>JAGWCC010002345.1:0-10375 GCA_022651775.1 Drusus annulatus
CCCCAAAAAAAAAAAATTTCCCCCATTCACCACATGGCTATCTTGGCACTTTTCACTATGCAGAAAAAAAAGGCTACAGCGGTGTTGGCATCTACAGCAAAGAAAAACCCAATAAAGTACAAATAGGTTTGGGCATACCTGAATTTGACTCTGAAGGCCGTTATTTACGCGCAGATTTCAATAATAATTTAAGCATCATTTCTTTATACCTGCCATCAGGCAGCAGCTCTGATGAACGCCAACAAGTTAAGTTTGTGTTTTTAGATATTTTCTTGCCGCTGCTGCAAGATTTAATTAATGAAGGTCGAGACATCGTTATTTGTGGTGACTGGAATATTGCCCATCAAAATATTGATCTAAAAAACTGGAAAGGCAATCAAAAGAACTCAGGATTTTTTACCAGAAGAGAAATGGCTGACACAAGTCATCAGCACTCAAGGATGGGTCGACACATGGCGCACACACTATATCCAAGAACAATCAAGGCTACACATGGTTTGGGAGCAATCGCGGAACAAGCGTATGCAAAAACGTGGGTTGGCGTATTGATTATCAAATCGCCACGCCTGCTTTTGCTACAAAAGCCGTGGATGCAAGTGTATACAAAGATGAGAAATTCTCAGACCATGCGCCACTGATAGTGAACTACTTATGTTAAATTCTTAAGACCTATTTTTAGCCGTCACACCCAAGCATAAATGACTTCAGTTTATGCTTCCTTGCCACCATACAGAACCTCATCCAAAACGGGTCTAGTCAACTGGGGTGCAAATAACTCGATGTAATTGTAGGCATACCCCCTTAAATAACAGTCATAACGCACCGCAATTTTCGTGGTGGATGCCGCAAATAAATGCTCCGCATCAATAAGCATCATTCCCACATCTTTAACAGGCTCATACGCCATCGTAGCCAGAAGACCAATGCCAAGCCCCAGTTTCACATAAGTCTTAATCACATCCGTGTCTACGGCCGATAAAACCACGTTCGGTTCCAAACCTTCTTGAGTAAAAGCCTGCGCTATTTTAGAATTCCCAGAGAAGGCAAACTCATAGGTAATCAAAGGATAACCAGCAATGTCTGCCAAACTAATCGGTCGCTTTAACAATGACAGAGGATGCCCATTAGGCACAATCACACTACGGTTCCAGTCATAGCAAGACAACATTGCCAATTCTTTATACTCATGGATTTCTTCAGTCGCAATGGCAAAGTCAACCTCGCCCGTAATCGCCATTTCGCAAACTTGGGAAGGTCCACCTTGTTTAATCGTCAGCTGAACATCAGGATATTTTTTGACAAAAGCAGACACAATACTTGGCAATACATATCTGGCTTGAGTGTGCGTGGTCGCAATTTTAAGAGAACCCACATCAGTTTTTGCAAATTCAGCACCAATTTTTTTAATGTTTTGCACTTCTCGCATCACATTTTCTGCAATTTTTAATACAGCTTTTCAGGGCTCGGAAATGGCCGCAATTCGTTTGCCATTACGAATAAAAATTTGCACACCAAGCTCATCTTCCAATAGACGAATTTGCTTAGAAATGCCGGGCTGAGATGTATACAAAACTTCTGCAGCATCGGACACATTTAACCCCGATTTGGCAACTTCAAGAATATAACGCAACTGCTGAAGTTTCATTTTTTTCCTTTGCTGGTTCCTACTTTTTTCTTCATTAAATGCATGAGCATGCATTTAATCTTTTACAAAAAATTTAGACCGCAAACTTAAGCTTTATTAAAAACATCTGCTATTTTTATAAAATATTGTTTATACTGAATTCTGCCTATTTTAGATCATATCAAAAATTTCACCTATCGCTGCATGATATTAAAAATGACAAAATTTAATTGCATCCAACATTTTTTTATTATAAATAAGATACTAAATAAAGATACTCTAAGTAAATGTAGCAAAATGTGTGGCATTTCTTGCCAGCCCTTTACATACATAACAGGCAACTGAATAGGCAGCATGATTCATAACAGCTTATTTTGTTGCAAAACAACAACAACCCAAGCTTCTTTATGGGTACAAATGTTGTGAATAAGTGACAGTTGCCCTTGGTTTAGGCAGAATACAGGCATTCGTTTTAAGTCATTCGTGGAAATTGTGGTGAAAAGCTGTTGACAGCGTTCATCCACATTTCTATAGTGCGAATTGATTGTTCAGGCACCGCTTGGCAGCGGACTGTTTTTTTTAGTGATAATTTTGATAATTATTGTCACACGACACTTTCTTATAAATGAGGAAATATTATGACCAAACAGCTCAAACTAAGCGCATTGATCGTAGCTTTGATTGCTTCTACCAGCGCTTTTGCTACTACGCCGGGTTATGCAGTTGATCGCGACACCGACTCAGTTGTTCGCAACAACTACCAAGAATGCTGGAAAACCAACTATTTCGATAAAGCCACTCAAGGCGTAGTTGAATGTGGTGATGCAACAGCTGTTGTAGCAGAAGTAGTACCTAAAGAGCCAACTTTACAGACTGAAAAGCATGTTCTTTCTGCAAACTTCTTGTTTGGTTTTAACAAAGCAACACTACGTCCAGAAGCCAGTTCTGTTTTGGATCCTATCGTCGCTAAACTAGCTGGTGCAGCTTCTGTTCAATTAGATAAAGTCGTTGTTTCAGGTCATACTGACTTGCTCGGTTCTGATAAATACAACCAAGCACTGTCACAGCGTCGTGCTGTTGCTGTGTCTAACTACCAAGCTTCTAGAGGCATTGATCATAACAAAATCGAATCTGTTGGTCTAGGTAAATCACAAACCAAAATGACTGAAGTTTGCCAAGCAGAAGTTGCAAAATTAAAAACAACTGCCGCAAAAAAACGTCAAGCTCTTATTGCATGTATCGAACCTGATCGTCGCGTAGAAATTGATGTTAAAGTAAATCTTCAAAAATTAGTTAAATAATATTTCTATATATTAATTAATCAAATTTATATAAAACCCTCAATATATTGAGGGTTTTTATTTTGTTTGCGTATTTAATCAGCCCTTACTTATGCACTTACCGCCTACTGATTCTACTTCCACTCTGGGGCAAACGATGCAACGCTTCCGCTCTTAAAGCTCCGATTAAAAATCGCCAAAATTTAAGCTTCAATTCTGGCGATTTTTTCATAAACATAAATAAAAAAAGGGAACATTTAAACCACTAGATGTCTATCTATTTAAACTTTAACTAAATATAAAAAGATAAGACCATGTATCTTTACTCATGTTCGCTACTTGTTTTGGTTTGCTCTTTCAGATCTTTACGCAATATTTTACCAACACTACTTTTTGGCAACTCATCCAGAAAAACAATATTTCTAGGTATTTTATAGCCAGTTAGATTTTCACGGCAATAAGCAACAATTTGCTCCTTAGTCAAAGATTTATCTTTCACAACCACAAAGATTTTAATTGCTTCGCCTGATTTTTCATCAGGAATACCCAAACAAGCTACTTCAAGTATATCTGGATGACTGGCAACAACTTCTTCGATTTCATTTTGGATAAAACATTAAATCCTGACACAACAATGGTATCTTTCTTACGGTCTACTAACTTTAAAAAACCCTCTTCATTCATGACCGCAATATCGCCAGTAGCCAAAAAACCATCTGCCCCCAACGTACTTGCTGTTTCTTCTGGACAATTCCAATAACCTTTCATCACTTGAGGGCCTTTAATACAAAGCTCCCCAGAAACACCGACAGGCACTTCCTTGCCCTGATCGTCCCGTATTTGTATGTCTGTAGATGGTACTGGCAAGCCAATCATGCCATTATATTCACTCATTTTTAATTGGTTAATGCATGCAGCAGGACTAGTTTCGGTCAATCCATAAGCTTCACATAGCGGCATCCCAGTGACTTCTTTCCACTTATCAGCAACCGTTTTTGTACTGCCATGCCGCCACCCAAAGTCACCCGCCAAGTAGAAAAATCAATGCTGGCAAAATCAGGATGGTTAATCAAAGCATTAAATAAGGTATTCACCCCTGTGATTGCAGTAATTTTATGCTTTTTAAGCTCCATAATCATCCCAATCATGTCTTTTGGATTGGTGATTAATATATTTTCTGCACCCAGATCAATAAAAGTCATCAGGTTCGCGGTCAAAGAAAAAATATGGTAAAGCGGCAATGCCGTCACAATCACTTCATCACCTGGATGCAGGCTGCTTTTAATCCACTCGGAAACCTGCATCATGTTGGCAACAATATTGCCATGAGTCAGCATCGCACCTTTGGCAACACCTGTTGTTCCGCCCGTATATTGCAAAAAAGCCAAATCATCATGGGTTAAAGGGATGGGCTCAAATTTTCTCTGTTTGCCCAATTGAAGTGCTTGATTGAATGTAACAGAGCCCTCAATATCAAAGGCTGGGACTTTCTTTTTAACTGAGCGCAAAGCAAAGTTGATAAAACGCCCTTTAAAAAAGCCCAGTAAATCACCTACACTGGCAACAATGACATTTTCCACATCGGTTTTTGCCAGTACGCTCTCAACCGTATGTGCAAAGTTTTCAAGAACAATGATGGTGGTTGCACCAGAATTTTTGAGCTGTCCTTGAAGTTCACGCATGGTGTACATCAGATTTATATTCACCACGACCAACCCTGCACGTAAAATACCAAAAACAGAAATGGGATATTGCAAAACATTGGGCATGTAATTTGCCACCCGCTCACCTTTTGGCAGCTTTAATTCATTTTGAAAACAGCTCGCAAGCTGGGCAGATAAGGCATCTATTTCTTGATAGGTATACGATTTACCCATATTGGTAAATGCTGGCTTTTGCTGATACTGTGCCACGCTTTTTAAAAATAAGTCGACAATAGAGTCAAAGCGTTTAGTATCCACTTCGGCAGCCACTCCGCTCTCATAACTTTTTAGCCAGATTTTTTCCATTATTTCCCTACGCTCTATATGAGGTTAATCAAATAAAATACTGCCCTAAAAACAGTATTTGAATAAAAATTTTATAAAATAATACCACCACCTAAGCAAACATCCCCATCATAAAGCACTGCAGATTGCCCAGGTGTCACCGCCCATTGAGGTTGGCTAAAGACCAACTGAGCCGTTTGTTCATCCAAATAACTCAATTCACACAGCGCATCTTGCATCCGATAACGGGTTTTTGCCTGATACATGCCTGCTTTAGGCCTTTCAGGCAGCGTAAAGCTGAGATCATTCATAATAAGGCTGCTTTTAAATAGTAACGGATGGTCATGTCCCTGCACAACAATCAATTCATTGGTGGTGAGATTTTTATCTGCGACAAACCAAGGCTCTCCTGCCCCACCAATACCTAAACCCTTTCTCTCCCCTACTGTGTACTCCATTAACCCTATATGCTCGCCAATATTAAATCCTTCTGGCGTGACCATATTTCCATTTTGAGTGGGTAGATATTTCTGTAGAAACGCCCGAAAAGGTCGCTCGCCAATAAAGCAAATCCCTGTGCTGTCTTTTTTCGTGGCTGTAGCAAGATGGGACTCTGCCGCCAACTCACGCACTCTTGGTTTTTCTAAGTCACCCAAAGGAAAAATAGCGTGGGAGAGCTGCATTTGATTGAGTCGATAGAGAAAATAACTCTGATCTTTGTTGCCATCTTTGCCTTTAAGCAGGTAATGCAAACCATCTTTCTCAACCTTACGAGCATAATGACCTGTCGCCATTGTATTGGCACCTTGTTCAATGGCATATTCTAAAAAACATTTGAATTTAATTTCTGCATTGCATAGCACATCAGGATTAGGTGTTCTGCCAGTTTGATATTCTTGTAAAAAATAGGCAAAGACTTTGTCTTTATACTGCGCGGCAAAATTAACAATTTCTATGTCAATACCAATCACATCTGCCACAGCAATGGCATCTATCGCATCTTGTTTGATCGAGCAATATTCATCATCATTGTCGTCTTCCCGGTTTTGCATAAAAACACCCAGCACATCATAGCCTTGCTGTTTCAGCAACAAAGCGGTCACTGAAGAATCTACCCCACCAGAAAGACCCACGACTATTTTTTCTTTGGACATGACAAAAGTTATCTGTATAAAAGTTAGGGAATTATAACAAGTTTGCTCAATATCTGAGACATCAAGTGAGAAATTGATTAAATACCTTTAAGAGAGGATAATTTTAACATCATAATAATCATTGTAAAAATTCACAGCTTTTGCCAAAAGGATGTTCAATATGAATGACACTATTTATCAACGCCATGATATTTTAGAAGTAGAAGCAGATGCACAAAATCAAAACTTGGATTTGATTGATGAGGCTTCAGATAAACTGGTTGAATGGGTGCAAAGGCATATTAAAATACCAGCCAAAATTCTGGTACTTGCTGGCAGTGGGCATAATGGTGCCGATGCACTCGCTGCAGCAAGCAAACTCTCTCAATTAAAATACACGGTATGTGCTGCTGCCATCATTTTGCCAACAGCCAATTACACAAAAAAATTATGGCAAAACAAAAATAAAAAACCGCTCTTCACAAAAGTGGTAGACCAAGATTTAACCACAGAATACCTCTCCAGCTTTGATTTAATTATGGATGGTATTTTTGGGATTGGGCTCAACCAAGAAGTTTCAGGCAGCCTAAAAGATCTGTTCGAGCGCATTAATCAAACAAGAACGCCTGTCTTAGCGGTGGATATTCCCTCTGGACTTGACGCAATCCTAGGAATGCAAAAAGGTTCTGCCATCAAAGCCATCGCAACCGTGACTTTTCTCACCCCAAAACTTGGGCTTTACACCGCAGATGGCATTGATTTTTCAGGACACATTACCCTAGAACCTTTAAGTGTAGACAAGAATGCCTATGCGACATTTCAACCAATTGCACAAATTATGCAGCCAGATTTTAGCCAATTAAAGCGCCCATACAACAGCCACAAAGGCAGTTTTGGCGGAGTACAAATTTTAGGGGGTTGCGAAGGCATGCTTGGCGCCGCCATTATGGCAAGCCGCGCGGCAATGAGCCTTGGCGCAGGAAAAGTTTGGCTCAGTTGTTTGGCTAAAACACCCAAAGTTGATTGGCTTTACCCTGAAATTATGCCCCACAACACAGCCATCCATCACAATGCAACCGTACTTGTTTGTGGGCCTGGATTGGGTCAAAGTAAAGCCGCTAAATCTTTACTGAAAAAAGTACTCGCCTCCGACCTACCCATCGTACTTGATGCCGATGCACTTAATTTAATTGCAGCAGATAAAAAGCTTCAGGCAGCCTTAAGTGCACGTCAAGGCGTTACTGTACTGACTCCACACCCAAGCGAAGCGGCAAGATTACTTGGATGCAGTACAGAAAAAGTACAATCAAACCGCCTAGAAACGCTAAAAGAATTAAGGCAAAAATTAAATGCATGCATCCTGCTCAAAGGTTCAGGCAGCCTAACGACATCTGCTGATGGTGCCGTCTTTTTATGCACTAAAGGCAACGCAAGCCTAGCCAATGCAGGACAAGGTGATGTGCTTTCTGGTGCAGTAGGTGCTTTTTTAGCACAAGGTTTAAATGCAATTGATGCCCTAAATGCGACGGTGTATCTACATGCAAAAGCAGCAGATATTTATGCCCAAGAATATGCTGTGATTGGATTAAGAGCCAACATCAGCATTGACAGAATGCTCCAGCTTTTACAACAAGAAATAAAACAATAACCATGCCAATACCTCAAATAAACCAAGCTTAAAAAATATTTTTTTAGACTGTGTTGATATTTTGATCCATTAAAATTGATGCAAAATTGGCATTAAATTTTGTGGAGAATTTATTACTACCATTTATTACTATTTACTTACCGTTTATCCAAAATTGCTAGTTTTTTATGATTTTAGAGTATAAAGTAGTTTAAAGTTGTAGTTGGCACAGCTATAACACAATAGATTTTTATCACTAGACTTTAAAATCGACGTTAAAGTTAATATGTTTTAAATAATTTTCCCTTAAAAAGTGCCATATTAGTAATATTACTATTGACTTTTTTCAAAAGGCTTGTATAATGCAAACCAAACAGCAAACAGCAAACAACAAACAACAAACAACAAACACAGCAAACAACAAACAGCAAACAGCAAAAACAGCAAACACACAAACAGCAAACAGCAAACAGCAACTTAGATTTCAAAAAAACACCTAACGAAAACTCGAAAATAAATCAAAAAAGAATGCTGTTTTTGTCAATAATGGCAGCTTTCGGTGTTGTTTTGCCTTAGTACAACATCGGCAAAACATATCCTTTTCCTGATTTTCCTATAACAGTCCAACCTTATGTAAATAGAACCAAGCCTATGCTGTCTTTGTATGTAGATAACTCAAGAACTATGGCTTATCTCGTTAATATAAATACACCTAGAAAGTTCAGTAATGTGGCTCCTCGCTTGTGGAGTCCAACTTTGGGTGGTTATCTCCCAACAGATTCCAATCGTGCCACTCCTAGAACAAAGCCCTATTCGACTGATGAAGTAGCTGGCGTAGTGACTGACGGTGCGGCAAATACAAATCAGTGGCAGAATATTCCGGGGCAGTTGTACAACGTGGGCTACGGGTTTTCTGGCGTCAGTTCATACGAACCATTTTTTGCTGAGCATTGGCCAAACAGACTGGATTTGGTGAAGTTTGCAATGCGTGATGTGGTAGATAAATACTACGATGACTTTAAATGGGGGCTTTATCTGGTTGCAGATCAGCGCAAAGCCACAGGCTGGGAAACCTATACTGAAGCTGAAATCCAAGCTCTGACCAGTGACCCTGCTGAACAACAATTTTATAAATACTTGGTTAAAAAAAGGTGGGCTCAATGGCCATTCGCCTATTTGATGCACCGAGGCTCTACGCTGACAAAAAAAGGGCCTTATACGTTTCCAACGGCGACCAACTCGGGGGATAACAGCTTACTCCCAGCGGGAGAAGGCGATGATTTTGCTTCTTTAGGCGCATCATTCAGCATCACGGATCGCTCAAGGGTTAATGCACTTGGTGCTTATAATGGTAACATTGCTGGAACCGTTGGCCCCACAGGGGGGGCAGATCATGGTTACAATAAACCTTCCAATGAAAACTGGTATGGAAAACCCAATCTTTATCCTTTCAATAAAAGAAGCAATGATGTTAATAAAGCCGAACTGATTAAAACTATTGAAGAGGTTCAGTTGACTGAATACGATAATTTTATGGAGGATTCATTTGGTCAGATGATTGATCGGCGGTTGAGTTCGGCCAATGGAACATTGTGGTCTACTACTGCAACACAACAGGAAATGCCATCGATTACTGATTTTATTCAGTATCGCTGCCAGAACGTTGCGGTTGCTGTGTTCTGAGATAGCAATCGTGTGGGTCTTGCTGACAATTTGAATGCGGTTAGAAAAGCATACAACCCTCTAGGCAATAATCTAAGATTAAAATCAGGCAATGATGCTGAAGGCATGCCTTATTATAGCTCTGACTTTCCCAATCTCAATGTAAGGTTCACGGGGGTAGGCGTTGATAGCTCTACCAATAGAGGTCCATGGCAAGAGTTTGCCAATACGGGTCAAGGCAAAACCGGTACTGCAGGTGAGTATTATTTGGGGGACAATGCAGAAGAGCTGACTAAGTGGTTTTCTAATTATGTTGAAAGCCTAATACCCGTTTATAAATTTTCTGCAACGGCACCTGCGTTTGATAAATATGAAATAGCACCCAACAAATTTTTGAATGTTAAAGTGCTTGTTGAGCCAAATAGGTGGATATCGGAAGTCAAGTTTGAACTATTGAACGAGAATTATAACCCGATTGCAAACACCGAAATTCCTGCGGTTTATGGCAAGCAACCAACCCCAACAGTCATTGGCAGTCTTGCAAATGGCTGGGTAAACCTAAAGACGGCAACCGCTCAAACCCCAGAGTTGAGCAACGCCTTTTTTGGGCTACAGAATCTGACTAATGCGCCAACAGACCCCAATAGCTATATTAATAGCTACATCCCATGGTTGATAGGTGCCACTTCCACAGATGCTGGGCTTTCTCCTTACCGCAACAGAGCAAAGAACAGTACAACGCCTGCAACGGATGAGCGGCGTTATCTGGGCGATGTGTTGAATTCGCCTATGCTGATGGTTGGTGCACTCAATAGTGTGCTAAAGGAGCCAGAATATCTATTGTTTGGTTCCAATGATGGTATGTTAAAAATTTATAAGGCCAAGGATGCTATTACTCCATATACTTATACTGCAGCATATATGCCGGGGATGGTTAAGTCGGACAAACCAAATCAAGTCAATGTAGAAGAAACCCCTTATCAGAGGGGAAAGGCAAAAGAAAGGGGGAAAGGGGGAACCCTATGGGGCTAATTTGGAAGTTTGAAAAAAACCCCTTTTTT
>JAGWCC010002348.1:0-10772 GCA_022651775.1 Drusus annulatus
CCCCATATTCATGCACACGCTCGTGCCAATTGTCGTTGGCGAAAGAAGAAAAGCCAAGGCGGAACAGCAGTCGGGAAAGAAAAAATATCGCAAGAAGCCCACCGATACCGCCCGCCTTTGTGCCGACGACGTTATGACAAGAGTCAAGCTCAAAGAGTATCAGGATACTTACGCCATTGCGATGCAGAAATACGGCTTGCAACGGGGCATTGACGGATCAGAAGCTCGCCACACTACAACGCAAGATTATTACCGTGAGCTATTTACGCAAAAAGATACCATTGCCGAAAAAGTGGAGTACCTGAAGCAAGAGCAGGAAGAAGTGCGAGAGAAAACGTGGGATTTGTACGACCGAAAAGACGAAGCGAGGGAGAAATTCCTTGCTATGGACAACTATTTGGAGCATAAAAAAGCGGAAATTTTGGCAGTGGAATCGCAACTTAAGGAGATGAAAACCGACCTTGATCCTAATGGTATCCGAAGTGATTATGAACTGGCTTGCGAGCTATTTCCGAGCCTAAAAGAGACTGTTCGGGTGTCGAAAGAGTGCATTTCGGTAGGGTTTTCCAAAGATCAAACAAGAGAAATGACACAGGGGAAGACCGTACGATTTACAGGCGAACTCTACTCCAATGAATACAAACGCAGCTTTAAAGCCGACAATATTGATGCTAAGTTGATGAGTGATGCCAAAAATAGTAACCGCCTACACCTCACAATCAACGGAACAATTATTGCCGAGTGGTTCCGAAATCTTGCTCTAAAACTCAAAGAAACAGCCAGAACTATAATCCAACCAAAGAGAGGTCGGAGTATGTAATCCTTCAACGAAAATTAAATATTGCAACGTCTTACGTATTATTTGGCACTATTTTAGTATTTTTGTTTTAAAATAAATCAGCCCAAATATATGATTCTCTTTCAGTACATTATCTCCCAAAAACATGTCGCTTCTCAGAACGGTAAAATCAAGCCTGCCTATGGGTTGTTTGCCGCCTATTTTCACAATGCTGCGATACAGGAAAATATCCTCGCCAGCAAGGAAGAGCAGTTTCAGGAGGGCTTTTTGCGTGAGTTGTATGTGAAAATTTTGGGCTACACGCTCAATCCAGATCCCGATTTCAACCTGATTACCGAGCGAAAAAACGAAAAAGATGCCAAAAAAGCCGACGGAGCGATCATCATAAAAGGCGAAGTTGTCGGAATTATCGAGCTCAAAGACCACAAAACCATCGACCTCAAGCAGATCGAAACGCAGGCATTTGGCTACAAAAATAACAACCGCAAAGCATCGTATGTCATTACCTCCAACTTTGAGAAGCTGCGATTTTATATTGACAACGCTATCGACTTCGTTGAATTTAACCTCTTTACGCTCACTGCCGAAGAGTTTGCACTGCTGTGGTTGTGCCTTGCACACGAGAATATCGCCAAGGACTTGCCCAAGCAGTTGAAAGCCGAATCGGTGAACAGCGAGAACGATATTACCAAGAAACTGTACAAAGATTATTCCGAGTTCAAGCGTGCTTTGTTTGCTGATTTAGTGGCGAATAACCACGCTTATGACCAACTAACGCTATTCAAAAAGTCGCAAAAACTCCTCGACCGCCTGCTGTTTATCCTCTTTGCCGAGGATTGTGGGTTGTTGCCTGCCAACTCCATTGCCCAGATCGTGGAACAGTGGGAAACACTCAAGGATTTAGACGCTTACAGCCCCTTATATGACCGAATGAAGATGTATTTCGCCTACATGAACACGGGGCACAAGGGCAAGAAACATGATATTTTCGCATACAATGGTGGACTTTTCAAGCCCGATGAGGTGCTTGATGCTGTTGTGATTTCTGACGAAATTTTGCGTGAACACGCTGTTCGGATCAGTCAGTACAACTTCGCCAGCGAGGTTGATGTCAATATTTTGGGGCATATCTTCGAAAACTCACTCACCGAGATCGAGGAGATTACCAACTCTATAACCGCAGGCGAAGCGACTCCCCTAACTGCCAAAGCCACCAGCAAACGCAAGAAAGATGGCGTTTTCTATACCCCTCGCTACATCACTACTTATATAGTAGAGAACACATTAGACAAACTATGTGCCGACAAAAAAGCTGAGCTTCAAATAGATGAGTCGGAATATTTTGCCGACAAGAAACGCCAAATTGCCACAAAAAAACGGTTGGACGATAAGTTGCAAGCCTATCGCACGTGGCTGTTGCAACTCACCATCTGCGACCCTGCGTGCGGTAGTGGGGCGTTTCTGAATGCAGCTTTGGACTACTTGATGAGCGAGCACCGACTGCTCGATGAGCTGACAGCCAAGCTCTTGAGCCACAGCATTGCGTTCCCCGATGTGGAGAACGCCATTTTGGAACACAACCTCTTTGGCGTTGACATCAACGAAGAGAGCGTCGAGATAGCCAAACTCGCCCTGTGGTTGCGAACCGCCAAGCCCCACCGCAAACTCAACTCACTGAACAACAACATAAAATGTGGCAACTCGCTCATTTCCGACCCCGAAGTGGCAGGCGACAAGGCGTTTGACTGGCACGCTGAGTTCCCACAAGTTTTTGCAAAGGGTGGCTTTGATGTGGTGATCGGTAATCCGCCGTATGTGCACTTAGAGAGTATTAAAGACGTGTCTCTGGCATTGGAAAAATCGGGATACGAAACTTATGATAAACGTGGTGACCTTTATTGTCTATTTGTAGAGCGAGGGCTTCAAATAATGAAACCAGAAGCCTATATATCTTTTATTATGCCAAACAAATGGATGCAGGCAGGATATGGAAAATCATTACGTGAGTTATTATTGTCTCGGGAGCTGCTAAAATTAATCGACTTTGGGGATATTCAGATTTTTGATGGGGCTACTACCTATCCCTGTATTTTTATTTCAAAGAAGTCAGAGCCCAAAAAGGAGTTTTCCGTGTCTGTTCTACAATCTGCAAATGATTCTGATTTTTATTCAAATGTTGAGCAAACAAAAGAGACATTTAATACAAATCAATTTGGTTCAGAAACTTGGGTAATATCCTCCCAAAATGACAAACAACTGCTTGAGAGATTGAAGAAAGAAAATGAAACGCTTGAAAAATTTATCGGTGGACAATCATATAGGGGAGTATTAACAGGATTGTCTGAGGCATTTTTAATTGATTCAGAAATACGAAACAAATTAATATCCGAAGACCTAAATGCTGAAGAGATAATAAAACCGTTTTTACAAGGTCGGGATATTTCAGCGTATGGCAATCCATCTATAAATGCTTATCTTCTTCTTGTAAAAAAGGGTTTGACTTCAAACTTAGGATCGTTTGACTCAGAAGATGAAGCCTGGAAATTATTTGAAGGCAAATATCCATCAATAGCCAAGTGGCTGATCCAGCACGAAGCCAAAGGTCGAAAAAGGAGTGATCAAGGAGAATATTGGTGGGAAATTAGATCATGTGATTATTATGAACAATTCTCCAAACCCTAAAATAATGTATCAAGCATTTCAGGTCAAGCCATGCTTTATTTATGATGAGCAGGGTTTATTCTGCAATAACTCAATGTGGTTTATTCCTACTGACAATAAAGCACTATTGGCAATTCTTAACTCTAAAATGGGTTGGTGGTTGATTTCAAAATACTGCACCTCAAATTCAAAATGGCTGTCAATTAATTTGGAAATATTTTGGACAGATTCCTATACCCAACACCACAGACGAATTAGCCGACCTTGCCGATAAGATGTTGACGTTGAATGCAGATTTGCAGGGTTTGCGGTCGAAGTTCCTCAGGCGGTTGCAGGACAATTTTGAGGGCGTAAAGATAACGGGAGCACTCGAAAAGTTTGACACGCTGGACTTTGCGGCATT
Organism: Drusus annulatus; assembly: GCA_022651775.1. NCBI lineage: Eukaryota > Metazoa > Arthropoda > Insecta > Trichoptera > Limnephilidae > Drusus > Drusus annulatus. The sequence continues at coordinate 3,864 of JAGWCC010002348.1, forward strand.
CGTGCGCGAGCTGGGCAAACAAAAACTCCCCCTCTCGCTCAAATCCCAAGACGAGTGGGAAGAGTACTTCACCGACTCCCGCACCGCCTGCCAAACCCTCACCACCGCCCTCACCACCACCGACCAAACCATCGACACGATGGTCTATACGCTCTATGACTTAACAGATGAGGAAATATTGATTGTTGAAAAATTAAAAGATTTAAATGATAAATACTATGGGGACAATAATTTTTCCAAGCGTTAGAAAGCTCATTGATGACCAATATGGAAATCAGATTTGGCAGCATTATACAAAAGAAAAAATCATCGATAATGTTAGATTAGTGAGTAGAGAGCCTTTTGTTATTACTTCAGGAGAAAAAAAATATCTCTTAACAAGCAATAGTAATCTTGATATTTCAGATGAATATGAATATGTTTTATTGGTGACAAAGCAACCTAAAAATAAAGACTTAGAAGATGGGACTATAAATATTAAAAGATGGTTAAAACATCCTGAATTTAAAGAACTCTCTCCTGATCAAGTTGTTACATCATGGGATAATAAATTTAAATTTACTAAAGAAGATGAAGCAAATGATATAAAAGGTTTGCGACCACCTCAAATGGGAGCTTTATTCTCCATTTTAAGCCACGTCCAAAACCCTGAAGACAAGGCGATTGTAGTAATGCCAACAGGAACAGGAAAAACAGAAACGATGTTGGCTACTTTAGTTGCAAACAAATGTAAAAAACTATTAGTCTCCGTTCCTTCAGATTCTTTACGAAAACAAATATCGGAAAAATTCATCACTCTTGGATTACTTAAGGAATTTGGAATTATTGAAGATAATTGCCATAATCCCATTGTTGGTATTCTAAATAGTGGTATCACGGATATTCAAATGCTACGTGACTTTATTTCAAAAGTGAATGTGGTGGTAACTACTATGGATATTCTTACTGATAGTACTACTGATACAAAAAAAACATTCTCGCAAGAATTTTCTCATTTCTTTGTTGACGAAGCACACCACTCAGAAGCAAGAACATGGAAAGAACTGATAGAGCTTTTTGACAAAGAAAAAGTATTTCTATTTACGGCAACACCATATAGAAATGACGGAAAGAATTTGCAAGGGAAAATTATCTTCAATTTTTCTCTTCGTAAGGCACAGGAGCAAAGATATTATAAACAAATAAATTACTTGCCCATAAGAGAGTACAATAGACAACTAGCAGATGAAAAATAAGCAGAGAAGGCTGTGCAACAATTAAGAGAAGATATAGCGAATGGTTATAATCATATAATCATGGCTAGATGTAAAGATAAAAAAAGAGCACAAGAGGTTTTTAAATACTATGAACAGTATGAAGACCTTTCCCCTGTAATGGTTTATACCAATGTTGCTAAGTTAGATAAAAAAATAGAAGCTATAAAGAACGGAGAGCATTCCATTATTGTTTGTGTGAACATGTTAGGTGAAGGATTTGATTTACCCAGTTTGAAAATAGCCGCAATACATGATGATAAACAAAGTTTACCAATTACACTTCAATTCATTGGTCGGTTTACAAGAACATCATACGATGAGTTAGGAAATGCTAGTTTTATTACCAACATTGCATATCCTCCAATTCATCAAGAATTAGAGGAATTATATGCTCGAAACGCTGACTGGAACATCATCCTACCAAGATTAAGTGAGAACGAAACCGAGAAAGAAATTGATTTTAGAAATTTTTTAGAAGAATTCAGACATCTTGACAAATCAAAAATACCATTCCAAAGCATTCGTACCAGCATTGAGCACGGTATTATATAACAATAACAGTACTGAATGGAATCCATTAAATTGGAAAGGAGGAATAAATAATATAGATACTTACGAACACCAATATAGTGATAATAGTAATAATACCTTGGTTGTTATTTTAGGTAAAATAAGTAATGTAGACTGGGGTAATTTTGAAGTGGTGAAAAATTTGCAATGGGACATTGTGATTGTTTACTGGGATCTACGTCCAAATGTGAATCGTATATTTGTGAATACCTCTATTAAAGGTTTGTCAAAAGATAAACTCATTGAAGCTGTTTTTAATACACAAGCAAGCAAAAGTAAAATAACAGGAATGAATGTTTTTAGAGTGTTTCATGATGTTAAAAAGGCTTTTGCTTTATTTAATGTAGGAGCTCGAAAACTTGGACAAGATCTTACTTTTCAAAATTTTATTGGAAAGGCTGTGCAAGATAGCATAAAGCCATTAGAGCAAGGTACAATGATAAAAAATAATATTTTTGGCGTTGGGTATAATGAAGGGGAAAAAATATCGTTGGGATGCTCTGTAAGTGGTAAGATATGGTCTTGCTTTTAAGAGGGAATTTAAGTGAATTAACAAGCTGGTGTAGAGATATAGGAACTAAAGTTGCTAATGAAAATATAGATCCAAATATAGTACTTAAAAATACATTAGAAATAAATAAGATCATCGAAAGACCTCATGTAAGAACCGTTATGGTTGATTGGAATCCTGACATGTATGATTACTCAGAAAATAGATTTGAAATACGAATTAATGGTTTATCATACAATATATCAAATTCTGAATTGAATATTGTTGAACGTGATATCACTCTTCCTTTACAATTTTCATTTGATAACTCAGAGGTTAGTATTCTTTTCGAGATTGAGCTTGGTTCGGAACACGTTTATGACCAAGATGCTCCTTATTTTAAAATAATTAAAAGAACGAATATAGATGCAACTGTTTTCTATGGAAGTACTCAGAGTTCAATCGAAGATTTTCTTCAAGAGTTTGCTCCCACAATTTGGTTTGCCGATGGGTCTCAACTTTTTCAAAATAATTATATTAAGGAAAAAACACAAGCTGATGGTATTACATTAGATAACATTATAACTGATACTTGGACAGGGGTAAACTTAAGAAATGAATCGCAAGACATTGTACCGTATATTCAAGATTCTATTCAGTATTATTTTATAAATAAAATCCGAAATGATTTTGACATTATTTATGATGATGATGGAAAGGGTGAAATTGCAGACATAATAGGCTTAAAAAACTTACCTACACATATAGAAATACACTTATATCATTTGAAAGGTGCTATAGGTGGTAGGGTAAGTAATAATATTGATAATTTTTATACTGTTTGTGGTCAAGCTCAAAAATCACTCAATTGGAAATATAAATTCAGAAAAGGAAAATCTTTTTTCGACCATTTGTTTAAACGTAAAGAGAAGGTGTTAAATGGAGCAATTTGTAGTCGCTTTGTTAAAGGTAGCGAAGAGGATTTAGAAAATATTTTGACTGCTGCAAAATGGGAGAAAGAAACAAAATTTTATATTTACATTGTTCAACCTGCATTGAGTAAAGCCAATGCTTCGCAAGACATTTTGCAACTCTTAGGGAATACACATCACTATCTTCATACCTTAGGTAATATTGAGTTGATTGTTTATTCAAATACTTAATCTGGTAAATTCCTAATTGTGAAAATCAAAGATCTAATAAAACAACCCGAATGGCGGAGGCTTGAATTTAAAAGCGAGTTGCCTGAGAATGCAGATTTGGCAAAAACTATTGTGCCTTTTGCAAATGATGCAGGTGGTAACATAGGTGTCAACAACAAGTTCGTGTCGTAAAACCGTCAATGGTAGTAGCAAAATTGAAATAGTATGAATTAATAGACTCTAAGACTGGTAATTATGACAGCAAACCAAATAAAACAGCTAATTGCTCAAGGAGAGGGCGTTGAGGTGGAGTTCAAAAAGTCGGAAACATCGCTTTCCCGCTCTGTGTTTGAGACAATATGTGCTTTTTGAATAGAAAGGGTGGGCATATATTGTTGGGAGTGAAGGACAATGGGACAATTGTAGGTGTCAACGAGGAGAGTATATCTACACAACTCGACATACTGGCTAAGGATATGAATAACCCGCAGGTGATTTCTCCGACATTTTTTCTTTCGACAGAGGTTGTTGAGGTTGATGGCAAAAAGGTAATCTATATCTATGTGCCTGAAAGCTCGCAGCCACACAATCACAAGGGGGCGATATATGATCGTAACGAAGATGGAGATTTTAAGCTTGCCAATCAACAACTTATCACAAACCTATATCTGCGTAAACAAGATAGTTACACCGAAAATAAAGTATTCCCATTCCTTGACATAAACGATTTTGAGGCGGAGCGTTTCGATACTGTTCGAAAACTTGTAAAACTTACCAACGCCAACCATCCGTGGGCAAGTATGACAAATGAGGAGATATTGGTTTCGGCTCGAATGAGACTGAAAGACGTTCATACTGGGCAAGAGGGTTACACGCTGGCTGCTGCGCTTATGTTTGGCACTGAAAATACTTTGGCGAGTGTTTTGCCTCATTACAAAACAGATGCTTTGTGCAGAAAAGTCGATACGGAGCGATATGACGATAGGGATGATATTCGTTGTAACCTAATGGGAGCATACCCACGACTTTTGGCTTTTATTCAGAAACATTTGCCTGATAGATTCTACTTGGAAGGTACTCAGCGAATCAGCATAAGAGATGTTATTTTTAGAGAGGTTGTAGCCAATTTGCTGGTACACCGTGAGTTTTCTAATGCTTACCCTGCCACATTAACGATATTCAAGGATAAAGTGGTTACTGAGAATTGGAATCGCCCTTACATGATGGGGCATATTTCGCTCGACAACCTTAAACCACATCCAAAAAATCCAACCATAGCCAACTTTTTCAAACAATTAGGTTGGGTGGAAGAGCTCGGTTCGGGCGTAAGAAAGATGTATAAATATTGCCCGATCTATGTAAAAGGAGCGATGCCTGATATTGAAGAGGGTGATGTTTTCAAACTTACTATTCTCTATGATGAGGGAGTAAATGAGGGAGTAAATGAGGGAGTAAATGAGGGAGAAGCGAGTGTGCTTAATCTCATATCCGAATTGGATGGGCTAAATACTAACGACATTGCCGAACGAATAAATAAAAGTATTTCAACAACAGAGCGGTATATTAGTACTCTTAAAAAAGCAGGACTCATCGAGTTTAGAGGTGCACCAAAAACGGGTGGGTATTATGTTGTCAAATCATAGATAATTTTGCGCTTGAATGAAATATTTTTCCTATCTTTGGTGTGACAATAAAGCGTTCTTTAATAGCATTGTAACTTATTGGCAATCAGCATTATTCCTGCAAAGGTGGACTTTTAGGAGGATTTGATTTTTGAGATGTTATAATTGATTGAATATTAAGCGAATACATGGCGGACTATTTGTCCCGTCCATACCGCTTAAATACTTGATAATCTATTGATTATCAAGGATTTTTCTTTTACTGTATTGCACTTGTGTTGCAAATTTGAAAAACATACCCTCCATAGCCTTTTAAAATAAGTATTATCAAGTATCGAAAAATACAGAAAAGTATGAAAAATCTTATTACTTTTACTGTATGCCAAGTAAAGTTAAGCACATATTCAAATCAATCTATGCTTTTTTGATGGATAACTTCCGTCAATCGCAACACCTTGAATATAGGCTTATGAAGCGTGGCTACCTCTTATACCAACACGAAGTATTGAAACAAGGTAAAACCTTTGAACTGTATGTGAGAGATTATTTAGCTGAGATACAGAACTTCACTTATGACAATCCGAAGGTCTTAGCCGAAAAAACACGCATCCATACGAGAGCATCTAATATTTTCACTCTCCGCCAAGATTTAATCCTACAATATTTTTAACAATAAAGATGACCACTAAAATGAAAAGAACTCCGTATGTAGCAGAAATGATCATGTCAAAAAAAAGATGATCGAATTTTCGACCATCTTTTTTTGACCGTATTAAGAACCAGTGTAGCCGTTACGTTGAGCATTTGCAACGCAAGCCACTCTACTCGAATAACCTTCCGTTGACGCACCAACTACTCTTCCATTAGGTGCTGTTCTTGTCCATCTCCATTCGCGTCTAGCGTCTTGATAAATTTCCCATTTATCATTCATATTACAAAAAATTATTATTAAGCCTACTCATTGTTGGCTTTTCGACTGTCGCCAGCTAAATTGCGAAAAGACTCATCTCAACCAATTTATACAATAATACATCTCGCAAAAAATATGCCAGCAATATGTTGTATGTCATTATATCGTGAATAAAGAATTTAGACTGACAAAATGACAACGAGTTCCGCCAACCACTGCCATAATCAGCAAAATATTGATACATGCCAAAAAAAAAGGTTCTGACAGCCAGATTATTATGCAACTTTGCAAATCCACTATAATACCCCACGAAATGAACCATCAAACCAGTAACAAGCTATCCGATTACCTGTGATTGTTACTCTCCTTTTTTAGCTAGATCCACCCCGAACGATTGTTGGATAGTGAGTTTATAACCGCACGTAGCGAGCAGGTTACCAACGCCTATGCCCAAACCATTGCTCAGGGAGGCACGCACCAAGAAGCCGAAACCTTGGCGAAAAGCTTGTCTTTTATGATAAGGAAGAGATTCTAAACTTTATTCTGAACAGGAATGTGACGACTGAATAATCTTTTCACCATGAAAGAAAAAGAACATTAATCAGAATCAATTTTAAATAATAAACATCATGAATATAAGTGATTTAAATAAATTATCGATTAGAAATTATCTAGCTCAAATGAATATCCATCCTGTAAAAGACAGAGGATATTATACCATATATCATTCTCCATTCAGGACAGATGATAACGCCAGTATGAAAGTCGATTTTCAAAAGAACCTTTGGATTGATTTCGGTAGCAACGAAGGAGGAACGATGATTGACTTGGTTATGCGATTGAATAATTGTTCGCTGAAGGAGGCTATAAATACGCTCGAAAGCAAATATGCAGATGTGCATACAGGCAATCATTCAAT
>JAGWCC010002355.1:0-13651 GCA_022651775.1 Drusus annulatus
ATTAGTTCAATAATGACCATTTAAAGTAACTTTAGGCTACTTTATGGGTTAATTTAAGCACTTTTTGGTACTGTTTTATAAATGTGAGTAAATAATAAAGATAATGTAAATCGCTATGCAGCGTGTAATAAACACAATGTTTGAACGATAAACATCAAACAAAATCTCAAAAAAACATAAAAATTTAAAGAAAAAACACGTTATTTTCATTAAATTAAAGGTAAAATGAGCCTTATTAAATTGTAAAAATATGTAAAAACAGTCCAATTTTAAAACGTTCTCGCTTTTTTAAACAAAAAATAGTATAATATATTTGGTGATGAAAATGCAGATAAACAGATTATTTGAGATAGTTTATACCCTATTGGACAAAAAAATAGTAACCGCAAAGGAGCTATCTGCCCGATTTGGGGTATCCCCACGCACAATCTATCGTGATGTGGAAACACTTTCCGCCGCAGGCATACCAATCTATATGAACCGTGGAAAGGGTGGCGGAATAAGCCTTCTTGACAACTTTGTGCTTAATAAGTCAATCCTGTGTGAGAAGGAGCAGAGCCAAATTCTAGCAGCCCTACAAGGGCTAAACACACTAGGGATGCCAAATATTGACTCGGTGCTTACTAAACTTTGTACAGTATTTAACAAAAGTGCTGCGAACTGGATTGATATAGATTTTTCCTACTGGGGCAGCGATAATAGCGAAAAAGAGAAGTTTAATCTTTTAAAAACCTCAATTTTATCGAAATTAGTTATAAAATTCGACTATTTTGCACCTAATCGGGCAATAGTTAATCGTAAAGTAGAACCCCTACAAATTTATTTCAGGGAAAAATCATGGTACCTAAAGGGATTTTGCACCGAAAAACAGGACTACAGAACCTTTAAAATCACAAGGATTAGGAACTTGGAAATAACAAATATTGTATACTCAAGGGAAATTAGGGCGGATAATTTAGAAGATTTTTTCCCAAATGATATGCTAAAAGTTACCCTTAAGTTCAAAAAATCAGCTTTGGGGAGAATATATGATGAAATTGGTGAGAAATCAGTTGTATTTGAAGATGATAACTGTGTAATAGTGCAGATTAACTGTCCAGAAGATGAGTGGATTTACAGCTTTATTTTGTCATATGGTGCAAGTGTTGAAATCTTGGAACCAGCAAACATGCGAGAAGAGATAAAACAAAAAATACAAGAAAATTTACAAATATATTTGTAATATGACGTGCTATTGTCATCTTAACCATTGTATAATAAGGTCAAACTACAAAAAAAGGAGAGATTATAATGGAAAATATGAAATTTTGTCAAAGTTGCTGCCTACCACTAATCAATGCTGAGGACTTTGGAACCAACAAAAATGGCGGTCAAAATGAGGATTACTGCACCCACTGCTTCCAAAATGGTGAATTTACTGATAACATGACTATGGAGGAAACCATTGCATACTGTGGGGACCATTGGGCAGAGTGGCAAATACCAATGCCAAAGCAGGACTTCGTGGATCAGATGAACAAAACGTTCCCAACGCTGAAACGCTGGAAAAAGGGTTAGTCGAAACCTGTATAAAATTACCCTAAATTAATCAAAAACACCTGAATTACGCCAAAGTCTGCCTAAAATCCGCATAATAAGGAGCAAAATGAACAATGAAGTACGAATGTATTGACAAGCACTGCCTAGGGAAAATAGGTGTGGAAAAAGACTATAAACAGGAATGGGAACCCACACGCTATATGATAAAAGGAAAAATGTTCGCTATGAAGTGTAGTGATAAGGAGGGCAAACCCATAATTACACTGAAGCTAGAACCTGCTTTTGGGGAGCTGTTACGCCAACAATACAAGGACATTGTTCCCGGATATTACATGAACAAGCAGCACTGGAACTCAGTTTACTTGGATGGTGAAGTTCCAGAAAAGGCTATGATAGACATGATAGACAAAGCTTATGATACTGTTCTAGCATCATTTAGCAAGAAGATACAGGGAGAAATACTAGGAAAAACAGTATAAAGGAGAAGATGAACATGGTAGAATCACGATGTGGATTGTTGTGCGGCACCTGTGAATACAAGGAAAGTATGGGCTGTAAGGGTTGCTTGGAAATGACTGCACCTTTTTGGGGGGAGGCTTGCCCTGTAAAAACATGTTGTGAGGAGAAAAAGTTGCAACATTGTGTACAGTGCAGCCGCTTCCCTTGTGCCACACTAAATGCATTCTCATACGATGCAGAGCGTGGCGACAATGGTGCGCGCATTGAACAGTGCAGGCAGTGGATTGTATGAGTAGACCAACGACAAAAGCAGAGTTAGTTTTGTACGCCAATATGCAGCTTGACAAGCTTTATAAATTAATAAATACAATGACATATGATGAGCAAATATTGACCTTTTTGTTCGAAGATAGGGATAAAAATGTGCGTGATGTACTAATTCACCTTTATGAATGGCACCAATTATTACTAAATTGGGTTAATTCAAACTGTGCTGGTGAGGAAAAGCCGTTTTTACCCAGACCTTACAACTGGAAAACATATCCTTTAATGAATATAGAACTTTGGAAAAAACATCAGTGTACAAGCTATGAAGTTTCCACTAAAATGCTGGAAGAAAGCCATAAAATGGTCATGAGTTTAATTGAAAAATTTTCAGATAGTGAGTTGTTTTCCAAAAAATATTTTAATTGGACAGGCACAACATCATTAGGTAGCTATTGCGTATCTGCCACATCAAGCCATTATGATTGGGCAATGAAAAAAATTAAGCTTCAAATTAAAGCAATAAAGGGCAAATAAATCTTAATTAGTGAACAGACATAAAATACTTCAAATGCTAAAAGGGTGGATAATATGGAATATATCCCAGCAAAAACAATAGTTACTCGTAGCAAATCAACCACTTGGTTTGGGAGGGATTATAACATGAACATCTACCGTGGGTGCAACCATGGCTGTATCTATTGCGATAGTAGAAGCGACTGTTACCATGTTGACAACTTTGATAGCGTAAGGGCGAAGGAAAATGCCCTTACACTTATTCGTGATGGTTTACGTCGGAAGGTAAAATCAGGAGTTGTTGCCACAGGCTCAATGAGCGACCCATATAACCCGCATGAGTCTAAATTGGAGCTAACTAGACATGCCCTAGAACTAATTAATGCATATGAATTTGGGGTTGCCATTGCAACCAAAAGTCCCCTAGTAACGCGCGATATTGATATTTTGCAGGAAATTAAAACACACTCACCCACCATTGTAAAGGTGAGTATAACCACTGCGGATGATAGTTTGTGCAAAAAAATTGAGCAAAACGTTGCACCATCAAGCGAAAGGTTCGGCGCAATAAACAAGTTGGCAACAGGCGGAATTTATTGTGGAGTTTTACTTATGCCCATACTACCATTTATTAATGATACTCCTGAAAATGTTTTGCAGATAATAAAACTGGCAAAAGAAAATGGCGCAAAATTTATCTACCCAGCATTTGGGGTTACACTTCGTAACAACCAGCGTGAACATTACTACCAAAAGCTTGACGAACTATTCCCAAACCTAGCAGAAAAATATAAAAAGCAGTATGGTGACCGTTATAGTTGTGGTAGTCCACATGCAGCCAAACTGTACAAAATATTTGCGCAGGAGTGTGAGCGGGTAGGGCTACTGTACAAAATGAAGGATATTGTAATTAGCTACAAACTGGGTTATACCAGTGAACAACTAGGTTTATTTTAAAAATGGGCGGATAAGACAATGGAAGTGAAAACTAGAAATTATCTACCACGACCAGCAGTGGGGCAAACCTCTACACGATGACGCAGAGCTGTTCGAAATGTTGATTCTGGAGGGGATGCAGGCGGGGCTAAGTTGGAGCTGCATCCTGAATAAGCGCGAGAATATGAGGGCTGCCTTTGACAACTTTGACCCTGAAGTAATTGTAAACTATGATGAAAATAAGATAGAAGAGCTAATGCAAAATGCTGGAATTATTAGAAATAGGCTGAAAATTAATTCAGCAGTAACAAATGCTGTTGCCTTTTTGAAAGTTCAGGAGGAATTTGGGAGTTTTGATAATTTCATATGGGGCTTTGTTGGTGGAACACCAATCATCAACCAGTGAATCGACCCAGCACAATCCCCAACAAAAACTGAAATATCGGATAAAATGAGTAAAGAAATGAAAAAAAGAGGATTCAAGTTTGTTGGCTCCACCATATGTTATGCATATATGCAGGCAACAGGCATGGTAAACGACCACATGGCTTGGTGCGAACAATACCACAATTGTGCCAGCAAATAATATACCAAAAGATAAAATACAAGGGTTAGTCGAACAAAATTGTTAAACTAACCCTTGTATTATTTTAAACTAGAAGTTACCAATCACGGTTTTGGAGAGCATCCTCCACATCAATACTAACCCCAAAATGCTTCACAATCAGGTACACCGAAGAGCTTATAGAGTCCCGTGCCGCGGTTTCAATTTCGCTATCCGCTTCCCAAAACTCATTCTGAACTTCATTAATGGAATTAGTCATATTATCAAACTTTTGCTGTACGGTGTCAATAGTATATTCACCAGCCGATAAATGTTCCACAACTACCGCCATAGATGCTTTGATTTTATCAACTAAATGGTTTGGAAAATATCTATCCTTGTACATTTCAACCAAACATAAATCCATATTGAATTTTTTCATTATGTTACCACCTTTAAATTTAAACATTAAACCTGAATAGGATTATGTCGCCATCCATAACAACATACTCTTTTCCTTCGCTACGTACCAAGCCTTTTTCCTTTGCTGCTGCAAGGTTGCCAGAGGCGATAATGTCCGCATAAGCTATAATTTCTGCACGGATAAACCCACGTTCAAAGTCTGAATGGATTTTGCCTGCTGCACCAGGCGCCTTAGTGCCCATGGTAATTGTCAAAGCACGCACCTCCTGCTTGCCCGCAGTTAGGTAGGATATAAGTCCAAGTAGGCGGTAACCAGCCGCAATAAGTCGGTCAAGTCCTGAACTTTCTAGCCCCAACTCCCCCAAGAACATTTCACGGTCATCTGGTTCCATATCAACCAGTTCTTCCTCAAGCTTGCCACACAGCGGTACAACCTGTGCACCATTTGCCGCTGCAAACTCCTTTAGTTTTTTATAATGAACCTGCTCCTCAATGTCTTTGGCGAAGTCATCCTCGCTAAGGTTTGCTGCAAAAATAACAGGCTTAGCGGTAAGTAGTGGGCGGGTTGCAAAGATATCTACCTCTTCCTTAGTTCCGTCAACCTCAAATGTACTAGCTGGCTTTTCCTCCTCGAGATGGTTTATAAGTTTTACGAAAATTTCACTAAGTGAAAGTTGCTTTTTGTCACCACTTTTAGATTTTTTAATAAAACGGTCACGCCAACGCTGTGCTAGGTCAATGTCGGACAGAATTAGCTCCAGCTGGATTGTTTCAATGTCACGAATTGGGTCAACATTGCCGTCAACGTGGACAATCTCGCCATCTTCAAAGCAGCGTACAACATGCACAATAGCGTCAACTTCACGTATGTGTGAGAGGAATTTGTTGCCAAGCCCCTCACCAGTAGCAGCCCCACGCACAAGCCCGGCAATGTCCACAAACTGGATGGTAGCGGGCAAAATACGGTCAGGTTTATAGATTTCTGCAAGCTTTTCTAGCCGTGGGTCAGGCACATTTACAATGCCAATGTTAGGCTCAATGGTGCAAAAAGGATAGTTAGCAGCCTGTGCACCTGCGTTTGTAATTGCATTAAAGATAGTTGATTTTCCAACATTGGGCAGTCCTACAATACCAAGTTTCATTAAATTTATCTTCCTTTACATCTTTTTATTTTTATTTGTGGGTTATAATTTAGCTGAATTGTGCTGGAATTGCGTATGAAAAAATTAGCATGATAATAGCGGCAGTAATTACCCCAAGCACAATAGCAATCATTGCATATCTTCGCTTTAACCCGATTGTAACCGCCACAAATGCACCAGTCCATGCCCCAGTGCCAGGCAGCGGAATAGCTGCAAAAACATATAGTGCAAATATTTTAAGCAGGAAAGATTGCTTTTCATTAATCTTTTTAGCATGCATATTACCTTTTTTTTCCATCCAAAGTACAAACCTAGCAAGCACAGGTACATTCCACTTTTTAATGAGGTCAAAAACAAATCGTACACAAAAAAGTATAATGGGAATTGGCAATATGTTACCTAAGATGCAGATTAGGGCAGCGCGTTCCAAAGGAATGCCAAGGATAGATGCAGCAATTAGCCCACCGCGCAGCTCCAAAATTGGCAGCATGGATATAATAAATACTGCCAGTTCATTACTCATGTATTGGGAAAAAAATTGTGACAAAGACTGTGCAAGGTTATGTGACATATTTAAAATCAGATTCTTTCTTGAATTGTGATTTAAGTATGGTTATGCAAATTTTTCTGTAAAATTTACATAATGGCTTTATCATTTGCAGCTGACATATCAAATTAACTTCACCAAAATATCTGATATAATAAATTGGACATTTAATATAGATTATAACACAAATATATATTTTGTGCAAAAAATACATAAATAAATTGGATGGATAGAGTAGGAGTTATTGATTTCAAAAGGTGATTAGCAACCAAACGTTTAGATGAAAAATTTAATATAGCTTATATGATTTTTGTCGAATACTATTAAACTTTATAAAATCAGTATCAATATACTCTTTTGCATACACAACAGGTCGGTCATTGCCATCAAAGTTAACACAGTCCAGTAAAAGAAAAGCTTTAACCATACCACTACACTGAAAATAGTTACTTAGTTCAGGGTGGTCATGGTTAGTTGCCGTTAAAATTTGGGTACGGTCCCACTGAATTTTACGGTCACACTTTGCCGCCAAAAAATCGAAGAGGGATTTTGGGTAGTCTGACAAAAGTTTTAGGTCGGAAATATCCTTTAGCACTGAGGTGGGAAAAATGTCCTCACAATAGGCACAAGGCTTATTATCGGCAAAGAAAATTTTACGAGCAATTATAACCGAAGCTCCAATAGGGACTTCCAGTAATCCAGCAAGATGGTTATCAGCAATTGAATGTTCACTTTCCAGAAGCTTAACTGTAGGATTATACCCGAATTCTGATATCATGTCACTGAACAACGATACAGGATTGAACTGAACTTTCATGCTCACTGCTTGCAAATTCACAAAAGTTCCTTTTCCCTGCCTGCGGAAAACAACCCCATCATTAGAAAGGTCATTAAGTGCAGTTCGTATTGTGATGCGGCTAACCCCCAGCATTTGTGAAAAACGTTCCTCAGTTGGGAGTTTATTTTCGCTTCCTGTAAAATTGGCTTTAATATATTTTAGTATCTCGGATTTTACCTCATCACTTAACGACTGGGATTTAATCTTTCTCATAAACACACCTCAATTAATATATGATTTTAATGTTGCAAAGTAGATAAATTATTTAAAAAATACTATTGATTAGTAGCTAATAGTATGATAAAATAAGTAATAGGTATTACCTATTACTTATTTTATTTTGAGAAGGAGCAATTGATTATGAACAATCATAAAAGCCATGAAGAATACCTACAGAAGGCTGTAGAGTTATCACGAAATGCTAGAGCTCATGGAAACACACCATTTGGTGCCATTTTAGTTGATGCTGATGGTAACATAGTAATGGAGCAGGAGAACATTGAAATTACTGAAAAAATTTGCACAGGACATGCTGAAGCAACACTTGCAGCACGTGCATCTCAAGTATACGACAAGGCTTTTTTGTGGGATTGTACATTGTATACCACCGCTGAACCGTGTGCCATGTGCGCTGGAGCAATTTACTGGGGCGGAATTGGTACGGTTGTATACGCTATGACTGAACGTCGCCTACTAGAGCTTACTGGAAGCAACGAGCAAAATCCAACATTTGACCTACCGTGTCGAGATGTTTTCAGCAAGGGTCAAAAAAATATAAAGGTGCTTGGCCCATTTGAAGCAGTTGAAGCGGAAGCAGCACAGGTTCATGAAGGATACTGGGGCTAAGTAGGAAGATTCACCAATTAAGAATTAGGAGGGTTTTTAATGTCTAAGCACACCATACCAAACCAAGATTCAGTGGTCGTAATTAGTGAGCAGGTTTCTATTTCGCAAAATATAATTATGGGTCTACAACATGTTTTAACAATGTTTCCAGGTTCAATAGCTGTACCATTAATTATGAGTGGTCTTTTGGGGCTGGATGCTACCGAAACAACTTACCTAGTTGCGGCAAATCTGTTTGCAAGTGCTATTGCAATTTTAATTCAAGTTTATGGCTTAGGAAAACATATCGGCTCCCGCCTACCTATAGTTCTTGGTTCTGCATTTGCACCACTTGGTGCAATGATAGTTATTGGTGAGAAGTATGGTCTACCAACAGTATTTGGTGCAATTATCGCCTCCGGTGCTATTATGTTTGTAGTTTCATTTTTTATGAAAAGTATCCTAAAGTTTTTCCCGCCAATTGTAATTGGTTCGTTTGTTACACTAATAGGTATAACTCTTGCACCTACAGCATTTGCTGATGTGGCTGGTGGCTATGGTGCGGAGCAGTTTGGTGCAGTACAAAATGTAATATTAGGTATGTTGGTTTTGGTAATTATTGTTTTGCTAAACCGTTTGGGAAACAACCTAATTAAGTCCACATCATTACTATTTGGAATGGGTATAGGGACTATACTTGCAATCCCAATGGGTATGGTAGATTTTTCTCCAGTAGCACAAGCTAAATGGTTTGAGATTATTACACCATTTCATTTTGGAATACCAGAGTTTCAGCCAGATGCAATACTCATTATTACATTATTTTGCGTTATCAATATGATTCAGTGTGTTGGAGTGTATGCATTTTTGGATAATGTTCGTGGTACTAACACAGATGATAAAATAAAGGTTGATGGTATGCGTGGTTTGGCAGTGTCCCAAATGTTTTCGGGAATATTCGGCTCAGTACCATCATCAATGTTTAATGAAAATGTTGGCGTAATTAAACTATCAGGTATAGGGGCACGTTCCACTGTAGGATTTGTGGCCTTTATGCTACTTATTATTAGCTTGATTCCTAAATGTTCAGCATTTATAACGTGCATTCCTAAACCCGTAATTGGTGGTGCTACATTAGCTCTATTCGGAACCATTACAGTTGCTGGAATATCAATTCTATCCTCCGTGGACTACTTTGATAATAACAACTCATTGATTCTTGGAACAGGGCTTGCTTTAGGTGTGGGTGCTTCATTTACATTTGGTGCTTTTGACCATTTTCCTATGGTATTATCTATGTTGTTCAGCAACGGATTGTTTGTTGTAGGAATTGTAACCATTTCATTAAACATTATTTTGAATATGGGGAAAAAGACAAAACAGTAGTAAAATAAATACATAAACCTTTTAGTGTTTAAAGACACTGGTGATTATTGTGCCAGTGTCTTTAAACGTAATGTTAACTGTACACAATGCTGCTTGATTAAGATTTTATAAATATAATTATTCGATATAGATTATAACACAAATAAATATTTTGTGCAAAAAATTCGTTTGTTTATGGTTTGGCGTTATATTTGTGACTAGAGAAAATAAAGCTATTTTGTTATAGGGTATTGACAATCCTCACTTTGTGATGTACAATCAAAGGGTATGAAAGTTATTTTTTGTGGACAAGGGTAAATGTGAAAATCATTTTATTTATTGTTTAAACTTTACAAAATATTAGGAGGTTTATTATGCCAATCTTTCAAATAGTAGGTGCAGTAGCTGTAATAGTAGTTTCAATCATTGTTACCATTCTAATTATGGCGCAACAACCAAAATCAGGCGGTATATCAGCAGTATCAGGTGGTCAACAGGAGTCATATTTTAGCAGAGATGGTGGAAGAACTAATGAAGCCATGCTTGCTAAGTTTACTAAAATTGCTGTAATACTTTTATTTGTAGCTATTTTTGCAATTGGAATATACTCCGTAGTTGTTAAAGCATAGTTGTTTATTTTGGATTTATTATGTAACAAAGTCTGAGTTTACTAAAAATTTTAGTAGGCTCATTTTGTTTTTATCCAAATAAATGATAAAACTAAAGGTAAGAGCTCCAAACCACAGCATTAGGTTGGTGGTAGGCACAATCAACATATTAGGATAAGTTAATGGTATAATACTATAATGTGACTAAAAATAGCATACAGGTAGTATAATGTGGAAAAACCACACAAAGATAGTATAATAAGGCAAGTACAAGTGTAAACATTTTGAAATGTTAGGAAATAAAAAGGAGAATAAAAAATGTCAAGAAAAACACCACTGCAAAATTTGCAAAAAAAAATCCATGAGGGTTTAGATAAACTAGGAGAACAGACCTTTACTTTTAAGGAGCTGTTTGTTAAATCTAAGCTAAGAGAAAACGAGCAAAGTAGGGTTATACCAATGTTGCGGGAAATGCTGGACGACGGAAAACTTATAAAAGTAGACAATAAATACAAGAACGGAAAACTGCAAGATTTAGATGGTAAAAAGGTTTGTACAATTGTAAAGCTTACATCAAAATTTGGCTTTGCTCGAATTGAGAATGTGGTAGGAGATATTTTTATTCCTGGGGACAAGATGATGGGGTCAATTCCAGGGGACAAGGTAAAAATTAGGGTGCAAGAAGGTAGAGGAAACCGTGAAGAAGGCATTGTTACCGAGATTATAAAGCATAATGAAAGTTCCTTCACAGGTACATTTGATGTTGAAAGAGGCAAAGCGTTTGTTATGCCAGACAACCAATTCCGCTTCCCAGTAGAGCTTGATAAGCTGGATAAAAAAGAGAAAAGCGAGAGCGTATTTCCACACCCAGGGGACAAGGTAAAGATAGTTATTACACAGCGTGGTAGGTCACACTATGACCTGCGTGCTAAAATTGTAGGCATTTTTGGTAGCTCAAACGATTCCAAAAGTTGCGTGGAGGCAATTTGCTCACAAAATAAGCTGGATGCAAACTTTACAAAAGAAATAGATGAGCAGGCACAAAAAATCTCAAACTCACGTATACACCCAAAGGAGATTGAGGTACGAACCGACCCACGTGGGGAAATGATTTTTACTATTGATAGTGAGGATAGCAAGGGTCTAGACGATGCGGTTTCCTGTGAGCGTTTGCGTGGTGGTGGGTACAGTATTGGTGTGCATATTGCTGACGTTAGCCACTATGTTAGTGCACCAAACATTATTGAGCAGGAGGCTTTTCGCCGTGGAACTTCCGTTTACTTTGGTAATAGCGTTATACCAATGCTACCAAAGGCACTTTCAAACGGTATATGCTCCTTAAATGAAGGGGAGGATAGGCTAACATTTTCCTGCATAATTAACCTTACACAGGATGGTGAGGTAGCTAACTATGTTTTCAAAAAGACCGTTATAAACTCCCAAATTAAGGGTGTTTACAGTGAGATAAATCAAATTTTAGAAGATAAGGCTGACCATAAAACCAAGCTTAAATATAAAAAATGCATACCATCCATCCAACTGCTGAAGGAAATAGGGGATGTGTTAAACAAACGCCGTAAACAGATGGGTGCACTTACACTAACCTCCACGGAGAGCAAGGTGAACATTGATAAAAATGGTAAGGTGTGCAGTGTGGAGCCAAGGAAAGAGGGCAAATCAGAGGATATAATTGAAGAATTGATGCTAACTGCAAACTACTGTGCAGCCTGTGAAGGCATAAAAAAAGGTCTACCATTCCTATTTAGGGAACATCCAGAACCATCAGCAGAACGTATTGATGAACTATTTACAATACTGGAGCAGCTGGGTATCCAAGACCTGCCAAGCTTTACTGGGACAGTACCTTCAGCAATCCTTTCCCAAGTTATTGGTCAGGTAAGCGATAAAAATTTGCTACGTCTGCTTAACCAATTAACAGTTAAAAGCATGTCAAAGGCGAAGTATAGCCACCTACAAAAGCCACACTACGGACTAGCAATGGAGAAATACAGCCACTTCACATCACCAATACGCCGCTACCCCGACCTTATGATACACCAAATTCTTTCCGCAGAGGTAACAGGCATGAAACGTGAAAATATTGAGAAAAAGTTCAGAAACCGTGTTGCACAGGCTGCCCAAAAGGCAAATGAAATTGAGCTAGTGGCTATGACTACTGAACGTGAGTGTGAATCAGTTTATAAGGCTGAGTACATACAGCAGTTCATAGGAAAAGATTTTACAGGAATTATTGGTTCCATTGCGCCACACGGAATATATGTAGAGCTTGAAAGTACCGTTGAGGGGCTATTGCGTATTGAAGATTTGCCACGGGGAGAGTACATTACAGTAAGTGCAGTGGAAATTATGGAACGTGAAAGCAAGAAAAGTTACCGTGTAGGTAATGAAGTTAGGGTTAGGGTGGCAGGTGTGCAGGTTGCCACAGGACATGTTGATTTTCAATTAATTTAGCGCTGGACTACTAACACACATATATACACAAGAGTATAAGGGAGATATATCATGGATAATTTTACAATTGAGCAGGAGTGCTACCTTGACAATGCAGCAACTACTATGGTGGATACTAATGTGGCACAGGCAATCTGTCAAAGTATGTGTGTGGAATATGGAAACCCATCTTCCATGCACAAAAAGGGCTTTCTGGCACAACTGCAAATGGAAAAGGCAATATTGACGCTAAAAAAAATAGTCCGTGGGGAGTAGGGGGAGTTTATAGTTACCCCCAGTGGTAGTTATGCAAATATACTTGCCATACAGGGGTGTATTGCTCGCATAGCTCCACGTTCAAAGGGTGCAAATATTGTCCTTACTAAGGTAGAGCATAGCTCCGTAAAGGCTGCAATGCTTGGGGTAGCCAACCAATATAACCTAGAAATCAGATATGCTGCACCAGAGTTGGATGGTACTGTATTTGTCCATAAACTACTGGAACAGGTGGACGAAAATACCATATTTGTTACATGCATGATGGTGAACAGCGAAACTGGTGCAATAATGCCCATAAAAGAGATGGTGGCACAGGTACGCAAAATTAATAAAAACATATTGTTCCATACTGACGCTGTGCAGGCTTTTGGTAAAATGATGATTGATGTGAAAGATATGGGGGTAGACCTCATATCTTTTTTTGCACATAAAATTCCTGGATCAAAGGGTGTAGGTGGGTTGTGGGCACGGCGTGGAATAAATATTGCAGCACCACTATTTACAGTAGGTGAGCAGTGTGTTCCAGGCACCGCAAATGTACCATATATAATAGGTTTTGCACATGCAGCACAGGAAATGTACAAAAACTATACCGTTAACTTCTCAAACTTTGCAATTTACAATAACTTAATACTAGATAAACTTAGCCAACCTATAAAAAATAACCTCATATGCAACAATTCACCACCAAATGCAGCACCATATATACTGAACCTATCAATACTGGGTGTAAAGTCAGAAACTATGATACACTACCTAGCGGAGCGAGGTATATATGTTTCCAGTGGCTCAGCATGTTCCAAAGGTAAAAAGAGTGCTGTGCTTAGTGCCATGAACCTACCAGCAAACCGTATTGATAGTGCAATTCGCATCAGCCTTAGCCGGTTTACTACCAAAGCGGATATTGAGAGGTTG
>JAGWCC010002357.1:0-10025 GCA_022651775.1 Drusus annulatus
TTTTAAAATAACAATATTTTTTGACACATAAGTTGGAGAACTTCCCGGTCCGCCCCTAGCGCCAAGGTTAATACCGTCGGCGCTGGCTCCGGAAGTATTAATATTGATTAGGCCTCTTGATATAAAATAGCTACCGTCATTTCCATTACTAAAAATACCATCAGCAGCACTTCCTGAAGTAGTAATACTTATATTATTAAGGTCATATCTGGATGAGTTCAAATAAACACCATACCCCTGCAAAGGCGCTAAGCTGGTATTGGTAGAGGTAGTGACGGTTACATTATCACCAATTTGGGTTCCGCAATAATATAACGTACTGGTACAGTTAATATCAGCAGCAAATACCGGTGAAAAACTAAGACCAAATGGAATAGAGATAGCTAGTGCTAGATGAATTTGCACAAGATTTTTTTTAAATATATTTTTCATTTGATTTATTCCTTTAAAATATACGGCGTTAAGTTTCTTGAACAAAAAATAACGATTAACTCTATAACAAATAGCCCAAAATCCATCACCTACAGCTTGCAATATTAAGCGCTTTTTTAATAAAAAATACAATATAATAAACTACAAAATCATAGTAATTTAGCGTTATACGCTGGTGTGTAATTAATTTGATAATTGTAACTAAATGAACTTATTCAGATTAAATACACAAATCTGACTCGCCAATTAAGTATGGATTCATAGTAACATTTTGAAGCTATTGAGAATTGAGACCGTTGTTAAGATACCTCGCTACATTTTTACGGCCAAGTTATCTCAGCAAAACCCCAAAATATGCGCTATTATTAATATGTAATATTCATTATTAATAATGGGGTATTCTATGAGTGGACAATTCACCGTTTTTGTAGGTAAAAATGATCAGTTTTATTTTCACTTAAAAGCAGGTAATGATGAAATCATTCTAACCAGTGAGGGATATACCACTAAAGCCAACTGCTTGAATGGTATTCAATCAGTACAAGTGAATAGCTTTGATGATAAACATTATGAAAGAAAATTAGCCAGTAACAATAAATTCTATTTTAACCTGAAAGCGTCTAATGGCCAGATTGTCGGCTCTAGCCAACTTTATCTTACTGAGCAGAGTAGAGATCTTGCTATTGATTCGGTGCAAAAAAATGTCGTTACTGCAACCATCTCTGATTTAACCAAGAGTAAATAACTACTGCTTTAAGTAACAACAGCCGACATCTTGTCACCGTCGGCTGTTTTTTTTATCAATTTTATAGGTAATTATCGTTGCGGTAATCACAGCTACGACTATCATAACAACAACTAGGGTAATTTACGACACACTAACATGGTATGACCTAGACCTAATCCATCAATATCCTGTTCGACATAAAAGCCCGCTTTACGCAAACAGTCGTAGAAAACTCTGGAGTGATAGAAACGGCTATAACCATTTGCCATGCAGGTAAAATAGAGTGACGATGCATTAAGGCTTAAGGCACCCGCTTCAAAAGGTTGACGATCCCAAAATACCTCAAGAATACAGACTCGTGCATCCGGTTGCATACTTTGATTGATTAGTGACAAAACGTGGACAATTTGCTGTTCGCTAAAGCAATCAAGAAACTGGCTCATCCACCAAATATCTGCTTTGCCCGGTAAGGTATCTGCTGTTAATAAATCAACAGCGTAACCTTCAATACGATGATCAAGGCCGGCTTTAGTAATATTCTGTTTTGCCAGTACAAGCTGTTCTGGTAGATCCAGAATGGTGACTTTAACCTCTGGATGATTTTTTACACAACACAACGCCCATTTGCCAGTATTACCACCAACATCATAAATATGCCGTGGGTTTAAGGCTAATATCTTCTGAAAAGCAGCGTTAAAGGCAGTATCCGAATAAAAATGATCGAAGGCAAACCAACTTTCACTCGCCTTATCCGGCAATTGGCCCAGTGCTGGATAAATTGTAGGCCAGTCACCAAAAACGGAAAGACCAACGGGCTTTTCAGTTTCTAAAGACGCTTTAAGATGGAATAATCCCTGATAACAGACATCCTGCGTAAAATCCATATTAATCCGGGTCATTCGATCATGTAATAAATAGTGACCAACTTTACTTAAAATGAAATTTTGATCTTGCTGATAAACAATTTTGGAACTTAGACCAACATCAAGTAATAACTGGACTGCATAGGGACTTAATGTCACTTTAGTGACAATCTCATCACAACTCGCTCCTTGTTTACCCACATCGTCTAAAATAGCAAGTATACCGCTATCACGAAGAATCAACGCAGCCTGAAAAATCATCGGTGCAAAAGCTATTTTTGCGCTTCTGTAATGGCATCTAATGCATTGAACGTCTCTTTATCATAACCATAACGCTCGATTTCCTTGCCCAAAGCAACATCCTTTTCATTAATTTAATGTATTTAAAAAATCACCCACTATTGATTACTAATCCCTTTTCAGCCATCTTCAATTAATAATTAAGTTGTTGTTTTACACTCTCACTCAATTTAATCGCCCAACGATTATAATTTTTTGGTATACGGGTCGCATCTCCGCTAAGGTTCTGACTACCCACATACTGAATGGAATATCCTGATGTGGTATAGGGGATACGGATCTCGGCACTATTATCATAAGTGATAATTTTACCGGTAATTAAACCACTGTGGGCTCTTTTCATCTCCCAACTGCGTCCCTCACCCGCTTTGATAATTGCTGTTTCTATCTGCTCCATGCTATAACCTGACGGCAGATCAAAATTATAGTTACGCGCTGGCGGTGTTCCCCGACAACCAATCAGAAAAATAGTCACAAGGGCAACCAAAATCATTTGTATCTTTTTCATGAATCCTTCACTCCATAAGTAACGATTGTTTAGTTCACAGTTTATAATAACCAAAGTTCGGCGATTATATCTCAATATGGCGGTGTAATCTTAATAAATATTAAGCCTAAATAATACTCAGCAATTTGTCCATAATAGGTAGACAAACTATTTAAATACAAATTCAATTCTGACTTTACATTTCACCATTAATCGGTCACTCTATCCACAAAAGCAGAAAGATAATAAAATCAATTCTTACTTATTAATGAAATAAGATTTCAGATGCAATATGACAAGTCGATGAGTTATTCAATTAATATTATTAACTGGTTTGCAATAGCACCGGGACTTGACTCACATCAACAATGGCAACGTTGGGCAGAGCAAAACGCCAATACCTGTTGCGGTGACATTCCAAAATACCAACATATCCCAATGATGGCTGCTCGCAGAATGAGCTCACCGACCCGTTTAGCAGTTGAATCTGGCTTACAACTTTTGCAGCCACCATCACAATTATCATCATTACCACAAGAGCCTATTGATGCCGCGGTTTTTATTAGCCGTCATGGTGAATTAGAGCGTACCTATAAAATCGTAGCCAGTCTGGGTCAACAAGCAGATATTTCACCCACTGATTTTGCCATGTCGGTACACAATACCGCCGCGGGGCTGTTTACTATTACAGCCAAACAAACATTACCTATCACCTCGCTTGCTGCCGGTATTGATGGTTTTCAACAAGGTATGCTTGAAGCTCAGGCTATGTTAGCAGGTGGTGCCAAGCGTATGCTTCTCATTGATTTTGATGGTTTAGTACCAGAGGCCTATCACTCGGCAATGAACAACTTGGCAATAAACAATTCGGCAATAAACAACCCTGCGATGAACAATTCAGCTACTGACCTGTGTTACGCTGCCGGTTTTGTTATTACCGCTGGTTCACCGCTATCTGGTTCACCGCTCTATTGTCGTCAGCTAAGTGATAATCGGATAAATCACAATGACACATTAGCAACAAATCAATTACCACAATCATTACTATTCTTGAAAAACTGGTTAAACGGCACAAGTCAGTTTGTGATTAAAGGAATGAGATCTCATTGGCAATGGTATATTTAGAATCAGCTCTTCAACCTCGTGCATCGCGATTAAATAGAGCGTGGCGAGTCGTTGCGACAGGGTTTTGTTTTACTTTGTTTGGCATTGGTGGCGTACTAATGTCAACATTTTGGTTTTCGTTGTTACGTTTGACAATTAAAGATAATATAAAGCGCAATGCAATTACTCAAAATAGTATTCGGGCTAGTTTCCGATTTTTCCTTAAAACGGCGCGTTTTTTAAGAGTACTGGATTATCGCCTCTCTCATATTGAACGATTTACAGAGGATGAGGGTTGCCTGATTGTGGCTAATCACCCGAGTCTACTTGATTATGTTCTGTTAGCTGCTTTTATGCCTCGTTGTGATTGCATTGTCAAACAGTCGTTATTGAACAATTTTTTTGTTCGAGGTGTGATTAAAGCTGCTGGCTATATACCAAATTCAGACTCAGACACGTTATTACCCCTGTGCCAGCAAAAACTGGCACAGGGTGGAATGATACTGATATTCCCGGAAGGAACCAGAACAACACCAGGGCAAGATATACGTTTACAACGTGGAGCGGCTAATATTGCTTTGCGCTGTAATGCAAATATTCGCATAGTTCATATCTATTGCGATCAACCGATGCTGACTAAACAAGGAAAGTGGTATAATATCCCGCGCATTAAACCGGTATTCACTATCACAGTTCAAAATAAACTCAGCACCCAAGATTTTATTTCTGCAGGCGATGCTTCTTTAGCTATTGCGGCTCGGCGTTTAACTAATCAACTTAGTGTGTTGTTAGTACCGGACCCAGAATGACTTAATTAACTAAATATATGATGGACTTATTAAAAACTATGGATCTATTAAAAATGAGATTAAAGCGTTAATTATCGAAGCGCTTAACTTAGAAGAAATCACAATTGAAGATATAGACTCTGATGCCCCCTTATTTGGTGAAGGTCTCGGACTAGATTCAATCGATGCTCTTGAACTAGGCTTAACATTAAAGAACCGTTACGGCGTGGTATTATCGGCTGAGAGTGAGGATACCCGCCAACATTTTTACTCGGTTACCACACTTGCTGACTTTGTCGCATCACAACGGAAGTAAGGAGTCGTCATGGATAAACAACAAATTTTAAAAGAAATTCAGCAAGCGATGGTTAATTTGTTTGAGATACCAGCTGAGTCAATTAAATTAGAATCTAAGCTTTATGAAGAGTTGGAACTGGACAGCATTGATGCGGTCGATTTAGTGGTGCAATTACAAAAAGTAATGAAAGAAAAAATCAACCCTGAAAGCTTCAAATCAGTACGTACCGTTGAAGATGTGGTTAATGCTATTAATGAACTTATGCAGGCGGACAAATAGACGTAATGCTTACGGGTATACGTCTATTACTACAAGGCATTAGTGCAATTATCCTGTTTGTTTACCCATTCGCAATTTACTTTGGCTTAAATTATTGGGGTATACAGGTTATTGCACCCTTGCTATTGGTGTTATTTTTATTGCGCCTCCTGCTCGCTCGAGGCAAAGTTCGTCAATTATCTTGGTTGACAAAAACCATTGCGCTACTTGGTTCTATTTTGGTGTTAACCAGTTGGGTACTAAAACAGACGCAATGGTTGCTCTACTATCCGGTGTTAGTCAGCCTGACGCTGTTATTACTGTTCGGTTACTCGCTGATAAAACCACCCTCCATTATTGAACGACTGGCAAGACTAACTGATCCTAATTTGCCTGCTTCTGGGTAAAGTTATACCAGAAATGTGACGAAAATCTGGTGTCTGTTCTTTTTATTAAATGGTGGCATGGCGTTATTTACCTGTTTATCTGGAAATATTGAACTTTGGACCCTATATAATGGTGCCATTAGTTATCTGCTGATTGGATTATTAATTTCGGTGGAATGGCTGATTAGAAAAAGGATGATTGGTAATAATGGTACCTAATAAGCACACTCAACTTTCAGATATTATTAGCAACGACAAAGATCTCGACACTCCCATCGCATGGCGAGGTAAAGAGATACTAACATTAGGTGATTTTAAACAGTTAGTTATTACGTTGATCTCTGCAATAAATAGTCAATCCTCTTCTCGTTGGGCACTCTGTTTTAATGATAGCTACTATTTTGCTGCTGCTTTACTGGCGGTACTCTATTGTGGCAAAACCGATATTATTCCCGGCCATTTACGCGCAGCGGTTCTCAAAGAACAAGCCGATGAATATGATGCTTTGTTAACCGACTGTAGTTTGCAACTCAGTTGCCCAATGATTGATGTTGCTACACTGAATAGCCTTACTTCTAGGCATGATATTTTACCTGATTGGCCACCACAGCAAGACTTAGTGCTGTTTACCTCCGGTTCGACAGGGAAACCAACAGCTATCCGCAAATCAATTGCATTATTAGAACTTGAAAGTCAGTTGTTGGTCGAACAGTTCCAGCGGCAGCTATTTCAACAACCACTATCCCAACAACAGCAATTCAATCAATCCGATGAAAATTTACATCATCGCGGCCGTATCGTTTCAACGGTTTCTCATCAGCATTTATACGGTTTAACTTTCCGTATTCTGCTACCATTGCTGGCAGGTTTACCATTTGATGCCAACCTCACTGAATATCACGAACAATTGCAGCTTTGTTCTCAGCCAGAACATGCTTCTCAGGCAGATCATTTACCTGTTGATCCCGCAGGATCGTTAATATTAATTGCTAGTCGGCCTTTTTTAAAACGCCTTGATCCACAAATACCAGCAATCCCTTGCCGTTTGGTGTTCTCTGCCGGTGGACCATTAGATTTTGCAGCAGCCCAAACCGTAAAACAGTGTTTACACGTTCTGCCACAAGAGATTTATGGCACCAGTGAAACGGGGATTATCGCCACTCGTGCTCAGTCGCAGCCAAATCAAGTCTGGTCGCCATTTAGTGGTATCCAAATTAGCCAACACACCGATAGTACGATTGCCATTGATTCACCGCTGTTTAAAAAAGACTCCGGGGTGACAATTAATGATATTATTCAGCTTGCCGCTGGCGGATTTCATCTGTCGGGTAGGAAAGATCGGATTATCAAAATAGAAGAAAAACGCATCTCTCTAACCGAAATAGAGCAGCGCTTGCTGCAATTACCGGAAATCGCTGATGCTGCGGTTGTCACACTCGATCAAAACAACCGTATTATCATTGGTGCTGTGATTGTTCTGTCAGCCCATGGCCTGCGCCAACAGAAAAATAATGAATTAAAAAACAGTGAGCTACAAATCACTCGTCAATTTAGACAGAGTTTAAGAAACTGGCTTGAACCAGTGGCGTTACCCAAACGCTGGCGAATTGTTGCGGCAATTCCTCATAATCAGCAGGGCAAGCGCACTTATCTTGAATTACAGGAACTCTTTTATGATGTTGCCACAGGAAGTTTTGCCAGTGAAATCACTGAACATCAGGTTACTTTGCAATTACGCTTATCGCCGGAGCTGTTTTGGTTTCAAGGCCATTTTCCCACACAGGCGATTCTGCAAGGTGTCACCTAACTGCATTGGGTCATGCATTATGCCAAAACTTACCTGCATATTGAGTTCCCATTTAAAGGTATGGATGTGGTTAAATTCCAAAAACCACTGTTTCCTAACGAGCTGATTGAATTAACAATAAATTGGCATAGGGAAAATCACAAACTCAGTTTTCAATATCGCTGCGATGATATGATTGCCAGCTCAGGTCGGATAGCGCTATGTCTTTAACATCTTCGTCTTTAACCTCTTCACCAGCATCGCAAAAATCACCTGAACAGGCCTTTAACCCCTGCATTATTATCCCCTGTTATAACCACGGCTCCACCATGGCCGCTGTGTTAGCACAACTGCTTGTTTATCAAAAATCTACTTATCAACTGCCTTGTATCATTGTCAATGATGGCAGTAACGAGCCAACCCGCCAACAGCTGGAGCAATTAGCTACTGATTATGACCGATTATGCCGGTAGGGGTTACAGCCATGCATTAATTAGATCATGGCCAACATAATCTGGCTGATATTCCATTATTGCTGGCAGAAGGTACCCACAAGGCAGTCCGGTTAACCGATGGCGATTCAAATCCCGCCGGTATGTTTGGCCCGATTGAGAGACGCTTTCACTCTCCATCAAAGACAGTATGTGTGGTTTTCGCGTCTACCCAATCAAATCAACCTTGGCATTAGCAAATTCAGTTAAACTCGGTCAGAGGATGGATTTTGATACGGAAGTGAGGGACCTTTCTATATTGGCGCGGCATTGAGAGTCAGTTTATTGCGACTAAGGTGACCACCCCCGCTGACGGTTTGTCGCACTTTGATGTGTGGCGCGATAATTTACATATTTCATGGATGCATACTCGGCTGTTTTTCTCGATGTTACCGCGACTGCCCAAGCTATTAGCCCGTAAATTCAGTACCACGAAACATTGGTCTGAAACACCAGAGCGCAAAGGGTTATGGGGCATTCGCTTTATGGTGCGTGTTTACCGCCTATTAGGCCGTCGAGTCTTCTCGCTACTACTTTATCCTGCAGCCAGTTACTTCTGGTTAACGGGAAAATCTCAGCGTCAGTCATCAGAACGCTATTTACAACAACCGAAACAGTACGCCCAACAGAATTAACGGGTATTATCGCCACAACCAAGCAGTTTTCGCCACTTTTTCCGTTTTGGTGAAGCAATGCTGGATAAACTGGCCAGCTGGTTAGGCGATATTCAAATGGGCGATATCAATTTCCCTGACAAAATGGCCTGTCTTCAACAACTAGAGAGTCGCCGTGGCACCATGATTATTGGTTCGCATTTGGGTGATATCGAACTGTGTCGAGCTTTGGGTCAGTTGTCACATGATTTAGTTATTAATGCGTTAGTATTTACTAAACACGCAGCTCGATTTAATCAAGTCATGCATGAAATCAATCCTGACGCGACGGTCAGCATGATCGCTGTGGATGACATTGGCCCTGAAACTGCCATCCTGCTCAAGCAGAAACTGGATGCGGGTGAGTGGGTTGCGATTGTTGGTGACAGAACCTCTGTTAGCCAACATCAACGTAATCAACATAATCATGTGGTCTGGGCTGACTTTTTAGGCAAACCAGCACCCTTTCCGGTTGGGCCTTTCGTGTTGGCCGCGGCCTTACGCTGCCCGGTCTATTTAATGTTTGGCCTGAAACCCAATGGCCAATTTCAGGTCTATTTTGAACCCTTTGCCGATCCGTTACTATTGCCAAGAGCAATACGCCAACAAGCATTGCAAACAAGTTGTGCAAAATTATGCGCAACGGGCGAACATTATTAATCTACAGTCACCATTGGACTGGTTTAATTTCGATGACTTTTGGCAACTGAACCGTACCAATGACTCCAGCCTCGACTAATCATGCGGCTACGACTAACGACTCTGAAAAAAGGAATGCTGATAATGAACCTGAGTAATGATCCCCGCCTTTCAATTAGCATCGATATTACGATTCCCTTTCATGATGCAGACGCAATGGGCGTGGTCTGGCATGGCAACTATTTCCGTTATTTTGAAGTTGCTAGAGAGGCGTTATTGTAGCTGCCAATTTGATTATGGTTATCGAAAAATGCAAGCCTCCAGCTACGCCCGGCCGATTATTGACACCCGCGTTAAATATATTGCACCAATCTACTTTGAACAACAAATTACCGTCTTGGCACAATTAGAAGAGTACGAAAATCGCCTCAAAATAAGCTATAAAATCGTTGATGCTGTAGGCAAACGGCTAACCACGGGTTACACCACTCAGGTGGCGGTGGATATGAGCACCTCAGAAATGTGCTTCGCCAGCCCACAAATTCTCCTTGATAAATTAGGGGTAACAGTACGAAATTGATGCAAAATATGCTATTAAAGATAAGAGTGTTAATGATTTCATCCCCAAAAACAGGGGCAGAATCGGAACTTACCCCCTCCCGCCTACTGCGTACTCCCCCTTCGCAGGGGGAGAGTTTTTTAGTCAATGATAAACCCCCCCTTTTAAAAAGGGGGGTTTGGGGGGGGGGTGGTTTTTAAAACTAAGCATTAAAAGTTGGCTGGGGCAATTTTACCTACTTGAGCAACCCCAAG
>JAGWCC010000265.1:1200000-1520998 GCA_022651775.1 Drusus annulatus
GCAACTTTATTATTTGATTTATGAACTGAGAATTTATCTGCAGAGATATCTGAAAATACCGGGAGCTTTAATACGAAAGTTATATATTTGCATAAGCAGAAATAAGTTACTTTAAGCCATTGACGTGCATGATTTATTATTGTATTTGAGTTATAATAATCCGGAATTTTTATAAACAAATAGAAAGACATAGGACCAGTTGCATGAACCACTGCATTTAGCGACTCCAAGCAATTATAAAAATAAATAAAAACATCAAAATTACATAGGTAGCATATTTTCCGTGAACCCACGGATTTTCATCTGTGCATTTTATTATAATACTAGTTAATTTCCTTGAAAAATCACGAGATGTAACTTCGTTGCTTTAATCCACCGATTTCAAATATAGAATAATGTCTGCTAAAATACATTAAAGGTAGGTAGGGATTAGAAAAGATTTCAATAAATTAAATAAAATAAAATAAATTAAAATAAACAAGTTTTCAATAAATAATTTTTAACAAAACGCAAAAGATTAAATACTTCAGAATGACACGACAGTTAGTTAACATATTCTTGCCGTGGGGTCTTCATTTGTTAAATCAGAAAAAAATATTTATTTAATTGCATACGCCCAAGTGGGCTTTTACATATATAAAGGTATCCAAGTGAAAATTATTTGCTTATACAAAAAATAAGAATACTAGAAAATATATGTATCACTTACATTGTATTTATTTGATAACATTAAATTAATATTGATTAAATACGTATGATATTATAGTTTTCTTGTATCTACATTCCGTGCAGTTAAATACATCAGCCATCTCAGAGTATGTATTACCAACTACATGCAATCTAGGTACAAGCGAGTATCTGAAAGATTCAGTCCTGAAATTATTGTCACAACTAAATAGGCTTTAGGATAGAGTAGTTCTCGCTAATGTATGAAACGCAATTAGGATCAGTAAATTAGGGCTATCTATAATAACATTAACAATTTTGAAAAAAAAAACAATAATAAAAGGGGGTAGTAAAATATTTTATAATATTAAAATAAAATAACACTTTGTTTCAAACCACGAATTTATTATTTTGAACGCCAATAGTGGAGTCCAAAATAGAATTTAAACATGCATCCCTATTACAAAAACAAACAATTAAAGAAATAACCTTTAAATAATACCATAACTTATTTTTTAACTACTGGATTTGCAATCTAAAGTGCGCATAGTTAATGCCAAACAATCGTGATAGGCTTGTTTAATTCACGTTGTAATCAAAATAATTCATTATTCAGTTGACATGGAAGTGGAATTCGTGATCAGAAAGCTTTAAATAAAAAATTGCCGCTAAATAATAATCGAGAATTTATTTCAAAACTTGATTTAGGGTTTGCTGAGCTTTCAAGCTACATATGGTCATGCATACTTTAAAGTTTTTTAAAAATAATAAGGGAAAACACATCTATAACTATGTAAAAATTTCCACCCCTGGTTAAAGACGATAACATATAAAAAATATATTGTTTTTACAACTTTGAAGGTTTTGTGGCATTAGGAACATCAAGCATGGCCTGTAGAGTTTTTTTTCTTCTTTATTTTTGCCAATATGCAAATACATAAGATGTGGGTGACGTTCGAGTTAAGTCATGTCAAGTGTCAGAATAACACAATGGTTCGTATGATACGATGTGTGATTGTGAATGAAGCAATAAAATGTGTGCCAAGACAGCGTTGTGTGGCGGATATTCCTCTCTGCCTACCCCTGCGAAAAAACGGCGTGATGGTTAGATAGTTAGTTAGAAGCAAAATACATCGTCATACATCGTCTCTTACATAATCTTCTGTTATTCTGATTCTTCAACTTCTTCTATTCATTTTCGCACTATATATTCTTCTCACACTCTTATCTTCGTTCATTCGCTCTACATTCCCAATCCAAACAGTCCCTTGCTTAAGCTTAAATCAGGCTTGCATTCTTTCCGGATATCCACATTTAACACGGTCAGGCATGGTTTTACCGCACATACGCCCCAGCTTTAAGCTTCTACAGTTAGTAATAATGCTATTTGATCTGTGGTATTTTGTTTAAGCATTCGTTTCTATTTTATTTAAAATCTTCCTTCAAAAGCAGCTATTTTTTAAATGAAAAATAAAATTTTATAAGTAGGTATTATGAAATCAGGCAATTGCAACCATCATGAGCCCAAATCCCCAAAAAAACAGGTCAAAAGCTCGAAGTCTTTAAATATTTTAATTATACTTATTTGTTATTAAATTCGCAGTGGTCAATTGAGCTTCCTCTTAAAGCTCGCGGTCGCAGCTGACAGCTCGCAACTCGCAGGTCGCAACTCGCAGCCGCCTGTCACTCAGGCAGCCTGACTGTGTCCCGACAGAGTGCCATTTCTCCGCGGTATTAACGTTAAGGCTAATGCACACTCGTTTAATATTATTTACCTCCTTTGGACTCAAGTTTTACACTTATGGAATGAACGGGGTGGTGAAACTTTTAAAGTGCAAAAAATATGTATATTAAAAAACAAAAAAATACGATACTTATTATTTTAAATCAATAGCAACTTTAATCTGAAAAAAACGTATTTGTACATTTATTTAATGAAAATGAAATTAAAACTTTGTACAAGACAGCCGATTTTATTTTTATTTTGACCGACCGGTTTCGCTTAGCCTAAGCATCATCAGGGTACAAAATAAGACCAAATAAAAAATACCAAGTGTGCGGTTATATATACATACCAAAAGATAATTTAATATAAAATACAATAAGAGAACAGTGAGAAAACAATATTGTAACATTTAATATTATAAAAAAGAAACACGTACATTTTTAACCATCTTATACAAAGTTATCATTTCATTTTCATTAAATATGTCAAACCACAAAGTGATTACTTTCAGCGAAAAGATAATTATTTATTTATTTTACTCCTAGCTGAGCTTTCAAAAGAAAACGATTGCAAAAATGGTATTCTACAGACCCATGAAAGTTTTATAAATTGAGAAAAATATTGTATTTAAATATAAGATTATTAGTAAAGAAAGAAATACAATTTCAGATAAATATTTTGATTATATTAACTAACTAACTAACTAACCATAACGCCGTTTCTCTGCAGCCGTAACCAGAGATAATAGACCGCCATACAACTCTCTATTGGCACACACTATTTGCTTCATTCACATTCATACACCGTCTTATACATACTCTTCTGTTATTCTGACTCTTGACATGGCCTGACTCAAGTATTTGATTCACTTGATCGTGCCATGTGTTCCTCGGGCGTCTCTGACTTCTTTTTCAATTCACTTTCGCATCATATATTCTTTTCACACTACTTTCTTCGTCCATCCGCTCTGCAAGCCCAAACCATCTAAGCGCCCCTTTTTTAATCCTATTTATCACGTTTGTATCAGCCTTGCATTCTTTCCGGAAATCCACATTTTTTAATTTTTATTTTCGTCACTTGTACATCAAAGCTTACAAAGTATCTAATTATAATTTATATTTGTTTTGTCTTGATAATAATAATAATACAACTTGATATTACCGACGTATTTTAAGTGGTTTTTATAGGTTATTTTAAATTTATTAATCGTTTCCGGTAGCGAATTATAACTATAAATTTCATCCCTTTATAAAGTTAGCTGTTTCGTGTATTTTTCACACGGTCATACAAGGTTTAACCGTACATTTTCTAATAGTATTCTGTATAATGGGTAATTCGATGTTTTTAGCTGGCCATCTCTGCACTGGGTGTTTTTTGGAAAACATCCTCGGAGGTTAACATTTGAGTAGACCCCCCGCGCGTCCGCGGATTCCTGTCATGCAGTGTATTCTACTCGCGGCGAGCTCCGAGCGGATCGCACCTTGTTTAATAAGATTATTATAATCGTATCGTGACGTCTTTACTATTTATTTTTGCGTGTAAATAACAACATGCAGGTGGGCTAATTTATTTTCTGACGGAAACACCTACAGTCGACACGTACGACAAGGACTGACCGACGAAGAAAGAAGATTAATGCGCAAGATTTGCCTCGTGCTAAAAAAATGTGAGTATTTATACATTTATACAAGAAACGAGCAGTTTGATGGGTTAGCAAGGAAAGGGATACAAATCTACAAGAAGGACCTGGGAAGGCTGTAGGGGTGACGACCTATCACAACAAGCTACACATTGAAAAGTAGGTCAAATCCCAGCACTAAAATAGGTAATAGAAATCATATGATATTTTATTCTAAACATATTCCGAACACCAACGGAATTTGCAATATTCATTTATCTATATTAAATGAAATGGGAAAAAAATGAACAACAGAGAAAGAACAGCACACAAATAATATTTTGAAGAAGCAATTAAAAAAATAAGACTAAAATATACAATTGAAAGAACATTCAAGTCAAAGCCTGAACGAGGTTTTGGCAGAGAATAACAAAAATCATTTAGACTGGTACCAAATATTTCAAGACCACGGATTGAGTTAACATGTCTCGACATTCTGCACAATGGAGAATGATACACATAATTATTAGAGTGATGATTGAGGAACAGCAATCCATTGTTCACAATATGGATATAACTCACGGAGGCAGTCAAGATTTAATAATATTAACATGACACTACCACCCCAGGAGACACCTACAGCTATTGGGAGAGGAAAGCAACAAAGAAATAGGAAAAAAGAATATGATGGAGAAACATCGATGTATCTATGGTGCAATGTTCTGATTTGATGGCTAGATGGGTAAACCTACAATGACAACCGTGATACAATTTATTAAAGATACTGTGATTGTCTAAGGAATACGGGGGACAGCCCGATGGGTTTATAGTCTGACTGTTTATTAAATTAATTTTATCGATCATGTAATAAAATTTTTTCTTAGTAATTAAATTTGCTAATACAACTTGTTGTATTAAATTTATGATATGGTGCTAGATTTATTGGCTTGACTGCACATTCTAATTTATTTAGTTTTGATGGCGTGTTTTTACTGCGTTGACCTCGTGTTAATTTCATCTTCAGGCTTAATATGGATATTCAACGCAAATTCTGTTTCCTGTTATTAGTGCACATTTCTACTTATTTCGTATGGTGGAAAGACTGGGTGGCACAGTGAGTCCAGAGCAATACCATCAAGTAAACATTTCAGTAGCCAAGGATCTATGTATTGTTTCATAGTGCTTTCACACAAACGATCTATTGAATTTCGCAAGTCTCAATTTAAACTTTTTGTTTTTCGATGGTGGCATTTAATCAAAATAGATTGGAATTTTCAGGATATTTTCTTTGTGAATTTCACATCATTATTATAATTAAAAAACTTGTGTAAATCATGTTTACTAGTTTTGTCAGCCGCGCAACATCCTTTGTATTACATTCCTATTTATTCCGTAAAAGACCAAAGTGTTATTTTAAATATGTATTTTTAATTTTAAAATACCCTGAAGATGTCGCACGGTGGACAAAACGTGCATAAAGAATGGGAATAAAACTTAGTTATAGGTAATAAAATAGACTGGTTTTATTTGATGGGGAAATAAAGCTCATCAAACATAGTGGATTATGGCATTGGCATTCTATGGCATTATGGCATTCTCAATTAGAGATGGTGATGAGGTTGAAGAAAGTAGGGTGAGGAAGAAAATTGGTAAAAAGTAGGTTGTCAATTACCTCGTTTTTCGGATCTGCTTCCTAAACATAGCTATAGTTTTTTCAAGCAAAAGTTCGTTTCTTAATGACAGTTCAATGTTAAGGAGCTTACCTCTAGTTATTTTATGTAAGTATATTAGTTTGTCTCACAAATATAAAGGAGCAGTCATCAGGAATTTTCTTTTTCACTTTTAGACTGGTAGGAACGTAATTTTATTGCAACTGTACCGAGTAGTTCTAGCAGGCTTCTTGCAAATCCAAGTCGAATAGTTTGCTGGATATTCAACCAAGAATGGCTATACAGTGAAACCTCTCATAACGAGTAATTCGCATAACGACCAAAACAGATTGTGAAAAATATGCTCCCTTAACGAGCGACATTTCGCAAAACGAGTGACCTGTAACGAGTACCTGTGGAGTCTACAGTCAGCGAGATTGTGTCTTTGGCCAATGCCACGGGACCAGAGGTGGATAACAACGATATTGATGAGCTCGTGGAAGAGCACAGTCAAGAGCCGACCACCGAAGAGCTTATGGAGAGGCATTGTGTTTCGCAGCAACAAGTTATGGAGGAGAGTTTGTTAGTGGAGGAGGAGGAAGTAGCAGAGCAATAATCTTTTGACGCTATTAGAGAAATGCCGAAAGCATGGGAAACTGTTGCATCGTACATTGAGAAGCATCACCCTAATAAGGAGGTGGCCAGCGTTCTAGGAATGTATTTAATGATAATGATTAAAATAATAATTATCAATGATGTGTCACATTTTCACCAAATTTTGATGCGTAGGCGAAAACAAATGTCTTTAGACAGCTTTTTAGTAAAAAATATTAATCATTTGTCATAAATTAAAAAATAATAAACCAGTTATTTCGATTGTTTTTATTCGAAATCGCATTCTAGGTTGTTACGCATATACTCGTACTTAAGTGTGTAATTTTATTTGAATAAACGTTGAAAAATAAATAAATAAAACGTATTTATTCGGCATTGAGCGCATTATCGTATTTTACATTGATTTATATGAGAAAAAAATGTTTCGCTTAGCGAGTGTTTCACATAACGAGTAAGATTCTGGAACGAATTACGCTCGTTATGAGAGGTTCCACTGTATATATATATATATTGTATGGCTATTCGCCACTCGTTGTATCTACATATCTAATTGCTTTCATGCCAAAGCTTTGATATATAAACGACTAAGTGACATGACATCACCGGTAGGTACAACTTAATGCCTGTAGTGACACAAAATGGTTAGAATAATGAACATGTTTATATTCTGCCTTTAAATAACTAAGCCCTTAATTTGCATATTAGCTGAGGTAATAATATTTAATTTGCTAACTATTCCGGTTACTCGCATGCTAATAAACTGCGACAGGAGCGCATACATGTTTACAGCAAACAAACGCTTAAAGACTCGGTAATACAATTATAAAACTACTGGTGAATCTCAGGTATCTTGCTGAGAAGGTGCGAAATTTTTGAGAAATTAATTTTTTCAATGGGGTTACCTAAAGTATTTTGTATACAGTCGTATTGTCAATGCTCTTATATCACATGGAGAAACTTCTCATCGAATGAGCGTCTCAGTAGGTATTCATGCAATATATTGGTAGTTTCACCAACACTAATTACTCTTTCCTACAAGCACTAAAAAGCTTACCTAATATATTATGTGTAATTATGTGCACGATTTGTCAGCAATTCTTAATATGGAATACAAGCAATGTACCCTACTCCTAACTCGGCAGTCTTCGGCAAAACTTAGTTTGAATATACTAGATGACTGTTTACAGGTAAAATTACACACATTGAAAACAAAAAGAAAGATAGACATTCTCGGGTTACGAATAACCAGACCATATTAAAATTGTTAATTGTTTTATAGACAGCCCTGATTTACTTAGCTTAATTACCTTTCATGTACCTAACAGATACACTCGGTCCAAAATTATTTTTAAATGTAACAATATTATCAGGACTTTAAATACTCGCTTGTACCTAGACTGCATACAGTGGGTAATACTTTCACCGAAATAGTAGATATATTCAACTGCACTGAATATAGTTATAAGAAGGCTATAATAGCATACCTCTTGTAAAAATATTACTGTTAATTTATTGCATCATAATATTTCTATTAACTTACTTATGTTTTTGGGTGCTAATCATTTACTCTATGTTATTTTTATGTCACTTTTATTTTATGTTATATATTACACTGTTATGTAAAAGGCCATGAGGGCGTATATAATTAAAAAAATAAATATTCAAAAAAAACTCCTACTACCATCATAATGAGCGGAAAATGTTGCTTGTGTAATAGTGGAGGACTTAGCTAGCAGAGGAATTAAAACCCACAACGCCCGGTGGGAATCCGACGCGTTTGTCCATTCAGCTACTAACCGGGATATATTTTGTTGTATTGTGTAACCCGCAGGTAAGGAAATACTGCATCCACTAAGCATACAAATCTACTTAATGTATAGGGTGATCATAGGTGTTTGATACAAAATATTACTGGATATAGAAAACCGTGTCCAAAAAACCCTTCGTTCCGCAGTCTCCATGGAAAAGTTCCTGAGAGGGAATTCGGCCAAAATCAAAAGGAATAAAGCTTCAGTCAATTTGTAATACCATTGGAAATAAGAATGTAATATATTATGGAAGAATCGAGTTCAACTAAAAATTCTTTCTTTAAAAAACGTTAGAACGGGTGAGTTAGACGATTGAACAACAAAATCATTATTTTTTGAGCGATATGCCCCTATTGGAGTTGCTGTTGTAGCACACTATGTCGTAAAATATCAACGAAATTACATTCAGTAAAATAACATGGTTTTCTTTCTTGTACTTATGTTTTAATGTTTCAATAAAAAAAATTAACAAACTAAAAGCTCTGTGGGGCTCGTTTTTTTATGGCAGGGCGAATGAGAATGGAATATAGCTAAAAGCTGAATTCATTTCGTCATAATTTCCTTCTGCATTTTTAGAGTCGACGAACACTAAAATAATGTCTATTATACCAGGAAAGCAGAAAGTTAAGGCGGTTTTTATTACCCCATGCGAGACCATTGGCATTGTAAACTCGCTGCCTTTGGCCAGTGGCCATGTCACGCCGATAGTGATGGACTGGACATTAATAACGCCGGTGCACATTGAAATTAGAGTCTTCGATGTGAACCATTGGGATTACCATAAAAACCGTGGCCAGCCGTAATAAAAGGGGAATTACTTCGAAAGAAGGTGCCTCTCAACTCAAGCGTATACTTGGCATTATAGCAGGATTGATTTATTTTGGCGCGCGCCTACTTAACAGGGATGGACCATTGCAGCGACTTATTGCCAGACGTCATTTTGGTCGACGTCAATATTTAGCCAAATAACCAAGTTTTACGCTGACATTACGCCATTTCCGCAAAGCTCTGTCTCGGCAAACACTCATTGCTCCATTCCCAAAACTAAAATTCCTAAGCTCTACTGTTATCCCGACTTTGAATGTGACTTTTTTTTACAATAACTCCACACAGGAAGCCTTGAGGGAAATAATTTACCTCAGGGCCTATGTCATCTTTGGGGATGCTGTGTGACTGAAATAGTATTTCATGAATTCATTTGATCGTTTCCTGTCTTTTTGAGGCGTTCCTGATGTTTTCTTCCGTCCACTTGCTGGTCACATATTCTCTTGACACGTATTTCTTTGTCATTTACTCTACCTGTCCAATATGCCACGTTATCCATATTGTGTTTTAATAAATCATTTCAATAAGAAGAGAAATAAATGAAAAAAACCTTATTATTTTCTCATTGTTCTGTTATTTAATTTTATATTTTATTCTTTCTC
This sequence comes from Drusus annulatus, assembly GCA_022651775.1. Classification (NCBI taxonomy): domain Eukaryota; kingdom Metazoa; phylum Arthropoda; class Insecta; order Trichoptera; family Limnephilidae; genus Drusus; species Drusus annulatus. Next base: position 1,209,510 of record JAGWCC010000265.1, read on the forward strand.
TGTATGTATATATAATATACACTTTTTATTTTTTGTTTATTTTAATTTTGTACCCTGCTGATGCTTAGGTTAAGTGAAACTGTTCGTCGGTTATTAAAATTAAAATAATATCCGTGGTCTTCAACAAAGTTATTTTTTCATTGATTCAAATATGTCAAAACACAAAGTGATTGCTTTCTACGAAAAATAAATAAGAAGAAGCTTCACGCTACGCAATACACTAAAATAATGAATGAGTTGACTGAAAACGTTACTGCAGCTTATGGTAAGTCTTTCCTACAAAACAAGTGATGCATTCGTTAATAGCTTTGTGAATAAAATGTATTGCTATCATGCATACTTTCTAATAAAACTTCCATAAAGAAGCATTAGGTCCATTCATAAAAAAAAGGTTCACCGACATGCTCTGATAGCATTTTTATTAAGGGATGGCGGAAATTAACGCAGTAACATAATATTTACAATTGTAACAATTGACCAGAAATAAGGTGGATTTTATGTATTAATGAGAGTCCACCCCTTTCAACATGTTTTGCAAATGTCTACTTACGTTTACAGTCATCAATCAATAATCCCTCCCATCGCCGGGCGGGAGATATTACGGCGATATAAGGGCATATTGCACGTCATTTTGCATAATTTTCGGGTGGACATTAATGAAAAATAAAATAGCACGTGCTTCTGAAGAAAATCTTTCAAAAAATGCCGGATTGAATCATGAAACTGAAGATTTTTATCATCTTGACTCGTCAAGCCATCTTGCGGAATATTTCATTGCACTTACTTAAATAATTTTTCCTATTTACTTTGGACAACATTATAAAATAAAAGGTCATAATTGAAAAGATGATTTTTCTGGGAGTAGGAGTATTGAGTTTTATTAAGATAAAAATTAATAAAAATAACTGAAAATTAACACTTGACACCGAAATGACGATCCAATCACTGTGGTACCTGGAGGAAGTATTGCCCTTGACACCATCTCTATTCTCATCACCGGACGGATTCTACTGTGATGCTGTGTCCGCTGTGGTCCACAATAACATCCCCGGACTAACTAGAAAATTGATGTTTTTTTTTAAATTACTGTCTTTGATTTTGTTATTGAGCAGTGCTTTGTTTCATACTATAATTATTTAGAATGTAGACCACCATGATACGGGCATATGCCTAGTTCGGGAGGTCGTAAATAAAATCTGTATATTAAATTAAACAAATAAATAGATACAGTTCTACAGGTTTTCAAAAACGTTATTTGAGTTGAGTTAAAAACTAAAGCATTTTTTAATAATATTATTTTACGAATAGAAGGAGAAATATCAGTTATCTTTTTAATTTGTAGATACTTAGAGTTCTGTTCTAAAAAAATCATAAAGTTAAAAACGTGAATTACATAGATTTGCAACGACGGAATTCGATTAAAATAACATTTTGCCATATTTACGTTGTACATCAAAAAGAAATATTTTTTCTTTTCTTTTTTCATCTAAATGTTACAATGTCTCTGAGCCACAAGACAAAATATTAAAAGATTTGCTTTGGTTCAAGTCTATCCTTTACTGGTCTCTGCTCCCAACTCAAAGCCGAATACGTTTCGCTGCAAAAGCTTTCTGATATTAGACAATCTACATACATACACAGAAGAGATGGTCGATATTCCTGACTGGTAAAAGGAACCGGTTCCTAGCCGGCCACTGGAACCGTCGATATTCTTTCTCCGAGGAACCGGTTCCAAATTTTGGCAAATAAAAATATCCTTTGCCCGTTTTTTTCGTGTTTTTTTGGACGAGGAACCGGTTTCAGTTCTTTTCAAATCTCTACAGACTAGTACTTTTTTTTGGCGAGGAATTTTTGTCGATTTGCCAGTACTTTTCGAAAAAATCTTCTTAGAGGAGTTTTTCTGGCACCAGGAACCGGTTCCAAAAAGAACTGGATAAATAACCGGTTCCTCGCCGGTCACCGGTGACTGGAACCGCAGGTACACCCAATTCTGATATTGACCATCTCTAATACACAGAGAATTATGTTAGTTATCAATGGTATCAAAACTTTCGTGTTTCAATGTTTGAAATCAGACACGACACTCCACCCAAGATGCGGCATCCAGCCATCACATCACTTGCACACATTCGTTCCAAGCATTGATTCCGCAGGAATTCCGTCCCAGCTCCAGACGCGCGTACTAAATCAATTCTGCGTGGTACTAATACCGCGTTCATGAAATATTAACGCAAGCGGGCGCCATCTACCGACACGAAATAGGTATAATATGTCACACGGCTGCATTGAATATTTTGAAGTCGCAATAATGAGACGTAGGAAGGGATTAAGGCTAACAATGCACTCGGCAAGACGAACAACAAACAACGAATGTCCGCCAACTCAGTTTTTAAGCAAATATATTTATGTGTACTGCTAACAATCGTATGCAAAAATGTGAAATCGGAAGTCTGTGTTGGAAATCAGTACAAAAATAAGCCCAGTGAGATATTGTGTATCACTCATTTACAATTGGGATCCGATTTTTATAATTGGTTTTATGATAAGGCATTGTGATTATGGTTTTAAAAAAGTGTTGGGCACTTGGAAGATTAGATGCTATCCAGTATCCTATATATCACATACTTTTCTTTCTGTACAGTGTAAAACCTAAGTAAAAGCAACTTTAAAGATACCAGGCTGGGCGACGAAAAAAACAATTGTAAATTGTGTGATTACCGTACAAGAGTACCAACTTCTCGGAGCCAGTGAGACTATGGCATCGGCAGAGGCGTGCACTCTATTTTGGCCCATACGCACTGCCTACCGAATCGCACCGCCGCGAGCCTCATACTGACCGTCCTACTATAACGTGTCAAAAGCAGTAACTACATATGCCCTAACGCCGACAACGTCAGAGAAGATTATTCTATGTTCACTAGACTACACAAAGTATGTATGCATACAAGTGGTTCGTTTACGTTAGTGTCTTTGTTAGTGTCTAGGCAGTGCTTTTACAGAACAAATGAAAAAAAAAAAATTAGTGACATCTGTTGGTACCAATCTTTATTATCAATAAATCCGCTGTTTTTTCCTACTGCCTTCCCCGATCAAAAACTCTATGCACGCCTTTAAGCACGTTGTGAGGCTGAAGAGAGTGAGGAAGGGGAGTGAGGTAGGGAAGTGAAGGTTTGGAAGTATCTGGTTAGTCAGATCTGGTATCTAAACATCTCAAAAAAATAAATGAAGGTAGAAAGGCGAATGCTGGTAGCTCGTTCCACATGCGTGCCGATTTGTTAAATAAACGACCGGTTTACTACGAGGTTCACTACGAATGGGTATTAAGCTATCATGCACCGAGTTTCTCGCTAGATATTGATATTCAAGAACTTTCCAAGTCAACTTTTTTCAGCTTCTCAACATTCCCTTCAATTGAGGAACGTTAGAACTCTTATGAAGTGTCACATAAAATAAGCGTTAAATGCAACATTTGCTGCAACCTTTTCACAACAGAATACAAGATTACACAGATTACATGGATTCTTCCTATAGGTATATATGAAGGTACTTTAATATCATTCACCGTTGGGTGGTTTGCCCGTCTCTGAGAAAACTTGTCTTCTTAATTAAATTACTCTCTTGCAAACAAGGAAACTAGAAATTGAATACTATCAGACATCAGACATCCATGCGTACCCAAAGTGTAGGTGACGTTTAACAAACATGGTGAAAGCTGACATGAGAGGGAAATATGAAACACTGAGGGAAGTTACCTAGTAAACAAGTCACATTTTCTATTCTTTATCTCCATATGTTCTAATGAGCACATTTCTGTAATATTTCCTGACCAGAAATCTAATGGTGAGAGACATGGCGATATTCTTATGCAAGCTTGTAGGTACACCATCCCCCAAGCCATTCAAGTAATCTAAAATCGGTCGTAATTTTACTAAAAATATTTTATGGATGTAATCAACCAGGTCGGGTAGTAACTAGTAGATTTAAATTCCAATTAATTAATTCAAACTCTTAAAAAAAATTGCAGCCCTTGCTGAAAAATATTGAACAAATCATCGATTCGTAATACGGTCACAGGTACATGATTTTCACATTTACATTTAATTGTATACACCTACGTGAACTCATTCTCACAGCATTCAGTTCCTTTTTATGTTTGCTCTACCGGTTTATTGTCTTAGTGTTGTGCTTCAGAATTGGTATCAGAACCTCACGGTGGACTGCTAGCCTTGCTAGTTCGATTCAGTTTACCATGAATTAATTTGCCCGCTTTCACCCTTCTGTCAATGTCCTTATCAGCCTTAAAACTGTGTTACGTGAATTCACTTTCTTAATTAAGTTAATCAAAAATATTCAATAAATAGGCAAAGATTAAATACAATAAGTTAGATACAAATCATTAGACGTAGATAAGCTGATAAAACCATAAAAACGTATTCATTTCTTAAGAATTTGTTTGTAAGGCCAGTTTAATGACGCCGTTCAATTGATTTGATTTATATATCACGATATTCAAACACGTGTAGAAGCAAGACGGTTGCAGCAAAGAGTTTAGTTAAAACGTACCCAACTAACGTATTCCAACACCCTCGATAAAACGCATAAGCCACGCGATAACCCGAGATAGTCCAGGACTGCAGTTTCGATGTATTTATCGGACCAGTTTCGAGGCAAACATCGCCGCGGGGTTCAAAATGTGCTCGTTTATTAACAACATAAATTGAGGATGTGAGCATACCTTATCAGCCATACAAAGTGTACCATTTGGGGTGATATATGTTGACATTTATTTGTTCAGACATCAGAATTTGACTGACCCGTGGGAATAAGTTATTGCAATTCATTACCGATATGGGAATATGTGCGACTTGAATTTTATGAAATCAAAGGTCATACAGTAAAAGAGATATTTTATTGAGATAAATGATACATAATATTAAGAGACTACAGTGGTTTTTATATAGGAAAGGTATCGATCAACCTACATTGTTCTAGTTCAAATAACAATATACATATTTAATATCACATGCATACCTTTACATCTAAAACTTTCCTACATGGTTTGGGTATTTATGTTATTGTGATATCATTTGTTCAAATACATCTATGAGCAAATCCGTTCAAAAGCCATTGTTTTTATTTCTCGAATGTAATAAATTTGAATAAAAAATAAAAAAATTATCTTCATTTACGTATTTACATAATGTCTTGTTGTGACGGAATTCAGCAGCATAATGGTTAGCATTTTAAACAGTTTTAATAATTACGAAAATGAAATTTTTCAAAGCAAATTTTAGAGGTGCTCATATTTTCACAATAAAATTGTCCAAGCGTCTTTTATCAAACAGTAGCTCCATCAATGGTGAATGGCAGTATGAAATATATTATTGTTGTTTTGTTGAATTGAATATTTGACGAATATTTTTGTTTGCCATTATTATTTTTATACATTTTTTAGTTTTATTTGTATGTATTTATGAATGTATTATATTTTATAGGATGTGTGGGAACACGCTAATCTCCATAGATTCTAGAATAAAATTTACTTTTATTATTATTTCATGTAATTTAGAAAACTTATATTTGACATACGAATAAAGCATTTTTTTAAAGAAATTTACTACCTACCTAGATACTTACGCAAATGGAAATCCTAACTCTTGAAAAAGCTGTTTAAAAAAACCACTTTGAAAATTTCCACAGAACGTCTACAAAAATAATAAAGATCTACAAAAAAATGCCTTTTAACTTGAGAAGGTTTGTCTCCTACTAAATATTGATTTTTCTAGATTAATCTGCATCCTGGTAAGGATTACATCGATCTGTTTAGAACCATGATTAATTAAACCAGGATATTAATAAATAGCGTATTATAGGAGACACCTCGGAGCGTCATTTCCTAACCGATCATTAATCTGCTCTCTGCTTAACATGGCCGTACCCGTTAACTAGGTGCGAAATACAACTCAGAAAGCGGATTGTGAAACTGAAGATGACGCAGCTCAACGTTAAAATATCTATAAAATAACCACCTTTCCAAGATCGCCGTAAATAAAAATATTAGTTGAATATTTTATAGTGTTAAAACCTTCTCGTAAAAATCTTTAAGTATCCTATAAAAATAATTATCAAGATCCTGTGTTCAGAATGTTTAATTATATGTTTCTTTAGATGAATACCGCACAAAAGAGTTCCAACTGTCTGGAACCAGTTAGACTATGGCATCTCTAATTGGGGTATTTTGTGAGGCTGAAGAGAGTAGGGAAGAAAATGAAATTAGAAGAGGGAAGGTGAGAATAACATGGCAAGTCGTTTCAAGTAACGTTTTGATAATGAATGGTGGTATTTTTCAATTCTAGAACGTGCCGCAAATATACTGTGTATTATTTATATGAATTAATGTGAAAAAACACATTAATTCAACAACATTTATTTGTGCAAGTCCGGACCTCAACCGCTAAAACTCGGAGAAATGACTATTTATGCTACAATAAACAACCCCTAAGCTTAAAAGAGACTTAGCATAAAAATAATCAAAACTTATATTCTTTGAAAATCGTATTTATACATTATAAATAAAGACCCTTACATATTTCAGATTTTTCGATACTAAAATATTTATCACACGGTTATTGAGGTAACTACGGTGTTGATTTTATTTCTAAAGCGCCTGTGATGTGATAAATATTTTTTAGACGGCGGCGAATGATTGAGCGCAAATAATAAAAAAATTATTGACAGTATTTTTCTTATTTCGTCATCATAAAAATTTAAATTACTGTACAAAATGACGTCACGACAATTTCTTTAATTATTTGTGACATATTAAACTAATCCTTAACATAATTTCATCTTGTAGGTCTACAAAGTGAACATTGGAAGTATTGAATAATCATGCAGATCCCGTGATTAAACGCATTAAAGCATTGGTCACTTGATCGCGAGTAGATCGAGCCACAGATTATAGAGTGATCTATTTAATCATGACTTACCTGCAATCTACACTGACGTCTGCTCGTTAATCAAGTGTAATTAAAAGAGGTTATCCAAGCGATTAAGATAAATATACACATTGATATAATATATCGTCGCCGGAATTGCAAAAGGGCTGAAGTGCCATCTTGGGAAGTTTACACCAGAGCACTCTTTTTTGTTTTACCATAAAATTTATAAGTCTTCAGTACCTGGTTGGATTTTCAAAAAAAACTCAAACTTAATGCCACTGAGGTACCTGAAGCGACAAAAAGCTAAAAAAAAGTCCCAAGCTTGTGTCGCTTGAGTCAATCCTTTCTCCCAAATTGTAAATATATTTAAAATGGCTGAAAGGTCACAACAGTTTTAAGAATCAAACGGGAGTCCGATCAGAAGTTGCAGAAAAAAGAACTGATCAAAACTGCATGCGTAACTCATTTTTGAACAATGTGTCGCTTAAGCCCTTTTGCCTTTCCAGCGACGATATTGTTATGCATATAAAAAAATAAGCAGAATGTTGATATTGATCAACCAACCAGAAAAAAAAAGTTTAATGTAAAAAAAAATAAAACTAATTAATTAAAAAAAAAAAAAAAAATGAATTCTTCAAAACCAAAATTCGAACTATCACAAACTCTAGAGTGGTTCTTTATTCATAATCTAGACATTGCGTTGCTTGAATTTGCTAAAACTGTGTGAAGTTATCAGATCTGAATCTTCAGGTACATGACTCAAGCCCATCCACCTCCAGCCTCATAACAGTTTCCAAAATTAGCATGCAATAGTCCCACTTAACTACTGGTAGCCGGAACTCTTTTGCGGTATTACACAAAAAAAAAACAACTACAAAACTTGTATAATTTTTTTTTTTATTTACATTTTTTAAAGAATTATAAATACCTAGTTAATGCTGATTTTACCTTTCTTAAATCGATTCAATTATCAGTTGTGTAATCATGCCCTCAAACGGAAACCATTAACTTTGAATGCGACCTTTGAATTGATGGTTTACCTTATATTTTCATTGCATTACAAAAAATTCCCAAATCCAAGGATTCAAAAATAATAATTTAACAGATAATATTTAATTTAATAACCTTCATGTTTTTCAACCAGTTCCTACCTTTCCAACCATTTTTCCATATTTGATCTAATAATACAATGTGTAAGAATAATCAAGAACTTCAATTTCAACTACAACGGTGAGTGAATGGTTTCCCATTTTACCTTCATTCCAATCATCTTTCCACATCCATACTTAGACACTTTCATCAAGTAGTAAAGTTTATCGTTTAACAGACCACTATTTTTCGTATTCACCTGAAGCTGAAAACAGATTCGGTGTTTTATGGCAGTTTCAGATCCAACGCCAAGCCTTTTAACTTAATATGAGTTAAAATTAGATAACAAAGTGTTATTTTAAACAATAAAAATGATTCCACGCCTCTAATGAGTCAATAAGATAATGGAGTCCGATCGACTCCTCCCAGTAATTAACCCATTCGCAGCCGGCTAGAGATTGACTTCATTAATTATAAAGTCATTAAAAACCGAGGTTATAGAGTGGTGCAGATAAACCTCGTCCATTGGTGGAGCCGGCAATAACTAAGGCCGATACATCAATGGTTATTTCAGCTTCCGTGATTTGCATGCAAATTGTGTACGGGAAAAACGATGATATATTATGTAGTAAATTATTCTAAGACGAATGTGATATGTAAACATACGAGTATCGATAGATTTATTAACCTTAAGTTAGATAGATAGCATAATTGTGGGCTTTAAAATATAAAAAATTATGTGTCGGTATTTAAAGTAAAGTTTATCGCCAAAAAACTTTATTTTATAAATGTATTAATGAAATATTATTAATTAAATAATAATAAACACTTAGTTTGTTTGACCACTGTTTTAATATGTGTGTATATATTTTTTTGTAGTGAATACCGAAAAAGAGTCCCAACTGCTCCCAACCGCCTAGAGCCAGTGAGACTATAGCATAAATAATAAAGGATCTTGGGATTGTGTACGAAAGTAAGCTTGCATTTCGTGTTCATATCGAAGGGGTGTGCCAGTCGGCATTGAAAATGTTAGGGTTTGTTCTCAGAACCGTCAGAGTTTTTAGGGATACCCGAACTCTGAGAACACTCTATTTCTCTTTGGTCCGCAGTAGGCTGGAGAGTGGTTCAATTATTTGGAATCCTCATGAAGTACTCTCATCTTGGAGAGGGTCCAGAAAAAGTTCCTGAGATTTTTTATACATGAGGGAGTACGGCCACTACCCGTGGCTCTACCCAACGAACTTTCTCCTGGGCACGCTCGGACTTCACTCCTTACAGCTCAGGAGAGAGGGGTATGCCGCCACTCACTTCTTCAGACTGCTGCGGGGCTATATTGTAAAACCCTGCTATTTTGGAGCGCGTAAGTCTCTATGTTCCTGATGACTATCTAAGACAGCGTCTTCATAGATTATTCTATCTTCCTGCCTGTAGGACCAACCTGCCAATGGTTCTGCCGGTGGGGAGAAGTATTTTGCTCCTGAACAAAATCTCTTCCGATATCGACTTATTTCATGTCAGTGAGGAGAGATTCAGAAGTGAAATCCTATTGATTCTTGAAAGAGTTTTCTCCTCATTGACCTGATCATCACCACTGCCTGAAATTTTATTTTTTGAAATTTTATTTTTGTTACTATAATTTGTATTTATTTTGTAAAATAACTTATTTCTTATATGCATTAAATTCAAAAAATTTGTAATGTATAAGAAATTTAATAAAAATATTATTATTATTATTATTATTATTATCCCCAAATGAGTATGTTGTGAGACTAAAGATAGTTGGGGGGGAGGAGATGGAGAAGAAGAAGGTTGTGAAGTAGCTGGCTATTCAGATCTGGTCACCAAATACGGCTAAAGCCATTTCAAGCAAAGTTTCGATTCTGATTAGTGGTCTATAACCAGCGCGATACTTAGAGTATCTACCACTCTGGAACGTGCCGCAAATATACTATATATTATTTTATACATACATTAAAGATCTGAAAAGCCAGGTACTTCCCAAACTTCCTTTTCCCCATCTCCTTCCCTTCCTCACTACCTTCAACCTCACAACATTCCCCAATTGGTGATTCCATAGTCTCACTAGCTCTAGACGGTTGGGAACAGTTGGAACTCTTGTGCGGTATTCACTATATATTTTTTAAAAGTTTTACGGTTATTATTACACTAAGTACCAAATTGCTGCTATAACAACTACGTGGTAATTTATGACTTATTATAACCTTGGTAAGTGCAACGCGTTCATAAACCAAGAGGTTGTATTTTTTTCAATCACGCTTTACCCCCAAGGGGTAAGCAGCGATCATCAACTACTTGCAAAATCTCTCTCTCGGTGCCATTAATCAATCAATTATTTAGAACGACATCAAAGCAGGTATATTAGCCAGTCGATTAGAATGGCGGTGATTGGAACTTAAATAAAGGTGACCTTAGAATCACGCTGCTTTAAAACATAATAAATTGCAACCCCATTCTCATATCTACCTTGGGTTTGTCTGCAGCTATTTTCATTCGGTTTCTGATTCAAAATCCGAAAATACTATTATTCTAGGCGCCTAAAACACAGCAAAAAAACCTTTGATGAATGAGCGTCCCTGAAATTATTTTGAATTTCATTCATGCTACGTTGTTGACAAGACGGATTTCTTTTACTACCTTTGTTGTGGAGTTCCATTTTAGAATAGAACACGAGATTCTAAACATACCAATTTGAACCTTTTGTCAATTGGCCCTAAAGATAATAATAACGTTCCACAATATGGGATATATATTAGCTTACACGAAATTCAGACCATTTTGAACCGTATATAAATAAGCCCTAAAGTCAATAATAGGATTCCATAATGTGACACAGGTATTTTCAAACTTCGTTGTGGAGCTCTATTTTAGAATAGAACAAGAGATTCGAATCATGCCAATTTAACCCTTATTAAAATTAGCCACACAGACCATTATATCATTACACGGCATCGTATATGTATTTACTATCTTTGTTGTGGAGCTCGATTGGAGAATCAAACACGAGATTCTAATAATGCTTATTTGCACCCTATTAAAATAAGCCATATAGATAATTATAGCATTTCACGGCATGGCATAATATGTACAAATATTTAATAAATTTGCTGTGGAGCTCGATCTGAGAATCGAACACATTCTTGTTGAAGTTTACACCAGAGCACTTTTAAAGTTTTTTGTTTGTTTTACAATAAAATTCACGAGTCTTCAGTACCTGGTTAGATTTTGAAAAATTAAGTTAACTCAGGTAACTCAGCGAGAGGACCAAGCGACAAAAAACTAAAAAAAGTCCGAACTTGTATCGCTTGAGTCGAGCCTTCTCCCAAATGCTAAATATATTTTAGAAGGCTGAAAGGTCACAAAAGTCTTCAGAATTAACCGAGAGTCAAAACATTTGATACAGAAAAAAAAACTGATCAAAACTGCATATTTAACTCTTACATATTAAACTTTTTATGAAAGTGTCGCTTATGCTCCTTTGCCTTTTCAGCGACGACATACATTTTTGGGTTCAAAGCAATGGATCCTCATTCTTTGTGAATGAGCGAACTTGGCCTACCAAACGTGGGTTTATAAATATAGTCGTAAAACTATTGATAAATTTAGGATAGAAAGTTCTCACAATTAACTCCAATCATGTGCAGTATAATTTTCCTGCTTTGATCATCTTTAATTCTACCGATGGCTTAATGCCTTTTTAACCACTTAATTATAACTAATCAATGATCCGATCATATGAACATCGACGAAAACAGATAAAGTTTAATTAAATGAGCCATGGTCAATGGTCACACGTGTTTCAAGTATAAATATAACCACAATTACATCACATAAATTAATTATTAAGCCTAGGTACATACCAGGAAAAACTGTGTGCTAAATCAGCAGAAACTCTCGAACGGTGAGCTTTTAAGGTCAACACAATTATTTTCAGCTCGCATCGTTATTTACGTAATGAGCTATGTCGGTCACATTTTTTTTCACCAATTCACGTAAAAACCATATATTTTTTCCCAAGAACCAGCGATATTTTTCTAACGGTGAGTTCTGGCATCATGGAATTTACACTCCGTTGTCTGTCTGGTGAGAAAAAATTGTTAGCATCTTTATTTCAGTCATGAGTAATGAAGATTTGAAAAATCTTTTAAATATCAAAAGTTAAGACAGGACGCTATTAAGTTAGGTTATATATTGTGTTTGAAATTTTGTACGGGAAAAAGAAGTATTAAAATAGAAACCGGGTCGTAATGAACCATTTTTGATTAAAAAAAAACTGCATTCATAATATCTAGAGTAGCGTCGCCTCTGACTTCACAGATAAGTTTGTTGTTCCATAATACATTTTTTCATATTGCAACCTAACAAGTTTACTGCTTAAGCCGTTAATTTTTTTTCGACGTAAATCTGACTTAAGGGTCATCACCCAAAAATACACACTTTTAGGTTTTCTAATACAAACAAAACTACACGTTATTTTTTATCTGTTTATTCTATGCAGAAAAAATGATTTTTTTAATGGTTTCCATTGAATACAATTCTTAAACAGTAATCTTATAAATTCTAAATGCATACCAGGATTTTAGATGAAACGGTTAAAAAATGCCTTTAGTGGTTTTAAAATTGCACCTTTTACGGACATTTTGTTATGTTTTTCATAGAATTTAAAGGATTACAGTTAAAAAAAATGTACTAGAAACCTTAAACATTTTTCTAACTACTCAGAAAAGAATAAAGCCAACACACAAACTAGCTTACTATATAAAGGGATGAAATCTTATAATGCTCTGCCCATCAAAATTATGCCTATCAATAAATTCAAAATAGCCTGTAAAAAATATTTAAAATGCATATAAATCAAAATAATAAGTAGTATATAAGTTAAAATATCACCAAGCCAAAAATAAAATTAAATAATTAGCTACTTGTAAACTTAAACGTACAAAGTAAATAATATAAAAAAAAAAAAAAACATATAAATCATCTGTTGTGTTGCTTGTATTAGAAAGCTACAAAGTAACGTTCAGCGTCATTCTTGGGCGCTGACCCTTAACTAATTTGCAATTTTACAAAAAACTCTGATCTATTTGAGTGGAAGTTAAGTTGGCATAATTTGCAGCAAAGTATGCAATTAACTAAATGAATCGTTTACGCAAGGATGAGAAGGGTTGCGTGTTGGCCCCGAGTCTCGACCGCTACGTGTGGTCCCTTTCGGCGTTCCTGTTTTATTTTTCCGGTCATCATTATTAGGTAAGCCTCTATTTGTGGACGAACATAAATATTGTGTTTGGACCTAACGTCTTTATTTGGATAGTAGTCGGATATTTTCCGCCCTTTGTGTTTTGCATATTTGAATCAGGAGTATTAATACAACATTACATTTTTTTTTTTTTTTTAAGCGCCAACCGTCTAGAGCCAGTGAGACTATGGCATCCCAAATTGGGTATGTTGTGAGGCTGAAGGTAGGAGGGAAGAGATCGGGAAGAGGAAGGTTGGGAAGTACCTGGCTATTCAGATCTGGTCACCAAACACGGCTTAAGCCATTTGACACGTTTCGATTTGATGAAAATTAAATAATATACTTGTTATTATTTTTCAGGACGTAAATGTATCACGCCGGGTTTGAAACAACCTTTTTCATACGAGCGAGAGGACCACAACATAAAACAACAAAAAATAAAATAACAGTGAGAAAACAATAAAATTAAATTTTATTCTATTGTTTTCACACTGTTCTCTTAATTTAATTTTATATTGTGGTAGATACTTTTAGTATCGCCTTGGTGAAAGATCGCAATTCAGAATCGAAACGTTTTTTGTCTTGGTTTTAGCCGTGTTTGGTGACCAGATCTTAACAGCCAGGTACAACCTACCTCTTCTTCATCTACTTTCCCTCTCCACTACCTTTAACCTTATAACACACTCAATTTGGGATGCCTTAGTCCCACTGGCTTCGGAAGGCTGGAAGCAGTTGGGACTCTTCTGCAGTATTCACATAAAAATAAAATAAATAAAGATTTATACATCTCACGGTCATCCTAAGAAAAGAAAAAGCTTTTATAAATCAAAACAGAGCTTTAAGACTTGCAGCTTGGAACCTGAATGAGGATTTGCATTTAAGATAATCCGGATTGAATGATTATTTCAACTTCTACAGTTTGTCTGAGTTAGTCTCTAAGTCTGCTGGCTGATGAACCAGTTTGTAGTCTGCAATAGCATTTCTTCATTCGTTTAAACTCAAATGGCGAGAGAACTAAAGAGGAGCCAATACGACCTGTTTTAAGGCGTCATTAAGATTCATTTTATTCCAGCAGAAAATTGTGAGTTAAGGATATAATAAAATTAATAATAAATATGTGGGTTTAATAAAAAAAAAATCACCTGACCCACATATCGTCGCCGGAAAGCCAAAAGGGCTGAAGCGCCATTTTGGGAAGTTTACACCAGAACACTTAAAAGTTTTTTTAAATTCATAAATCTTCAGTACCTGGTTAGATTTTGAAAACAAAAGTTAACTCAATGCTCTCACTAAGTTACCCGAAGCAACAAAAAGCTAAAAAAAGTCCCAAACTTGTCTCGCTTGAGTCAAGCCTTCTCTCAAATTGTAAATATATTTTAGATGGCCGAAGGAGCACAAAAGTCTGATCAAAACTGCATATTTAATTCATTTTTGACCAAAGTGCCGTTAAAGCCCTTTTGCTTTTCTAGCGACGATATCATTACATTAAATTTTATTCGTAATCCTTTTATTAAATATAACTGTTCTTAGGTGCCACTTGGACTTGAACTCAGATCTATCGCTTTCCAGGCGGTCGTGTTCACAATTACATCACATCACCTATAACTATTTTGTTTCAATTCAGTGATCATGTCATACTCTTGTTTAATTGTTGATCCCATTAACCTGTAGTTTACCTCTCGCTACTGCTATAATTTTAACTGCTAATTTAAGTAAATTCCTCATTTATAAACAATAAGGTTTCAGAAGCGTTATTTTGGGAAGTTTACAACAGAGCCCGTTAAAGTTTTTTTTCGTTTTACAATGAAATTCATAATTCGTTAGTACCTGGTTGGATATTGAAAAAAACGTTAACTCAGGTAACTCAATGCTCTCATTGAGTTATTTGTGGCGTCAAAAAGCTAACAAACATCTTGAACTTGTGTCGCTTGATTCAAGCCTTCTCTTAAATGATAAATATATTTTGGATTGCTAAAGGACCACTAAAGCCCCAGAATCAAACGAAAGTCAGAGCGTTCGATCAAAAAAAAAAAACTGATCAAAACCGCATATTTAACTCTTTTTGACCAAAATGTCGCTTAAGCCCTTTCCAACGACAATACGTTATACCTATCTGAATCTTCAATATTTTATTTGGGCTAAGAATTTAAAGATTATGGTTTCTTTACCAAAATGTGAAAAGAGCTCATCCCTTCCATGTCTGGGTATAAAAATGCGATAACTCGCTGGTATGATTATTTTTACGTAAAAAATATTTTAAAGGCGGTATTTTTTCACTTAGTTCCAAAGCGGTCAGTGAAATAATGCCTAAAATGTATGTTTCCAGTTCTAAATATTTGTAAGGTTCCCTTTATATATTCAGTCCCATTTTCTTCCGCCCTACAATACTCTCCGTTTACAGGATGCCACTGTTCTAAGCAGTGGGACTCCCCATAGAAAAGCAAAATAGAATACTTTAGCCTACCTTAAGGTATGCTGTAAGTAATATAAACTGGAAAATATGATATTCAATCAATTTATGACTCTGATTTTATTAGTATACTTCCAGTGCTGCATCCTCTATAAACCTCGGGAAGATGAAAGCTGAGTATTTAACAGCTAGTTCGCATGCTGCAGGAACTCGAGTTAGGGCAATCGACACCGATGATAAGTTATGTGAAGGCAGTTAACTTAGAGAAGCTTTGGAGATAAAGCGAGATTGCAATCGATGCAATTTATATTAAGGGAGCTTTTAATACTTATTACACTGGTGCGCTGTTAGAATACAACCTTTAAGGTCATGTTCGAAAGTTGTTTTTTAATTTAAAAAATAAGTTGTTGATAGAACGATACTCTCTTCGATCAGCTGTTGCTGTTTTCCTTTATTTAAGAATGTAAAAGCCATTTTTTCTAATTAAACTTTTACGTTTATAACTATACTGTCGCAAGTTAATCTCTACTTATGATTGATGCATAATAAAATATATTTAACTGTATCAATACATTTTTTCGTTGGGAGAAAGACTACCAAGAGTAAAAACAATATAAATCATGAAGACCTTAATTAATTTGTAATCAAATTCCTAGAATAAATTATTTGCTGACTTCAAGTTTATTACATTTTGAGTATACTGCATAAATGCTTGTTTTGAGATATCTTAGGTGAAAATAAAACAAGGGTACCTACCAAAGTAGAACACCGGCCTCCGTGGTCGAGTGGTTAATACGCTCAAATACGAATCCAGAGGTCCCGGCGTGCACAAATAATTATATTTTATAAAGACGTGTTTTTCACATTTTATTATTATAAAATAATGTACTCGTATAGTGTAATTGCAGCAGGTTCTAGAGTGGTAGATATTTTAAGTATCGCCCTGGTGAAAGACCACCATTTCAGAATCGAAAAAAATCAAAAAAAGTCACTTTTCTCGACACAGGAATACACTAATGAGATGAGAGGCTAGTGTTTTTCTGTTATTTTTAACTGTGAGAATAAGCAAACAAATTAAATAAAAACATGACTTTAGCTCGTATTTGGTGATCAGATTTGAATATCCAGGTACTTCCCAACCTTCTTCTTCCCCATCTCCTTCAACTTCCTAATACATTCAGCCTAACAACAATTGGGGATACCACAGTCCCACAAAAAACACTGCCCCCAAATATAAAACGTATCGTTTTAAATGTTAATTTATGTTTGCGCTTACCAATAACGCAAATTTGACGGTATAATGAACTTTTAAAGCACTTTATTAAACTTAAATTAATTTTCAGATAAGCAAGTGAAAGTCTTAGGAAGAGATGAGAAACCTTATTGTTTATAAATGAGGAATTTAATTAAAATTAGCAGTTAAAATTATAGCAGTAGCGAGAGATAAACTATAGGTTAATGGGATCAACAATTAAACAAGAGTATGACATAATCACTGAATTGAAACAAAATAGTTATAGGTGATGTGATGTAATTGTGAAAACGACCACCTGGAAAGCGATAGATCTGAGTTCAAGTCCAAGTGGCACCTAAGAACAGTTATATTTAATAAAAGGATTACGAATAAAATTTAATGTAATGATATCGTCGCTAGAAAAGCAAAAGGGCTTAAACGACACTTTGGTAAAAAATAAATTAAATACGCAGTTTTGATCAGTTCTTTTTTCTGCATCGAAAGCTTTGACTCTCGTTTGATTCTGAAAACTTTTGTGGTCCTTCAGCCATCTAAAATATATTTATAATTTGGGAGAAGGCTTGACTCAAGCGAGACAAGTTTGGGACTTTTTTTAGCTTTTGATGCTTCGGGTAACTCAGTGAGAGCATTAAGTTAACTTTTGTTTTCGAAAATCTAACCAGATACTGAAGATTTATGAATTAAAAAAAACTTTTAAGTGTTCTGGTGTAAACTTCCCAAAATGTTTTGGCTTTCCGGCGACGATATGTCAGGATTGTTTTTTTTTATGAAAATCTTTTAAATCTTACCCAATACAGTCGAATTTGGTTAAAACGATCACGGTAATAGCGAGGTCACGGCTATAATGAACAATTACTTAATAATATTTTAGTTCGGGCTTATTTTCATACAATCGTGTGAGGTTATAACGAGTACTCTTCAGTAATAAAACGTCCAAATAATATTGTCAACTCAATGTGAGAAAAAAATCCCAATTCTCTAAACAGTAGAATAAGGTCATAAACATGACAAAGAAAGCCGCCCGTCCGACAAGGCGGTGGACTTCCCTTAAATCACGTTATGGAGGGTTTATAATCCCAAGATAGTTGTCGCTCTAAAAAACATTTCTATCCAGTACTATCGGACACTATGTGAAAGTATCATTTAAAATCAAAGTTGTACGAATTTTTTTCTTTAGAATTCTATTCCATTCTTACAAATTCGTTTGTACTTTATGTATAATTTGTATCTGGTTTTCCCTATTTGTTAAAAACAATAAAATTAATAATATGCGAGCTTTCATACTCTGGTGTAAATATCGATATTAGTAGGTAGGTACTTTTTTTTACCTACCTACGTTTATAACGAGTAATGGCTATTTAGAGCAAATTTGGTTCGCGCTCGTTATAACCAAATTCGACTGTATTTTGTTATCTAGTAAAATCAATTTCAATCGGAATTCGATAAACAAAGCATTCATTTTTAAATTTTAATTGATGCATGCAGAGATTGCGTTTAATCGAGATTTGGCAAAAATGCTCTAAGCGCGGACGTCATGAAAAGATTACGGTATTATACAATTATTTTTAAGACGATCCCCAAGACTTTGTGTTGGTGGTCAGAGTTTAGAACTTGTGTGGATCCTTTATTGAAAAGAGTCTATTTTTTATAGATTTGTAATCTACTGGTTTGACTTACTGTCTTCGCCTGTGATTTGAGTTCTGGAAATTGATGCTTGTAAGAAAGAAAGAAGTCAAAACGTATCGAGTTTCCAAGGTATTAATTTGTTTTAGAATCTGATAAGCGAAAGAATGCGGCTGATGGCTGATGTGCAAAAAACATTTTGGTAGGAAGCAGGTTCACCCAGAAAAATCGCCTTGTGCGGATTGTCTACTTTCCGAATAGCTTTGGCAAAAATGTGCAGTAAAAAATAGTCCATTCGCGTATAATTGTTAGAGTTCTATCAACTAACAATTACTTTCTTCGATGGTATGGCGTCTTTTCTTATTATTTGAGTGGAAAAATAATATTTCACGTTCCCACAAGTACGCCAGAAGTAAAAAAAATAGTGTTTTAGTTCAATACCAGCTGAGTTTGGTAATTTACATTGTCAAATTATTTACAATTGTCAGATCTCAATATAACATGGATACGAATTCCGCTGAACTTCCACAAAACTAAACTAAGTAACTAACCATCACGCCGTTTCCCCGCAGGGGTAGGCAGAGAGGACGGACCGCCATATAACTCTGTTTGGCACACTCCTTGCTTCATTCACATTCGTACATCGTCTCATAGATTCTTTTTTGTTATTCCGACTCTTTACATTACTTGATTTAAGTATTTGATTTACTTGAGCGTGCCATGTCTTCTTCTGGCGTCCTAGACTTCTTCTTCCATTCACTTTCGCATCATATATTCTTTTCACACTCCTTTCTTCGTTCATTCGATCTACATGCCCAAACCATCTATGCGTCTCTTTCTTGGTCGTTTTCATTACGCTCACATCAGCCTTGCATTCTATCCGGATATCCACATTTTTAATACGGTCATACATGGTTTTACCGCACATAGGTCTCAGGGATCTCATTTCCACAGCATTCAGTCTACTTTCATCCTTCCTCTGCCAGTTCCATGCCTCATTGCCATACATCAGGGTTGGTATAAGCACTCTATTGTAGACTGCTAGCTTCGCTTCATTGAAAAATTTCTTATTTGCGCCAACAGCGTTAAGTCCTTCATTAATGGAGTTTCCTGCATTTACCTTTCTTTCAATATCCTTATCAGCCTTTCCGCCTCTCGTAAACATACTTCCCAAATACACAAACTCATCCACTTGTTCCAAGTATTTGTCATTTACAACTATATTGCACTCTGTTCTCGTACTCTTTTTTTTCAAACACCATGACTTTGGACTTACTTAGATTCATCATCAACTCAGAAACTGTAGATCTTTCATACAGTTAGCAAAAGGCACCGCATCGTCCGCATACAATAGCAACATACTTCCAGATTGTTCATTTTCGCCCCCAAACCCACACCTTTCAATTCTTGCATTGAATTATCCATGTACAAATGAAACAACCACGGTGACTTATTATTAGGTTATTTAGGGTGCTAAACGTAATTCATACACACCTTTGAATTTTAAACCAACAATATAACAATCTTTATTTGTGTTTATATACACAGGGAAGATGTTAAACTTCAAATTTATAATGCATCGATTTTACATATTTTGACATCTGGCAATGTAGTTGCGGGAATGCGATTTAAAAGCTCGGAATCTCGCAAGTTCTTCGTTTTAATGTGTTGGAAATTCACGCATCTCTAACATATCACAACGTGGTTCTGATTAAAAGCTTGCTATTATACGTCGTCGGCTCTATCTGACAGCATCATTTACCCCGAGCTTGAGATAGGTTCCTGTCCATTTTACAGCCATACATATTCATGTACATTTGCAGGAAAAATTGCAGAATTCGCCGTACAAACCAGTTACCGACTCGCGAATAGACACTGTGTACATCGCGTTAAAAAAATATTCGCAACGTGCTGCAATGAAACCAAATAACTCTGCGAGTAGTTAAGTTAAGTCTCTGATAGCCGTCAGGCTTTCTGACAGTTAAACTATCCGGTAAATCCTCGGGTTAAAGGTTGAGTGACCCTTTTTTATTTCACTTTGTGTTTAGAGATCGCAGGTTTGATTACCGGATAAAATGCGTTCGTCTTGTAAGAGATTCTTGCTTGAGATGACAGGAAATACATCGTACAGAAATAAGTTACAGTTGACGGCCTACGTGGTCGAGTGGTAAGACGCTCGATTACGCATCCGGAGGTCGCGGGTTCAAACCCGGCGTGCGCAAATATTATTTTATTATTTTAATATGTGTTGTAACACATTTAATTCCTATAACACATTTAATTCACATACGTTTCCAGAGTGGTAGATACTTTAAGTATCGCCCTAGTGAAAGACCACCATTCGGAATTGAAACGTTGCTTGAAATTGCTTTAGCCGTGTTTGGTGACCAGATCTGAATAGTCAGGTGTTTCGTAACCTTCCTCTTCCCCATCTCATTCCCGTCCCTCACTACATACAGTCTCACAACTTACCCCAATTGGGGATGCTATAGTCCTACTGACTCCAGACGGTTGGGAGCAGTTGATATTCACTATAAAACATTAAAAAATAGCTATTGTGAGGTATCATGAGTAGTAGATACTCTCAGTGTCGCCCTGGCGAGAGATCAATATGTTGTTTAAAATTACTTCAGCCGGGTTTAGTCACCAGATCTGAATAATCAAACACTTTCCCTTTGTCCAATTTTTCATTTAACTCCCCTCCTTACTTCCTTCATTTTCACAAGCTATTCCAAATTGGAGATGCCATAGTCGCACTAGCTCCGAGCAGACCCGATGATGGAAAATAAGTTTAAAAACAAAAAATATTATGATACTTTTGATCAATCATTATCCGAATTAAGGTTCATATAGGCACCTTCCTGCGATTACGAGGGATTGAATTATATTTTAGAAATGTGTGTTTTATATAACTAAGTAAATATATCAATACCCACGTACATCAACTACACCGTAAACAGGGAAATTATTTGAGAAGGTGCTGATCTTGCAAAAGTGATGTAAAACTTTCAAATATGTATTGAATAAACATTGCATCTCGACTGGTGAGAAATGGAAACGATAAAATACGTATATAGTGTTTAACGGGAAAATTTTATGAATGTTATCCAATATTTATTCAACCAACGCGCTTCCATGTAACCAACCAGAAATATTTATCCATAATCTAAATATTCAGTCAATCTTTTAAATGTTTATTATTTCAATTTCTGGGTCAAATGTTTTTATTTCAAGCTTTAATTAACTTGA
The DNA here is from genome assembly GCA_022651775.1 of Drusus annulatus. Taxonomy (NCBI): domain Eukaryota; kingdom Metazoa; phylum Arthropoda; class Insecta; order Trichoptera; family Limnephilidae; genus Drusus; species Drusus annulatus. Next base: position 1,231,331 of record JAGWCC010000265.1, read on the forward strand.
GACCGTTAAATAGAACATCACATTTCATTTACAATAATTGTTTAAATAACGAAATCGTTGAACTGTCTTCAGAAAATATCCGCTGGTATTGGGAAAAGCTCAGAAGAAACTGGATGCTTATGCATAAGAACTGGATTCATTATTTCAAAACCTCCGATCAGCTGGTTTCGTGTTTTTGATGTAGACGTCTTGCATCAGAAATAAATGCACCCATGGAGTAAATACAATGCGTTTGTTTATAAAACGCATTATTTGTCAGAATTTTGAAAGATTATTCATTATGATTAAAGTTTTCCTGTGACATTTTTACTTATGCAATGCGTATAGAAGTCCCAAAAGCCGATTTCTCAACTGACGCAATTCCCGGTTTGTTAACTTAGAAAGTCTGAAAGATAATCTCTTGGCAATTATGGAAGTTGGCGATTCATAGATTTATCTTATTTTTTAATATTTAAAAAGCTTTCGCGGTTTCAGTTTTTGATATATTGTTCTACACCTGTACAAAAATGATTTAGATTATATTTAGTTCATATCTGACGTATTGGCATTTTTTAGGCAATACACTGAATAAATACATATAATTTTCGTAGAGACCAATCACATTGTGCTTTGAAATATTTAATGAAAATGAAATAATAACTTTGTATAAGACCACAGATTTTATTTTATTTTTTACGACCGACCGGTTTCGCTTAGCCTAAGCATCACCATGGTACAAAATTAAACCAAACAAAAAATACAAAGTGTGCGGTTATATATATATTTTCCAGTAGTCCAATATCAGGTAAATTTCCTGTAAGCTCATACAGTTTATCATTATTATTTAATCACCTTTTTAGTTGACGTTTTGTCTCTTTCAATTCGTATTATCTGTCTTTTTCTCTCTGTTCCTTTGTTATAATTTAAATGTTTTCTATTTTTCTCATTGTTCTGTTATTTTATTTCACGTTTTGTTCTCTCTCTGTATGTATATATAACCGTACACTATGTATTTTTTGTTTAGTTTAATTTTGTACCCTGATGATGCTTAGGCTAAGCGAAACCGATCGGTCATAAAAATAAAATAATATCCATGGTCTAATACAAAGTTGTTTTTTTAAATAAATATAAATTGTTACACACATTTCTACAGCTGCACTTATGATGGCAACTATTTAGCAAACTAGGTTTGTTATTTTATGGTCTTCAACAATATACATAGCTTGTTCAAAAGAAGCGGTGAATTTTAAATTTTCGCGGCCTGTGTACATTCGATTATCGTTTTTTTTTGTTGGTATGTTGGTACACGTATGTTTATCATATGTTAGCATTATCAGCCATTTTGTATTAGTGGGTTGTTTTTGACAACTGGAAAGGTTACTCACGTTTTTGTGTGTTCTTCGATTTCTCACTTTTGAAAAAAATGGATCAAAGAATAAAATCCATGATTTGTTTTTCCACAACTCCAGGACGCTCATCGTCATTAACATCTTCTCGGCCTTCTGTAAAGCGCTTGTACCACTTATAAACACTTTTTGTGACAAAGTAGACTTTCCGAATACCACAGTCAACATTTTAAGTGCATTGGAGCACTTTATTCCATTTTTAACTCAAAATTTAATACATATTCTTTGATCCATTTTTTTCAAAAGTAAAAATCGAAGAACACACAAAAACGTGACTAACCGCTCCAGTTGTCAAAAACAAACCACTGATCCAAAATGGCTGATAATGCTTACATATGATAAACATATGTGTACTAACATAACAACAATAAAAAAAATCGATAAACGAATGTACACAGCCCGTAAAAATTCAAAATTCACCTTTTATTTTGAACTTGCCTCGTAATGCAGGATTTAAGTCGAGGATAATGATTGTCTAGGGTTTCTTTCCAGGGTAACGATTCAATATCATGAATGAACTACGTTAGTGAATTTATTTATCATCGATAGACTTCTACAGGATTTATAAACAAGTGTATTTACATTTCACTGCATTAGAATTTTCACACATCGGCGTCGCGTCGTCGGTAAGTCTAGAAAATGTTATTCAAAAGTTTCCCACGCACTACCAAACTGAATGGAATGTTTACAATAGAATGTGTACGTGTTGAGTTTTACTTACGGAATTACAGAAGTTTTTTATTTACCTCGTTTTAGATAGAAATAGATAAGATTAATCTTCTGCCTTGATATTAATAGGCACTTGCACTTAATGTTAATGCTAATTTCGAATTAATCAAACCAGGAAGAAGTTTGTTTGTTTTTTTTACAACGTTTATTACCCACTCTTAATCTATAGTGAATTCATTTTATTTGAAAATCGTTTTCTATCTCTGTTACAACTCAAAATCTCGTCTTTTAAAATAATCGCCATTTAACACATTTTTATTTTATTTATTTTTACGTGAACTGCTCCCAACCGTCTAGAGCCAGTAAGACCATGGCATCTCCAATATGGGTATGTTGTGAGGATGAAGGTAGTGGAAAGTACCTGGCTATTCAGATCTGGTCACCAAACACGGCCAAAGCCATTTCAAGCAACGTTTCAATTCTGAATGGTAGTCTTTCACCAGGGCGATACTTGGAGTATCACCACTCTGGAACGTGCCGCAAATATACTTTATTTTATTTATATCAATTGAATGTGTTATGACATATTTGCGCACGCCGGGTTCGAACCCGCGACCTCTGGAATCGTAGTCGAGCGTCTTACCACTCGACCGTGCAGCCCGTCACATCCTGGACATTAACCCTAATCTTGACAGTGTAACTTGTATATTACACCAATTTTGCTATGGTTTTTAAATTTGTTTTTACAAATATTATAACGAAATGAAAAAACAACTTTGTATAAGACCGCGGATATTATTTTAATTTTTATGACCCACCGGTTTCGCTTAGTCTAAGCATCGTCAGAGTACAAAATTAAACTTATGGTGTAAATAAACTTATTTGTACCCTGATAATGCTTAGGCTGAGCGAAACCGGTCGGTCATAAAAATTAAAATAATAAACGTGCTTTTGTACAAAGTTATTTTTTCATTTCTTTAAATATGTCAAACCACAAAGTGGTTGCTTTCTATAAAAATACTATAACATTTTTGCTAATTATAACACTATAGAAAATCTCTTCTTTATCGGCCTGTCAATTGCTTACCTACGGTCATTTAAAAAAAATGTAGCTCATTATCTTATGTTGATCCTTATTTTATATCTTTTACCTTGCCAAGGTTAATGAAATAATATATAATTCATGTTCTCTTTGCGAGGTCTCCATGGTCGAGTGGTAAGACGCTCGACTACGAATCCAAATGTCACGGGTTCAAACCCGGCGTGCGCCAATAACTTTTATTTAATTCATATTTGTCATAACATATTTAGTCATTTAAAATAATAAAAAAGTATTTTTTAAATTTCAAATAAAAGTAACTTTGTTTTGACACCACTTTATTAGATACATATACCAACCGGTTTCGGCTCTACCTGAACCTTCTTCAGGGTTGAACACACAAGGTTGAATACATATTTGTTGAACCCTGAAGAAGGTTCAGGTAGAGCCGAAACCGGTTGGTATATGTATCTAATAAAGTGGTGTCAAAACAAAGTTACTTTTATTTAAAATTTAATTATGTCTTACGACAAAGTGAGTGCTTCGTGTCAAAAAAAAAAAGTATATTTGCGGCACGTTCCAGAGCGGTAGATTCTCCAAGTATCGCCGTGGTGAAAAACCACCATTCAAAATCGAAACGTTGCTTTAAATGACTTTAGCCGTGTTTGGTGACCAGATCTGAATAGCCAGATACTTTCCAACCTTCCTCTTTCTAATCTTCTTTCCCTTCCCACTACCTTCAGCCTTACCTACCAACAACATACCCCGATTGGGTATGCCATAGTCTCACTGGCTCTAGACGGTTAGATATTTAAAAAATGCTACGTTACTACTTTAAAAATAAAATGGCAAACAAATAACGTATCACTCCGTGTCTCTTGGCGGTAGACACCGACGTGAGAAGACGCAGTTGCAAATAATTACAGTAATTATTCGAATGAAGCATTACACAAAGTTATTGTCCTAAATATTTACTCACCGATACGGGTCGCAGAATCAGTTTAAATAGTAATTATCAGAAGTCAAAGTAACACCAAGAAGTGTGCCCATTCAGGTTTCACTTAAATTAGCGTCGCTCAAGGCCCCCTTTTGAGGCCTGAGTTTATTTAAGTAATAGTTATTACTAAAGATAATATTTTGTCAGGAATGTCTGGGTATGATGAGGTGCGACAATAAGGCAGACAATATTTACTCTCGAATGCATTGTTATTGGTATCTGAAGGCTTCCCCCCATGCCCCTCTTTCCCACGGTTGCATCTACTGCAGATACGAAAAAAACGACCAAGGAGGATGTGTTATACTCAATGTTTTAACTCAAATACTAGACTGTTGAACTCAATGTTAAAAAGCTAAGCCATAAATCATAAAATATCCATAAAAAATGCACATGTAATTTTTAAAAGATACCTTTAGACCCATAGACTGAGGCAAATGAATGGGAAAGTCACAGCTGTAACAATTTAGTGCAACGTTTCAAATGCAGATTATGGTGTTTCTTCTCTGAACGGCAAGCATGTTTAAGTACTTGGGGAAATCGGGGAATGCTGTGAGGCTGAATGTAAAGGGAGGGAATGGAGATGGGGAAGAGGAAGATTGGAAAGTGCTTGGCTATTCAGATCTGGTCACTAAATAGGTGCCGCAAATATACTATATATTATTTTATATGAAGTAAATGTGAAACAACACATATAAAGAACAATGGTCATGACCGAGACTCGAACTCGAAACCTCTACTCTATCCGGGAGTAACACTCTGCCAATTAAGCCATAAAGACCTCATTAGAAAGTGGCATTTTTTAACAATCTCCATCTATTGAAAATTATTTTAATATTTGAATTTCTTCCGAGTTTAGACTGCCATTTTTCCATCCATTTTCCAAGTTCGAGTCTCTTTATTGAGTTGTAACAATTACATCAGGACTGAGTCTTTCAGATAATCACTTGTACATAGATTGCATGTAGTTTGTAATACATACGCAGAGTGGCTGATGTATTTAACTGCACGGAATGTAGATACAAGAAGGCCCTAATAGTGATTCGACGATTTTCCAAAACCATTTTCTTCACTGTTTCGATGTTTTCTTCATTTGTTGGGCGTGGTTGCACTTTATTTCATTTTTAACGCAAAATTTAATACATATTCTTTGATCCATTTTTTTTCAAAAGTAAAAAATTGAAGAACTCACAAAAACATGACTAACCTTTCCAGTTGTCAAAAAACAAACCACTAATCCAAAATGGCTGACAATGCTAAAATATGATAAACATATGTGTACTAACATAACAACAAAACAAAAAAAACGATAGTCGAATGTACACAGCCCGCGAAAAAAAACACTATTTTTACTACTCTACAGCTATTCTTTGTTTTTTTGTGAATATTATTCTTATTTTTCACTGTCAATTGTAAACATTTAATGTAAAAGCCCTCTCGGGCGTATACAATAAAAAAAATAAAAATATTATTTAAATATTAAATAAGAAATAACCATTAACGCTTTAAAGTTTAATTTAAAAAATACATATTTTCGCACACCAGGATTTGAACCTACGACCTCACAATTCGTGGTCGAGCGTCTTAATCACTCTACCGCAAAGGCCGTGCTATATTTAATTCAATTTTAATAGGAATTAAAATGCGAATACCCAGAAAAGTGAAAATACGTAACTGTCAAGAACCGACTTTCTTTGCTTTGTTCACGGTGTATTAATATCCACCATTAAACTACTTTTGGTAACGTGCTTTCACAGAATTTCTGCGTCCTATACTTGTTGCACACCAACAATAAGGTTGCAGGTATCTCGCAGTGATTGACAGTCCAAACATTTGTTGAGTACACTCTCCCAGTTTGTTTGTCGATACGCACTGACGCCTCGCGAGTAGCCAACTGTCCCACGCCCTTCTCGAACCTCACCGGGGGACAATACCAAACAATACGAAAGTATACAGAAGTCAGAGAAGGCTTTTAAATACGAAGCCGAAAAGAAACTTTTCCTGTAAAAGGGTTGAACTTCTAGGCTGATCCAATATTTTAAAACCAACAAAAAAATGTATTTTGAATAGTAATAAACATAAAACAGTTTAATAATAAAAAATAATTTTGATGTGCGCAATACTATAAAAATCATTATTCGTCATACATGACCGCGGGCCACACGTAAGGGCGCCGCGGGCCGCGGGTTGGCCAGAGCTGGTTTAGACACTAGCAAAGATATTACCAATGAGCCACTTGAACGCGCAACAGCTCACAGCATTCATATTTTGTGTAGTCTAGTGAACATATGATAATAATCTACTCTAACGTTGGCAGCGTTTGGGCATATATAGTTACTGCTTTTGACACGTTATAAGAGGATGGTCGGTGGGGCGCTCGCGACGTTGGCATTGTCTGAACTTCGCGCGTATTTTTGAAAGTGTAGGTTCATTTTTGCAAAATTTCATATTATTTGTGAGTCTGGTAAGGTAGGCAGTGCTAATGTGCATATATGGAGTATACTCTTCTGGTGATATGATAACTGTAGATTTTTTTTTGAAAAAGGGATAGGGACCCAACTAACAAGAAAAACACTTAACAAACTATGTAGAAAAATGGCGCGAAGACAGATTGTATCTTTGGATAAGATAAGATTGTAAAAGGTACTAATGTTTAATTATCTTATTGTCTTCACACGTCAGAAATGCACAGTTTTTTTGTGTTACAACGTTTTGCCTGAAATATGATATCTCTTGAGTGTTAAAATTTCACTGCAAAAACAACTGATCCGTGTCAGCTTTATTTTCCCTGGTCGCAGAATTCTTTTTTTTTCAGTGGCACTGATTTTTACGGTGGGGCCTTGGTGTGTTGATCTTCGCTCGCAGGGGTATGCAAAAGGTTTTGACGAATTCACAATTAATTCCAAGAGATTCCAGTTAGGTAGAACACTTATTAAAAAATGAACATCTTAATGAAATCCAATTATTTTAAGAACACACTATATTAAGCAAGAGTAGAAGTCAACCCCTTTGAGATCCAACTAAGCTAAGGATTTTTCTCACTATGAGAAAATGTTAGGTTGCGTTTTATTCAGTAAATACCTTCTATAAAATGCATACTAGCCATTTGAATTTATTTTTGTCTTGAGCAATAAATAATAAGTATCATTGAACCTCTTCAAACGCATCTTATCAAAATCTAGCAGTTCATTTATTGAATGCTAACAAGACGCTGTAAGAAATCAGTCGAAAGACACGTGTTACAGTGTCGAATACCAAGAATGTCAATTATTCTGGTATTGTGTTCCCATCTTCATCTAGCATCTTGTTTACAAACGGAAATTCCAATCTGACAGCCGGGAGTACCCAATAGTAAGTGGCACCTTGCAGGTAGCGCCATGCAAGTGGCAGCCGAAAGCCCTCGACTTGGAGGTGGTCTCAACCTTGAAATCAACGGGGCCTGGAGAGAATGACGGATGATAACGTTACATGGTTTCCAAACAAAGGAATAAGATTAACAATCGATACGGCATTCGTTACTGCTGGGAGAAAACACACAGAATAGCACGCCCAAAGATTTTAAACTACCTTACTTCCTTAATTGTAAAAGTAGTGTTTAAAAACAGTGGTCAAAATTAAGCGTTTATTATTATTATTTACTATGTTTTCTTTACTTTTTGACTTGGGTCCTTTTAGCATCAAGCCACTGTGTTGTATCTAGAATTAGTTAATTTCTGTACAAATAATTTTTATTGTTGAACTGTTTAACTGTTTTTTTTTTAAACTTACTATTTTAACATTATTTTTACCCCAATACACGAAAACATAACACATATCGTCGCCGGAAAGGCAAAAAGGCTAAAGTTCAATTTTGGGAAGTTTACACCAGAGCACTTTAAAGTTTTTTTTTAAATAAAAACTCTAAACTCTGACCACCAACACCAAGCCTTGGGGGATCGTCTTAAAAATAATTGTATAATGTGTTCAAAGATACCGTAATCTTTCATGACGTCCGACTTTAGAGTGACACTTGCCAAATCTAGATTAAACGCAATCATTTGCATGCATCAATTGAAATTTTAAAATGAATGCTTCGTTAATCAAATTCCGATTGAAATTGGTTTTACTAGATACAAAAAATGTTAGGTAAGATTGAAAAGATTTACATAAAAAAATAATCCATATCGTTGCCGGAGAGCTAAAAAGTGCTGAAGCGCCATTTTGAGAAGTATACACCAGAGCACTTCAAAGTTTTTTTTTTAATTCATCATATCAAGTCTTCAGTACCTGGTTGGATTTTGAAAAAAAAAATTAACTGAATGCTCTCACCGAGTTACTTGAAACAACTAAAAGCTAAAAAAAGTTCCAAACTTGTGTCGCTGGGTCAAGCCTTCTCCCAAATGGTAAATATATTTTAGATGGCTGAAGGGTCACAAAAGTCTTTAGAACCAAACGAGAGTCTTCGATGCAGAAAAAAGAACTGGTCGAAAGTGCATATTCAACTCATTTTTGACCAAAGTGTCGTTTAAGAGCTTTTGCCTTTCCAGCGTCGATATGTTCATTTTCGGCGCATTTTTTTCCTTTCGCTTCTTCAAGATGAGAAAAGTTTTCATGGAAATCATCAAAATTCTAAGACTATCAATGCAAAGGGAAGTTTTTGTGTGACCGAGCTAAATCAAGCAGATAAAATAACTTTTTCATTTTGTCACTCGCTTCTGCAAGAGAGCATAAGGTTTTGTGTAAATATACAAAAACTGCCTCGAGAAAGATGTTTTCGAAGACTTTTGTGTGATTAATCTAAAACGTGTCACACACAAGAAACTTTCATCATGTTCTTGTCACTGTATTCTTCAAATAATCAATTCTACGTGCCATGTCCCACGTCCCATGTTCCTGGCTTCGAGCAGGAGCCGTAGATAAAGAAGCCCATGGTGTTATGCAAGAGAAAGCCTGTCTCCGTGACAGTTTATTAAACGATACAAGCTCAGTGCAGTAAAGCACCTATTGTATTAGGATCATACCTGAATACGCGGTCACCCGAAACACACCTTCTACAATAATCGCGGTCATTGAAAATTAATGAACTGTCAGCTATATCTGCTATTGTGTTATCATTTTATCTGGAGAATTCAATGTTTGAAATGAATAAATTTATCAATAAATAATGAATAATTATTATGCTATCTAATATTAAATTATTACGGAGTTATAAAAGCAAAAATTGCAGTTTTCAAAAAAGTTATAAACGGAGAATTTTTAGATGTCAAAATGATGTTTTCACGTATTAAACTGGGAACTATTTAAAATGATTAAGAACAATTATCGAAATAATTGTGAAGAATGCAATGTTTTATTATGTTGTTATATTTTCTATACCTTCCATTTCATCTTTACTTAAAAACATTCTTCCAACATTTGTAAGATTACCATGACGATTTTATTGTGTACAATAAAATCGTTATGTCCCGAGATATACGATTTTTAGATGAAACACGAAATTAGATAATTTTTTCTTGCTTTGTCATTTCCAAAGCAAATAAAACTATGATCTTAAAGGTCTATATGAGATTCTATACATATTAATAGTAATCTTCCAAAATTCCAAAAAAAATAAAAATAATTAAAAGTAATGGGAAGCTAAATGATTTTTTTCGATTTAAATGTATATTGCTTAGTAAAAAAAATTCAACCTTTATTTCAATTTTTGTTTTCAACACAGGATTTACCTCAGGGCCTATGCCATCTTTGGGGATGTTGAGCGGAGGGTTTTTTGAGGAAAGGAAGAAGTGAACCTGGGTCTTGAAGACGCCCATGTTGTAGGAGGGAGCAAACACAGATGCTGTAAAATCATTCTACAGCCGAACGTTGAACACAAGACCGAGTCGTAGCAGCGACCCGTTCTCATGTATCGAATGTTAATTGTGGAAAAGTGTTTGGCCCGCGTTTTGCGAGATCCCCGGATATGCACCGTTGCTGAAGGGATCGACGATGATCAACGATCAAGTTCCTCGGAGCATTTTCCATTGATGTGTGTAGTATTTAGTGTTAACAATATTAATATTTTATCGAAGATTTAAATTTTTCTTTTAAGTGCATATAAGGATTGAAAAATCAAATTTCGGGATAAGACTGCCTTTAGAATATTTGCCTATTAAAAACGAAACATTCTATGTCTAATGTCCGCAGGCGAAACTTTTAATATCGTGCTGAAATAAAAAAAGACTGGTTAATTGATTGAATTGATTCCGTTTTGTTTTGTATCTGTCAGTTTTGTGCGGATGACGCAATGGTGATGCGAAATGGAAGTGTTTAAAAAATATACAAAAAAAATGTGTTTCGGAATTTTCTTTATAAATACCCATCGATTGGTACATTCAAAATAATCATGACTAAGGAAAACAAAACGCAGATTTAAACAAAACTTGGTGAAATATTCGTCCCACGTAGAGAATCATTTCGGGAGCTTAACCCGATGGAGGCGGCTGTATCACATGTGAGATTTGATGACGTACCCACACGCGGCTGTAGAAAATATGATCTAGAGGGAAAACAGTTTGGAAAAATTGTTTGTTTTGTTTGATATTAGTTAAAATTTCTTAATTTCATGATGATATTTTTCACAATACTTTTGTGGTTAATAACAAATGTATGAAAGTCGAAAAAGAATATCGACTTTTCAATGCTACCATTTACTATTTTAAACAGTGAATAGATACTATCTAGAAGTGTGATCTATTATTGACGGAAACTTCACTGATCAATGCAACAAAGTAATCACGTAATATGTCAAAATGTTTGTTTTTTTTACATGTTTTCCAAAAAAAAGCAATAATAATAAAAATGTCTACAATTCGCATAAGACAATTCGACATTCCGAATACAATTCTATCGGCTTATCTTCTCAATAGTTAAAGCAGTAATAATAACGCAATATGAAAATCAACACTGACGTTGTCGTCTCGAGTGTTTTTCTGTCTTCTTATATTCAGAGTTTAGTTATTTAAATACTGAAACTGAACAATTTGTTTTCAAATTTGAAAGTATTAAGTCAACTTTTGAATAAATCAATTTTGGCACTTAGCGACTTTGTGTACTAGACCACATATATATTATAATTATCGTGATAAGGTAGCGGCTGATTTTGTAATTGTATTTTTATGTGGATGTTTGTACATCTTTTGTGGTCATTTCTATGTGAATAATAAAAATTATTGAAGACCAAAAATCATTTTCGTCTGTAATATTATATAGTGGTTGGAAAGGCAAAAGAGCTTAACCAACACTTTGGTAAAAAAAAAATAGTTAAATATTCAGTTTTAATCAAGTTTTTTTTCAGCATCGAATGCTCCGACTCTCGTTTGATTCTCAAGACTTTTGTGGCCCTTCAGCCATCTAAAATATATTTACCATTTGAATGAAAGCTTGAATCAAGCGAGCAGTTAACTGTTTTTTCAAAATTCAACTAGGTACTGAAGACTTATGAACTTTTATTGTAAAACCAAAAAAAGAGTGCTCTGGTGTAAACTTCCCAAAATGGCGTTTCAAACATTTTACCTTTTCGGCGACGATATCATATTCAATGGTATCGATTAATTATTGTTAATACTGATATTAAGAAGATATGGAGTAGCCCAAAACAGCGGTTAGCCCTTGAAAAGCTAATACTCACGGCTAGAAGGCAATGGAATTCCACTGCCAGTGTTGCTTTTCAAAAGTCTTGACAAATGCAAACAGTTGATATCCGGTCGCTGAGTTATTCACATGTGAATACTTCTGTAGTATTTTGTACGTATTTTTTTCGTTATTTTGGATATGTATTTACACTTTTACAGCAATACCGTAATGAAATAATATCGTTGTCAAATTACAGCATGGAGTCATTGCTCACCACCGATCGCGTTGAAAGGCTTAATAAAATCGTACCAACGTATTCGTTAGTCGTACAACTGCTTAGCTTCAGATATTCATGATTAATAAGACGAATATCAGATAGATTTATAAGTAACACGAGGCTGTGGGAGCGAATGAAGCATCTGAATCTGAATCTGAAGACGTAGAGTCTGGAGCTTCAAAACGAAATTCAAACACCGCGAGGGCATAAATCGAATGCCTACGTCCAGAGAAAGATAACTTTATGACCTTGTTGTTACAGCGCTGCATTAAGTCAATCTTGTTGGTAATGGACCGATGCTGCGTCAAGATTAAAACCATTTGTTCTGCATAAGAAAGCTCGAGGCTTGAATAATGTTCTCCTGTAATTATTACAACTCGGGAGCATTCAAATTAACTGCGAAATTTATGGTAGGCATTTCAGTCTCATGAAGGTACAGATTGAAATTTCGTGGGTATCAGAATATATGGTTAATATTTGAGAGTCTGTATCTGCTAATTCATCTTATTAGCGGTAACAGATCGTTTTTATACGTACCGGTTTTAATATATTTGCATCAATACTTCTTTAAGGTTTGCTTGACTTATCATGGACTTATATAATCTATGACGAATTAATATTTATTTATATTATGTACACGGACAAATATAGAGAAATATGTGTTTACCTGGCAAGTCATTTCAGATACACAATTATTTTTGTTATGGTTTGTTTGGAGAAAAACACAGTTTTACACTCAGATGATATGATATTTGCAAAGTATTTATTAAATGATTTAATGAAACCAAATTTTAAGCTTTATTTTATTATTGACCGGTCGGTAGTCGAGTGCACAAACGCGACGGATTTCCACGGGGGTGTAGTGTGTTCAATTCCTCTACTGGCTAAGTCCTCCAACATTGCACCAGCAACATCTTCCGCTTCTTATGATGGCAGTAGGAGTTTTTCAAATATTGTTAGGTTATTCGTAATTCGAGAATGGTTGTCTTTCTTTAATTAAAAAATAAACACTAATTTTAAGACCTGACCGGTTTCCCCTTATGACGGGCATCTTCAGACTGGTACAATTTTAAGTAAATCTATGGTATATATACTATTAATGTCCGGAATGGACGCTTATTGAGTCTTCATAGTGAACATCTGTGACTAAGGGTTTTTTTATTGCTGACAGAGGCAGCTTTACAATTACATTAAAAAACCTACGGGTATTTATTTAAATTATTTATGTTTTAAATTGTTCGTATAAAAAGGTTTTTAGTGCTTTGGAGAGCACAATTATTAATGTGCAAGATTCTACGCCATTGGAAGTGTTGATTATTAAAATGATCACGTTCGTAAGATAACGGATGAATTAAAACAACGAATTTCGCAAGATGATTAAGAGCTCATTTATTATTGTTTACATAACGCAATCAATTTGATCAACACATCATTTTTTTAATCGAAAATCTTTAATTTGCTTATCGACGTGTTTAATCGCCATTGATAATCAAGTTGTTAAGGTTTACTAGAAATGAACAGTCAATATCAACTTGGTTCCTGGAGATTTGGGCCAGAACCAACTAATAAAAATAGCAGCGCTAAATTTAGAGACAAAATTTATAAACAGTTGATTTCTTAACTTTAGATGTGGAGATATGTATATTTATCTGACACTCATGGTGATATAATCTTAGAGTTCATTTATTTTTATGTGAGACGGCCTAAGACTCCAAGCTGACCAGAGCTAGTTGAACAATTATGTTTCCATTTAACCTGTAGTATGCAGGAGGTGCCAATAGGCACCGAAAATTCATCATTATCTTCTCAGGAGTTTTTATCCTTTAAATCTATTGTTTGCATATTTAAATGAACCGTAATCAATTTTTAACAAAATAATCAATCCATAGAAACATTTTTGATTGCGTTAAGTTCGGTAAAAGTTGAGTTATAAATATTTGAAGTTTGCTGACATCAGTACGGCTGCAAAAAAAAAAGATTTTCAAAGTGACTTTACTGTTTGTATTTACGCAAAAACCAGTGTAATTTTATTTTTATTTGGAAGAAAATATATTCAGCCATACGAAAATAAAATAAAACAACAAAAAATCTTCGTATTAAAAATCCGGCATTCCAAGGAGTTAATAAATATTATTTTGTGAGGCTGAAGGTTGCGTGTCCCACCGTGTAATACCTGTACGCGTCGCAAAATAAAAGATGATGAAATAATACAAATTGTCAAATGCATTATCCACGTTATCTAATATTGCCTTTTTTCAATATGAATTTTTGATAGTATCTATAATATAATTGATTAAATATAAAAAAAAATATAAACATATTTTTTGGAATCACGGAAATATATTCCCAGATAACTTACAAAGTTCCCACAAAGAGCTGAGAACTTTATTTTGAGAAGCACTGATGTGAAATTATACTCAATTGCTGGGGAATAGTCGAACAAAAAGTTCTAGTGTTAGCACTTAGGGCCACTTTAGCACGATTATTTTTTTTTAAATGTGAAACCGCACAAGAGTCACAACTACCCGCAGATAGTATGACTATGGCAACCCCGACTCGACAAATGTTGTGAGGTTGAAAGTAGGGTAGAGAAAAAGAAGATAGCAAAGAGAAAGGTTGGAAAATATTCACTAGCCTCTAGGCAGGTACTAATGGTTACAAATCTTTAAGCGGCAGGGCGTGGGTTAGCTTCTGGAATAACTTTGGAGAAATTATAACAATTTTATAGTTAATGACAATAATTTGATAAACGACCTCACACACTCATTCACACACTAATCAGGCTTGAAATAATGAACTCATGCATACGCCAGGGGCGTGGCAAGGTCGTACACAAACTTGGGCAATCGCTCAGAGGGATCGGTTCAAGATATTAATAACACGTTAAAATTAAATGGATCTCGGGCGATAAAATAACAAATAATCTGACACACATTTTTTCAAAATATTTTTAACACCTTCGATTAAGGAAATAGATGATAATGTTAAAGACATCAAAAAGGTTTTTTCAATTTTATTAATATTCTATGAAAGTTAATTCTTCATAAAGTTCCAAAAGACAAGTCAATTTTTTTTTTACAATTATTAAAAAATAAGAATACGATTCACTCGAATTTTGTTGATTCTACTTGCACACTTACTCATAAACGTTTCACTTACGACGACATAGTATTTTAGTTAATCATGTTTCAAATGTTCTAAAATAAATAAACAAAAGAATTTTGCAATAAGAAATCATAATAACCTTTACGGATATCGCTCTTATCTGTCTCTCTTTATATTATCTTCAACGTCTTTCAGGTAATTTGTGATAATACGAGAGTCCTCCAGAAAGTATGGTTACAACATTCACGTAGGGTCGAAAAATGCTTCTATTTAATTGAAATTCACAGGATACTTCACAAATATATCAAACCATTTTTCAACGTAATCGACGTCGAGATCGAGACATTTCTGTAGCTGAGGCACCAGTTTTTACATCTCACACACTTCATAGACCTCCGCCGCCAGCTCTTACAGCCTCTTCATCGACCTCCTGATCGTTGGAAAAACGTTTCCTACCTAAAACACTCCTTTACTTTAGTGAAAAGGTGATATTCTGAAGGCGCGAAGTCAGGTAAATATGAGGGAGGGGTGACAATATCCCATTTAAGCGATGTCAGCAGCTTTTGTGAAATAAGCGCGGTGTGGAGCCTGGCGTTGTCATGCGGGAGGCTGTCTCCCCGGGTCAGCATTTCTCTTCTGCGGTTTTAAATGACTCTACTAAGACTACTTTTTTTAGGGTATTGCAGTAAGCCTCTGCATTAATGGTAGTACTTTGAGGTATAAAATCCACCAAAAAAACCCCTTTGAGCTCCCAAAAAAGAGATGCCATGACTTTTCCGGCTGAATGGGTAATCTTAAACTTTTTTGTGGCTGGGGAAGATGAATGGCGCCACTGAAGTGATTATCTTTTGGATTCTGGGGTGTAGTGACACATCCACGCCTCATCTCCCATAACGATAGAATCAAGAAAAACTTATCCCTCCGGGGCAAAACGATTAAAACACTCCGCGCGAATTTCGCGCAGACGGGAGTGAGTAAAAAAAATGACCGGCAAACACGCGGGACCAAATAAACTGACCGTTAGGATCCCTCTACATGCCAGGTGCACCAACTCTGAAACTGGAAAATTCCCCCGGCCTCAGAAGCCCTTGTAACCTCACTTTCTGGATGACCCTTGTATGTGCCAGATATTTAACGCTACGAACAAAATCTTTTTTCATTAATTAGACGCATCTATTGCTCTATCGCATTAAATATTGATAGGGCCAATATCTTTATACATTTGAACAAATACGGGATTCCCTGATTGGGATATTTCCAGATTTTTTTATCCTTTGCCTCATTTCTACCACCCTGGTTCTATTAGGGGCTGTGGATCCGGGATTTCTCCCTTTGGTGAACTTATAGGAAGTACTGCAGTGACTGTGAAGGCTGAACATCATGCAATAGGCTATATTTTACTGAACCCGAAGGCTTTTTATGATACTCTTCTTGAAATTAACTTAGAGCTCACACATGTAAAAGGTAGTCTAAAACGCTGGAAATAGCGTCCTTTGTACTAGTGTTCTATCGAAATTTGCCCGTGCCTAGGAGCGGGCGAATTCATCGTTACGCCACTTTTACAAACTTTGGAATGCCCGGTTACAATATAATTAAATATAACTGTGTTTTTACTCCACACGACGTGTTGTTTGTCCTGGTGTAAGGAGAAACGCGACATTACGTGAATGAATGGATGATTGAATGGAGAGATGATGACGGCAGATAAGGAAGCTGGGAGGAAGATCTGTCGGGTGATGTCTGAGTCTGAGTGTCTGAGACGAGTTTCAATGCGCTTCTGACTTGTGAAGCTTACTGTGACGCAATACTTATACGTTGATTAAAAGGATGCATTGAACCACGTGGGATTAAAAGTTTCATTGAATAAAGCTAATTAATTACGAAAGCATATTTCATTATCAACATTAAAAAAAAAACGTATCAACATTTAAATAACTAATTTAATAACCATCACACCTTCTTCTAAGGGGTGGGTAGAAAATACGAATCGCCACATAACTCTTCGCATCATGCTCCTTGCTTCATTTACATCGTCTCATGCGTATACATATATATATATATATATATATATATATATCGTCCCTGGAAAAGCAAAAAGGCTTAGGCGACACTTTGGTCCAAAATAAGTAAGATAAGAAGTTTGGATCAGTTTTTTTTCTGCATCGAATGCTCTGACTCTCGTTTGATTCTGAAGAATTTTGTAGCCCTTCGGCCATCTAAAGTATATTTACCATTTGGGAGAAGACTCAAACGACCCGACTTTTGTCGCTTCAAGTAACTCAGTGAGAGCATTGAGTTACCTGACTTTTTTTTCAAAATCCAACCAGGTACTGAAGACTTATGGATTTTGTTGTAGAGAATAACAATTTTAAAGTGCTCCGGTGTAAACTTCCCAAAATGGCGCTTCAGCCTTTTTGCCTTTCCGGCGACAATATATATTTACTTGTTTTTTATTCACATGTTCGTGCCATGCCTTCCTTTGACTCTCTGCAATTATTCTTCTATTCATTTCCGTAATAAATAATTTATATTATGAACATGCACTAGCAGTGCATTTTTCATCTCCAATTTTAATAAGAATCAAACGCATAGCAAAATTTATTATTTGATTTGCAAATGCAATTTTTCAATATTTGATGGATATGTTTTACCTACATGTTTTATGATATAAAAATACCTAAAAGCATATATTGTCCACCAATTCAATGCCCAAGCTGATAAATTTATTGTGATACATAATGGTCGAGTTGTGTTGTACAGATCTGTTTCAGCCATAGTTTAGAATTAGTTTGACGTGCAATAATTGTATTTTATTCATAGATGATTCGGTAATCATTTAGCATTTTTCGATAAAGCCAGGTCTGGTAGTCAAAAGTGTGTTTGGAAATTATACCAATTGCAAATAGATACCATTGCAATATTGATATTTCTTAAATTTTATAATTTTATTGAATTAAATTTTACATTATTACTATTTATTTCAGCATTTTTTTAGTGACAGCTGTTTCGACGTTTCCATGTGGTTTAACAACAGTTTGATAAGAGCCTTAAACGCCGAAACAGCTGTCACTAAAATAGCAAAAATAAACAAAAATGTTAATTTAATAAAATGAAATTATCAAAAAACTAAGATAAATAAAACAATAAATAAAAAAAGT
Organism: Drusus annulatus; assembly: GCA_022651775.1. Lineage (NCBI taxonomy): Eukaryota > Metazoa > Arthropoda > Insecta > Trichoptera > Limnephilidae > Drusus > Drusus annulatus. The sequence goes on from JAGWCC010000265.1 coordinate 1,249,551, forward strand.
AATAGCATTGCCGTGATGTTATGATTACTAACGTAATTAAAAGGAGTTTATTTTCTTTTCGAATAATTTAACAATCATAAATATGTAATTGACTGTTTGGTAGGTACTCAAATACTAATATTCACTGGGAATCAATGAAGATCCGCATAATCATTTTTGCGAAGCGATTCAAAAAATATATTTAAATCTTCGCTATGTGACAAATGTAACGGTAAAATAATGTTTTTTTTTCATAAAACATTTCACAAAAATGACTCCATATAAAATTAGTCAAGTATTATTATTATTTTTATGGGATTTAATAAATGAAATCATTTTTTATTATACCAAAGTGTCAAGTGATTAAAAATAAAACCCAAAAAAAAATCTTCAAATTAGTTCCAAAATCAAATGGGCGCATAGTCACCGGTAAAATGTCTCCGAGACAGGAATACCTACCAACTCTAAGTCCAGATGTAAGCAAGGTCCAGTAAAAAGATAATGGTGCATTGGTTGTTGACTTTGGATTTATTTGGATCGCATCGATTTTAACGTGCGACACGCGCTAGTAAAACAGGCTCTTATATTATTACTATAAAGAAATCAATCAGTTCACGCGACGTCTTACGACGGAAGCGAAACGGTGCAACTTACCGCGATGAGAGATGCGAGGCGATGTGCAATTCGCATAGTAGTTAGTCCTGAGCCGTGCAGGGCGCGCAGGCCCCGCCGCCCGTGCGCGCCTCCGCCCGCGTGCTGCCCTCGACGCTCGCTGCACGTCACGCCACGCCGCGCACGCCCAAACTCACCACCACTCTCACGCACTCGACACTTCCCAACGCCCTGGCGACACTAACGTCCGCACGCGCCCGGCGCAACCGATTTTACCATCGCGCACTGCTCACTTCAAACTTGGATTTATTTCTATTTGTTTGCAAACACTTTACAGCAACTCACCGAATAGATTATTAAATTTCACGTGCTTTTTCGTTCTTATTTAATTACCGTCCATTCTCTTCGTTTTTGCTTTTGTGAGATGATTTGGCACATTTTTTAACGGCTGTCGACTTGTTCTTTCTCTGGTAGGCTGCTCTCATGTCTGAAACAAACAAAAAGACAATTAGGAAAAAAAATTATATAAACCATATATATACATATATATATATATATAAATGTACGTATTTTCTTATTTTTCGGAAGGAAACAAAAACTTGGGAGTGTGACATTGTATATTAAATAAAACAATAAACTTTGTAAAACACCACTTAACATGTTGATGTAAAATCCCTGGAAAAGCTTGAGAATAGCGAAACCTGGTTGGCGGTCAACTCAAATAAAGTGGTGTTTTACAAGGTTTATTGTTTTATTTAATATATTTACATATATATAAATCAGCTAAAATTTAAAGTTATTACCTTAGAGTATATAGAGTGGTATCAATCCAAGGCAATGTAGTCAGTTTTTGATAATTTTTACCTGACGTGGCTAAGACCAAGACTAGGGTATTTATACATCCATTCATGTCACATATTGACATAATGTTTTTGTTTATTCGTATAACCACTTTTTCACAGTATTGATATCAACAAAAATAAAGCATCTAACCTAAAAAAACCATTTAGTTGTGTCAAGTTTAGTGGCATAATAAAAAATGTGGGCAGAGTCCTGCGGTGATCCAGGAGCCCAAGATCATTGTGACAGTACGTAGAAGCGAAAAATTATATTTGTTGTCTCTTTTCCTCTCATGGTGTACGACGTAAAAACCCGGAGAAAGTGATTTATCGCAAGTTTGTATCGGTTGGGTCAAAATAATTAGCTCTCTCTCCATACATTGTTTCTCCAAGGTTATTACAATAAAATGATTGAGTCCTGCCAGAAGTGACCTGCCAGGAAAGCATGTTGCCATATATTTATATTAACTAAAAATTTATATTAACTATAAATTAAGATATTTACACCAACCGGTTTCCACTCTACCTAAACCTTCTTCAGGGTTGAATAAATGTAAACTAAATCAAAACAGAAATACAAAGCTTGGGGAAAACATCATCTTAGGTGGGGATTAGGTACGGGAGGGGTAGTGAGAGCGGGGGTAGGGCAGTGGAAGGGGAACATGTTTAAAATTGGGCTACTGGCTAAATCTAGTAGAGCCGAAACCGGTTGGTGTATGTATGTAATAAAGTGGTATTAAAACAAAGAAACTCTTATTTGAAATTTAATTATGTCTTACCACAAAGTGAGTGCTTCATGTCAAAGTATATAAATTAAGATTTGTACAGCGCCCTTAAGGTGATTTTTCACAAAAAAAAACAGCGCTGCACAAATTATACGAATATTATTATTATAATTAAGAAAAAAAATCTTTTTTGTTTTCAAATGAAGCAATCACTTTGTAGTTGGACGTATTCAATAAAGAACACTTTGTTTTAAACTAAAAAATTATTATGTGGAAAGCCAACCGGTTTCGCTTAGATCAAGCTTCGTCAGGGCACATATACTAATTATTATATTTACAATTATTATGTGTGCCCTGAAAAAGCTTGATCTAAGCAAAACCGGATGGCTTTCAACATAATATATTCGTAGTTTAAAACAAAGTGTTCTTTATTTGATTAACTATTTTACGATTTTTGCATTTAAACACCTAAACGAAACCGTTGTTTATTGAGTACAACAAAAATGTGGTCAAAAGCTTCGAACCCGCTTAGCCCTATACAATTTGCAACCCTTGTTCCAAGAAGTTTGCAAGGACTAGAACTTTGAAGTACCTGGTCATAAGGGATGAACAGGTACTCCAAATACTTTATATCTGTACACATTTTTATACCTGCTTTTGAGATGTTGTAGTACTTTCCTTACGTATTTCTAAATTGGGAGAACAATATTAAAGCTTTCAGAGTGTCAAGCCTGGAATATACCACAACATGATCTACAAATTATAAAATGCTTGATAATAGAATTTACCTTATTGTAAATCAGGACTGGCCTGTTAGTAGGTACCTAAATTTACTTGTATAATATGATTTCAGTTAGTATTTCAGAAGTAGAGTTTTTGTAAGGTATTTTTTATTAATTTTCTCTTTAACTCAGGACCTATAATGGAGAGTTTTTTTAAGTACCTACAAGTAGCACTGCCTAATTGATCATATACTTTCAATAATAATAATATTTGGATGATTTGTATGGCGCTGTTTTTGTAAAAAATCACCCCAAGGGTGCTGTACAGATCTTATTTTCTATTATTACATATTAATTCCTAGTTTGTCAGGGTTAGTTGCATAATTAAGTGTGTTTTATAAAAAAAATATTCATATATTTTTTTATTGTCATTAAAGTTATGAAAGCCACAAAAAAATTACAAATATAAGTTAGTTTTCTGTCTTTTTTATCATTTTATTTGAAGATGTCAATTTTATGTGAAATTCAAGTTAATTCATATTTTTATATTTGTTCCGCTGAATATAAAAAAAACTGTATTTAATATTTTCAGGCAAATCGATTTTTCATTGACGCTATCTTATAGGCAAACTCGAAAGAAACTTGATTTTACGTTGGATCGAAGTCTGAATATCCCTGTAAATGGTCTAAAATTGTTAATTATATATAAAGCACAAATATCCGAATATAAAAAAGTGTATTTAATATTTTCAGGTAAACCGATTTTTCATGGTCTAAAATCGTTAATTGTATATGTAAAACACAAAGACGAGCTAGCCTCTAGTTATTTAAAATTCAACAAAGATATCCGATTAAAAAATATTTCTTCCCCACAGTGCAACTTTCAACTACGCTCTAGAAAATTGTGGGTAGCACATTAAATGATAAACCGCGAATATCATTCCAGAAATAGTGTTCGAAGGTTAAGATACCAACACTTCGCGAGAGATCAATCAAGCCCGAGTTGCTCAAAAGATAAATCGAGCTGTAAAAGCTTTTAACCAAAGATTAAATGCTTTCCTCACTCTGTAATTTATTGACATAATATCAGAATTATGTGTTTTAGTTGGACGCAGGTAGTTGGTTAGTTCTCAATAATAAAAACACTGGTTTGGTGGGCAAAAGTCATTTACAGTATCGCCCTTTTAAAAGTGAAACATTGCTTGAAATTGAGTTTTTTATACTTTCTCTCGCTTTTTCTGCATTCGTCTGGTCAGTTGTAAAAATAAAAATACTCCAATACAGTCTAGAAACAAAAGCTCCCCGTAAAATAGAGAAGAATAAAATGCTGAGAAGGTTAAAAAGGAGATTTTGAGAAGAACTTTGGATTCGTGATTTTTGTGCATAATCGATACGGAATACAAGTTCTTAAGAGTATTAATTAAGGGACAGCACTCAAAATTAGGCTAAACGTTACATTGCAGTTTTCTAATTAAAGCATTACTACAAATGATGTATCTGAAAATTTTGTATGGCAGTTAGAAAAATGTGATTTTTTAACGTTTTACCTAAAATTCTAGTGTGCTTTTTTTGAAACAATAAAAAGATTACTGTTTGATAATTGTATTTACTGGAAACCTGAGGCATTTTTCTAACTACCCATGTAGAATTAACAGATTAATTATTTGTAGTATTGCTTGAACTAGAACGCCAAAAAGTGTCTATTTTTGGGTGCTGACCCTTAAGCTCTTTAAAAATAAGTTTTTTTACCCTAAGCGGTCTGGCTCTGAAGCTTGGAAAAGGGTACACCTCAACTACTAAACTTAACTCAATAAAAATAATAATATCCCTTGGTTATTATTTTATTGCGCGTTTTGTCACCTCAAGGTAAGATAACATCTTAAAACTATGGTTAAAATACTTTACAAAATAACAGGTATTTACTTACGACAAAAATAAAACCAACATATTAACATTTAATTTGAGGATACGAAACCTTTTCTGTTAAGTTCTGCCGAAGGGAGAGACGAACATCGGGATTAACAATAACACCTGGCAAGACCCTGACTAATCTTCTAGGTAAGAATGGTTTAGTTTATTATTGCATGGTTTATTCTAAGAAAAATAATTGCATTTCTTCACAACTTGTCACTTTCATTGTCTCGGAATAATTGGTTTTCAGCTAAGGCACTTGGAATTCTAAAAGCAAACCTCTTATTATCTTCCATTATTTGGTTGAAGTTAGCCCGTTCTGAGATATTTTTAGGATAACATGTAAATCAATTTGATTACAATTTCAAGGTATTCTCTAATCTTACGTAGTATCAGTTGTCAAATGTAAAATGTCAAATTTGTGGGCAAATAAAGTGCAGAAAAAATAAAAGCAAAGAAAGTGACTCAAAACTGAATTAAATACATGACAGTCCTATGATAGCTTGGTCTGACTCATTTATTTTAGAGCAGGTAAAAATATGAACTATGTATATAAAATACAGAAATATCTTCTAAATATTTTTATGTAAAAAATAATGTGGACGAGTGATTGTTTTCAGAATGGAAGAGCAAGCATTTTTTAAATCCCAGTAATAGCCCCGAAAATTTGATTGTAATATCAACTTATAATGGTTAAGGCATTTATTTGAAACACATATATTAGTCTAGGCATTGAATTGTTTTCCTTTTTTATGTAGTTAATACCGCACAAAAGTCCCAACTGCTCCCAACCGTCTAGAACCAGTGAGACTATGGCATCCTCAATTGGGGTATAATGTGAAACTGAAGGTAGTGGGAAGAAAAAGGAGATGGGGAAAAGGAAGAAGATAGGGAAGAGAAAGAGGAAGATTGAGAAGTACCTGGCTATTCAGAGCTGGTCACCAAACACGGTTAAAGCCATTTCAAGTTACGTTTCGATTCTGAATGATGGTCATTCATCAGGGCGATCTTTAAGTATCTACCCCTCTGGAACGTGCCGCAAATATACTATATATTATTTTATATGAATTAAATGTGTTATTACACACATTCATTATATATAAGATATTTGCTCACGCCGGGTTTGAACCTGCGACCTCTGGATTCGTAGTCGAGCGTCTTGCCACTCGACATCGGAGGCCGTCAAAAATATAATAGACCAGCCATTAATCGTAATCCATATATTAGTCTAGACATTTAATTGTAACCCATACATTAGTCTGAGCGTTTAATTTTGAGTGGAGAGCTTGCGGGTTATGTTCCTGTTGCAGCCCAAAAATTCTCATATTTTGCCACAATTTTTTTTCGGTTCATAAAGGCATATTATAACTTCGATTATTATTAAATTTTCATAAAACTTAGAAAACGACTTAACAGCTGTCGTGAAGAATATTTTAGAAAGATTAATTTTCTTTGACGGGTGATCGGATTATCGCCTTCACGTCTGCCGAAGATAACATTCGGTTAATCCGTTGATAAAATGCTAATTTATATAATAATTGTTGCTAATTCTGTCAGATATTAGAGCATGTGACCGATTCTCAGCAAATATTTTCATAATCCAAGTCGTAAAACTTACGTAAGGCAACTCATCTCCCTGATTTGAAAAGAGCTCAATTCGTTCAGACTCGTGCTAATTGTACGTATTAGTATATTTATAAAAATGAATGCTTAAGTTATCAGATTATTTTTATTGATTATTTAAATAATCACTACCTTTCATGATTAATCAAATTGTTTTTATTATATTAATGTTAACATAGGCTCATACACTAATTCATTTGTATCTTCCTTTGGAAGTTTTCGTTAAAAAACAATTTTGTAACTGAGCACAATATTTTTTTTCAAACTAATTAACGTTTTTTTAAACTAATATAATATAAATTTGCTATCTAGAATTTTTACAATTAGGTCAATACCAAATTGTGCGATCAATGATACGCAAAACGTATTATTATTGATTGTATCACATTTCATGAAGTGATGTAATTTTTACGTAACTAAACTCTTATCTATGTCATGGCCAATTGTTTGGGATGGCAGTAGTACAAAATAAGGATTGAATTTCAGCAAAATATTTTACTGAAAACGATTGTACAGATACTTATGGTTCACTTCCAATTAATTTTAGTGCAAAAAAACTAAATGTTGGGAGACGTGAAATGCATGTGAGGTAGTCAGTAGCCCGCTCTGTAATACCTCTGGGTGATATTTCAGTGAATAGAGTTTGATTACTGCAGCGGGTTGCTCATAAGAATAATCTTAATATCATCGTTTTGTGATACATAACTAATACGCCAGTACAGCATCTTATATGGATTTAATTGAATAAAAAACTGATTAATTTAAAAACGTAAACTTAGCCAGTCACAAAAATTATACTACCGGAAATTATATTTACATCATATTTACTCAAACACATGTTGAGTAAAAAGTTTCGAATTTGTGGGACCAACTGTCAAGGAATGAAATATTAAGAATTGTAAATGTTAAAATTTTAAGAATATTAAAGTATTTTCTTGCCATGGGCCTATTTTTTGTTTTACAAAGATATGACGGTTTTGACATCGATAATCTTATATTCAAAAATATTTGTTCAATTTCTCAAAAACCTATAAAACATTTTTCAACCAAAATGTTGTAAAGTAAATAAAAGGATGATGAATAAATAATTTCATTAACATACCAGTGTCGTTGTCAATAGATTAAAAAAACTGTTGTCAGGAATGTTAATTATTTATAACTTTTTAACTCTTCTTCGATAACTCAACGAAATTGGATAAAACTGAAAATTATAACTTCCGCATTTTTGACATCACTCGCGTATTTACGGCCGAATTGTTGACAGATTAGAGGTAGAGTGTCGCTGAGACGCTCCGCAAAGCGACGTGTTGAGGCCGGCGAGTGGAGGCCAACTGAGGCGTCGCGGCGGCCGCGGAGGCTTAAATAGGCCGGGGACGCCTGCGCCGGAGAATTAGGGGCGACCAATGAGCGCGGGGGAGGTTTTCTACACCCATTGGAGGGCGTTCAGGTGGGTGTCTTGCTGGTGTGATCAAATGACCAATTAAGTTACTTTAAAGGTAAGATACGCCCCTTTTGCTGTTATCAAAATATTGCTCAAAATAAATTTGAAGAAATAATTTTACCATATCTGTAAAGCCAACTAAATTAATTATCATATTTTTACACATATGGCTGAAGTCAAAATCTGGCTTAGAAAACTTTAGGAGAAAGATTAAAAATACACCCTTTTAAGGCTACCTCATAGAAAAAACTAATATAAAACAATCTTGAGTAGGTAATTTTTTTTCTTCGATATGTATAGATAAGGTTTTCAGTATACGAGTATACGCATGTTCAATGTAAAGCACAATATTTATTTACATATTATAATGGTGTAAATTCAAAGAAATTTGGTTCTCTTCATATGTAAAGATTTTAGAGATAAAAATAAACTATTTTTTCGAATAAGGTAAATTGAAAGAATATTTAAAAAATATACGAAACTTTGTTGAGACGAGTTTTAGATCAGGATTCATTTGAACGAACTTTAATCATAAATGTAGAGCAGAATACTGTTTGGCCTAAGCAGCAAAACTTATCAAACGACAATCTCTGGCGTCATGAAATGGACACCTGGAATTTAACGGTGCCAACGTCAATGCCTTACAACACATATTTCATCATGCGCTATAGAGGTTTTGAATACTCGTATGTATTTAAGTCCGAAGCCTAAGAAATTTTGCACTTCCTTATTTTCCACTGTTCTTTCAGAAAGAAGATGTCAATAAAAGATTCTTGAAATCTCGAACTAGAGCGGATGTAAAACTTCTTTTGAACATTAAAATCAATTGGAAATCTTGGAAATCTTTGGATTTTGTACATTGATATAATTATAATGCATTGTCACAATGTTTTTACAATCTTCACACATACATGTATAATACTTATCCTCGAAATATGTCTAAAAATAAAACATAATATAACTGGAAATAATGTTCAAAAAACGATTTAATATGATCGATGACTAGCATCAATCAAATAATCAAGTGATTGAATTGAAGTGATGGGATTACATGAAGTATCTAGGTATGAATGTGTTCTGTACTTAGGTATTTCAATGATTTAAACAAAATTACTTGCCGGTACCTATATAATAATAATGTCATTAACATTTGAAGGGTCAGCATCCAAAAATACACACACTTTTTTTACTTTCTAATACAAGTAATACTACTAATGATTTAGCTGTTCTTCTATTCTATATGGGCAGTCAGAAAAATGTCTAAGGCTTACAGTGAATACAATTATAAAACAGTAATATTTTTAATTCTTTATGAAATGCATACTGGAATTTGACGTAAATCGTTCGAAAATGCCTTCGCAGGTTTTACAACTGTACCCTTTACTGACATTTTAGTATGTTTTCATAGAATTTAAAAGATTACAGTACAAACCAATTATCAACTGGAAACCTTATGCAATTTCTTAACAACCCATGTAGAATTTATAGATAAAATCGTTTGTAGAATTACTTGTATTATAATGCTACAAAATGAGGTTTGGCCCCATTTTTCAGTGCTGAAGCTTGTTTAAGCCTGTTATTTGACAATCTAAAATAATTTAATAATTCTTAATCTAGGACTTCCGTAGGATTGTGATTTCCGATTAGTTTCAAAACCAGTCGAAGTGAATTTATTATCATCAATGATAATCCTGAGCGGGTAATGAAGAGCAGTTTTTATTTATTTGAATACCGTATAAGAGTTCTTACTGCCCGGGGACGGTGAGACTATAGCACCCCCGATTGGGGTATAAGAGATCGGTTGGGAAGTATCTAGCTATTCAGATCTAATTACTAAACAAGAATAAAGTCATTCAAGCAACGTTTTGATTCTGAATTGCAGTATTATTATTTTACCAGGGCGATACTGAGAGGATCTTCCATTCTGGATCTGTATCTTTTTTATAGTAAATACCGCACATGATTCTTAACCACTCCCAACCGTATAGAGCCAGTGTGACTTTGGCTAACTCAATTCGGGTATGTTGTGAGGCTGAATGTAGTGGGGAGGAAAAATATGAGGAAGATGAAGTTTGGAAAGTACCTGGGTAATCAGTTCTGGTCGCCAAGCACGAATAAAGTCATTTCAAGCAACGTTTCTATTTAAATGGTAGTATTTCACCAGGGCGATACTTAGATTATCTACCACTCGGAAACGTACCCCAAATATACCTTCTATATGTACCTATATTATTTTACATGAATTAAATGCGAAATAATAATTTATTTGCGCATGCCAGATTTTGAACCGGCGACCTTTAGATTCGTAGTCGAACGTCTTAGCCACTTGACCACGTAGGACGCCTACTAGTGTTGTTAGTGAGTGACAGCCTCAGCATTGTAATAGTGTAATTATTTGGATAATTTTGTAGACCGTGGGTTCGATTACCACGTAGCATAAAAATGATAAGATTTGTGAGTTCGGTGCACTATGAGAAGCTTTGGGAATACTTCAGGACTGTCGTGAGGATCATGGGTATTTCATAGTTAATTGAAAAACTAAATTTAAAAACTTCGATTTGTTTCCTTCACAAAAAAAAAAGTTTATTTCAGTCGAAAAAATAATCTTCATTTTTACTTCATTGCAATATTTGTAACCTAAGCATATTTTCAAATGGATATTAAACTAAAGTTAGATGAAAAAAAGTTTGTTTTGTATACCAATGCTCATAGTAATGCGCAAAAGTGTGTCCCAGCGCATGCGCGTATAAATATGGTAGAGGCGAAAACGACCAAATAAAAAAAATAATTATCATTTTTTTGGGTCATATTTCGTTCCCGGTTTAGGTCAAACACATTACTTCGTTTTTTAGTTGATTTTGTCTACCTGCATAATTCACCTTTTCAGTTTCTTGCGGCTGAAATAAATTTCCCATAATGTGATAATATTATATCTAATAAACCATAAATTATTTCCTCTGTGAGTACGTACCAACGTACGAGTGTGAACTTTTCAAATTTGGAACGTTAATTGAAATTATAATCTTTTCAAATCCTAACCTACCTTGTAAAGTACTTATCTGTAATTTATTCCAACAGACATTATTCCATATTTGAAATGGGTGGATTAACTCATATTTTTTCTTGGCAAGTCAAGTATATCCCGTGATTTTTTACGGGTAACAATAATTAGTGCTTATAATAAAATTAGTCTTGTTCAAGTTTTAAAATTATTTCTGATGTTGGCTATATCGACGTAATAACAAGTACCTACCTATATTCAACAAAATCATTTTTTTACCTTTTAATAAACTATGATCAGTTGGAATACATATATTTACAATCGAATGATCCAATGGTGAACGAAATTAAAAAAAATATACAACAAAGAGATTACTATTACAGCAAAGTTTTAGAATTTCAATACATTTAGAAGGACCCGGACGAAAGCTGAGGGTAAATTGACGCTTCTGGTTTTATACGCACATGCGCTGGGACACATTTTGCGCATTACCATGAGCATCAGTATTAAAAACAAGCTTTTTTGAATCAGGCAAAGATGTGTGGGTCTCAATAATCCAATGAAGTAAGAGTGAGGATTATTTTTTCAGCTGAAATAAACAATTTATTTTTTTCTGAAAATTAATAACTCGTGTCTCGTGCAATTAGCACGTGCTTATATCAATTCCCTGAAAATATTGGCGTGAACAATGTGTTTGGCAACTAGAGAACTTGTTTGAATTTTATGAAGTAGATCCAAATAACGCAGAGGGTCTGGGTTCTATCATCTGCCCAGCTGGACCATAAACCGGATTCTAAGCGAAGAATTTCCGGAAGATGCTGCGATGAGTGTGAATCACGCGTAAGTGTGAAAAGGTGTTATCACCTTGCGGCGAAGGCGTGTTTTTTCAATCTTACTAAAAAAAACTAAACTTTCATTTTTTTTATGTGTATGGGAACTGCACAAGAATCCCAACTGTCAGGAGACAGAAATACTATGGCATCTCGATAAGGGTGTGTTGTGATGCTGAAGGGAGCTTAAAGACGAAGGAGTTTTGAAAGAGGAATATCGTATATTACAGGAAATTTCCTCATAAGTTCATTTCAAAACTTTAAAAATATTTTCCTTTTTTTTTAAGAGAAACATTCCCGGGTTGAGAATTACCTGATAATACTATATTTTAAAAACTCCTACAACCGTCATAATAAGGGGAAGTTGTTGCTTGTGCAATGATGGAGGACTTAGATAGCAGAGGAATTGAATCCGCGATACCCGGTGGGAATCCAACACGTTTGTTCTCTCAGCTACTAACCGATTCATAATATATAATATAATATTTATTTAACTCACTTATTCAAAATACATATGTATTTTTCTATTTGTTCATTTTTTAAATATATTATAAGGTGCATATATTTAGCAGAATTTACTAATTATGCACTAGTGGAATCACTTTTACCTCCTTTTGAGTACTTCGCCGAAATGTGACATTGTCGTTGAACGGATTAATCGCCCGCAATTTTTATTTGGGTGGTGGTTTTCTAGGAATTTTTTTGATGTTTCCCACATTTTACAAATAAATTGCTCAAATAGTAAGATATCACTCGTTTATCTAGTTAAATTTAATTAAAAAATGCGGTGTGAAATACTCGTAAACCAAGTTACTCGAGGTTCAACTGGATACTTTTATTTCTAATTTTGTAACTGTTAATTCATGGTGGAATTCCATTTTAATGATTAAATAAAAACAAAATTTATAACTTTATTCCATTTTTTATTTTTTGACTGGACCCTTTTCAGCCTATAACGGCCATCTTCAGACTAGTACAGGTTGTTCTTATTCTATGGCTTATATACTATAGTACATAATACTATAGTAAATAAGTCATAGAATAAGAACAACCTGTACTAGTCTGAAGATGGCCGTTATAGGCTGAAACCGGTCCAGTCAAAAAATAAAAAAGTGGAATAAAGTTATAAATTTTGGATACTGTTATTTGTCTTAAGTATTCAAATACACAGTGTGGAGGATATCATACAGTATATAGCTATGTTGTATGGTTATAATTAAAATCTCTGACAACACTTTGCGAAATAAAAAATTACAAAATGTTTTATTATTTGAAAAACCAGACATTTTAGCAACAGGTGAGCCACAATGAAACACATGGAACATTCCATAGCGTATTCGCTGAAATATGAGTTCATCCTTCGCATTGGCGCTAGGGGTATCTCCCGCACATCCGCACGTGAGCTGAGGAATGCGATATGTGCAAAATATTTACATGACTGTAACCTAGCAGTTCTAGCACCCACTCCATCAATCAAAAGTAATATTGATTACTGCTTAATACTGCTTTTTCCTACCATATAAGTTGATTACTCACGTTATTTTTTTAAGCGGTAGGTAATCAGAAAATACACATTATATCCAATGTGATGCATGTCAATGTATAAATATATTATTTTTATAAAGAAAGACAAACATTAACGGGTTACGAATAACCTGACAATATTTGAACAACTCCTACTACCATCATAAGAAGCGGAAGATGTTGCTTGTGCAATGATGGAGGACTTAGCCAGCAGAGGAATTGAACGCGTGACGCTCGGGTGGGAATCCGACGCGTTTTTCCACTCAGCTACCGACCGGTCAAATACAATACATATAAACCTATACTTTTCAATGTAATCACACTATTAAGACCCTTCAGGGCTGAATGTATAAAAGATTTCCTTCAAGGCCTATCTTTAGGGATACTGTGTGGAGGTTAATTTTGAAGGAAAGATGGAGTGAACCTGGGTATTGAAGAGACCCATGTTGTAGAAAGGAGGAAGCACAAAAGCCGGTAAATCATTCTAATGAACCAAAAGTAAAATGCATAACGGTACAAAAAAAAATAATAATAATTTAATCATTTATTTCCGACCATTATTTAGGCTTTATTTATTTTTTTAGATTTTATTTTTATTTGTTAAGTACCCGTATGTAATACAGTAATGTATAATATCAATTCAAATAAAAATACATCAATAAAATAAAAATAGCATAGAAAAAGCATAAAGTATTAAATGGTAATCTTTGAATTAGTAAAATTAAAATTCCGCTATTAAATCTACAAAATATTTTTTGAAATACCTTCGAACCCAATAGGTAAGCATAAAGTAATAATCTAATTGACATAACAACGATATTTTGACGGCCTCCGTAGTCGATTGGTAAGACGCTCGACGACAAATCGAGAGATGGCGGGTTTTTTAATATTAATTAAAATTAACTAACTAACCATCACCCCGTTTCCCCGCAGGGGTAGGCAGAGAGAACGGCCTACCATATAACTCTGTCTTGGCACACACTCCTTGCTTCATTTACACTCATACATCGTCTCATACATACTCTATTAATTTATATTTATCTTTATCCCATTTCTTCAGCATCACAACACTTCCCAAATGAAGATGCCTTAGTCCCACTGCCCCCGGACAGATGTAACTCTTGCCCGATATCATTTATAACGTTTTCTGAGATGAATGGTGAGTGAAAGAAATCTATGGCCGATAGAACCACACTGAAATGCGTCGCTTATAAAATCAGCTTGTTGATAAACAAAATCAAATTCATTCAATGCTTCGTCCACGCCGATGATGTTCCTGACCCATGTAGATTGTGGATGTGCAAGTAGCGAAGAAAAATCTCTGATCAAAGGCGAATAATCGTCCAGACAAAAATAACTGCCTAAATCTAAATCTACGTCTGATTGCGAAATTTTTTAACTAGGCTATTCGGCAATTCGTGTTGGCCGTTCTGTTATCTAAGATTTTAATATCTCTGAAAGGTTATTCATTCTGAAGCCATGTTTATCATTTTTTGTTTTTTTTTTTTGTTTTAAAGAAAGACAATAATTCCCGGGTTACGAATAACCTGACAATATGATGGAGGACCCAGGACGCCCGAGTGGGACCAGGTACTAACTGGTCCTTTGTACAAATTAAATTGAGATTGATGTTTTGAACGCTTCTCAGCCAGCACATTTTATCGGATTTCCGGTAATAGCCATTCTATCACACATGGCTTAAATTCATTAAAATATGATTAGACAAAGAAAAATGACAACCTTTGATGTTCTCTGTCTTCTAGTAGTTAAGACCCTCGACCACGAATTTAGAGGTTGCGAGCTCAAATCCCAGCGTGCGCAAATAAATTTAAATAATATGTGTTATTCTCCACATTTGATCAATGTTAAATAATATACAGTGAATTTGCAGCACGTTCTAGAGTTGTAGATACCCTAAGTATCGCCCTACTGAAATACTACCATTCAGAATCGGAATGTTGCTTGAAATGGCTTTATCCGTCTTTGGCGACCAGATCTG
This sequence comes from Drusus annulatus, assembly GCA_022651775.1. Classification (NCBI taxonomy): domain Eukaryota; kingdom Metazoa; phylum Arthropoda; class Insecta; order Trichoptera; family Limnephilidae; genus Drusus; species Drusus annulatus. The sequence goes on from JAGWCC010000265.1 coordinate 1,264,757, forward strand.
AATAGCCAGGAAGTTCCCTATTTTCATCCTCTTGTGCGATATTCACTTTTAAGAAATAAATTTAATACAAAAACAAAACTGTCTTGGATTAAAAATTAACAAAGAAGATAAATTGTTAAATAATTGCAATGAATATTTTAAACACTCCGCTTGATATTTATCATAATTAACTGCCTTAATCGCGAAATTCACTTTACACTACACGTGTGTCCTGATAATATCTCTATCTCAAGTGATAAACGCAGCACATTATATTTTACAACGTATATTTCATTGGCTTTAAGTAGAACGTTCTTTCAAATTTCTTTGAAATAAGTCAAGTTATTTCGCAAGACTTCCTCGCAAATAATTAAATCGATTAACTAATCCAAATTGGTATCTAAAGTACGGAATGTGGTGAAGCAGGTGATTATTTAAGTAACCAAATGTGGCATCAGCGTGGCTCGAGTCGGATCAGATTGTGTTTTTGATTAGATTTTAATTGTAAATCGTGCCAATGCAAACAGAACTCTAGCGATTTCTTTAATAGTGAGAATTCTGGTATCAGGCGCCTCCTGCATATTTCTACTTTCCTGGTATTAATTTAATATAGGTAACTCATGCAAAGTTTCGTTGTGTGACATTAGATTATTATCAATCTATATCAGCACTTTGCTGAACCCTCAGAGCAATAATAGACAAAAGAGAGCGCTGTAGAGAGAGCTGTAGTCAGTTTTTACAAGGTTTGCAGGATTCGGCCAGACCTGGGCGGGGCTAGGACAAGGGCTAGGGTATTTATACATCCATTCATAGTACATGTAGACGTAATGCTTTTTGTTTATTCGTATAACCACTTTCTCACAGTGTTGTTAAAAAAAAATATTTAACATGTAACCTAATAAACCGTTGAGTTTTGTCAATTTATTTCGCGTATCATAACGTGTGGGCGGAGTCAACGGAGACGCGGGACACGAAGAATATTCTAACAATGCTTTAAAGCGGTGTGATAATTCGGAAAATTTTGCTGTCTCTTTCTTTCTCATGGTATACGACATAAAAACCCGGAAAAAGTGATTTATCCCAAATCTGTATAGGTTGGGTAAAAAGAATTAGCTCTCTCTCCATATATTGTTACTTGAAGGCTGATTCCTACAAAAAATTCTAGAGTAAGTATCTACTATACTTCCAGTATTTTATGTTGTAATATCGTTGCCTGAAAGGCAAAACGGCTGAAGCGCCATTTTAGTAAGCTAAAAAAGTCCCAAACTTGTGTTCCCAAATGGTAATAATATTTTAGATGGCTAAAGGGCCACAAAAGTCTTCAGAATCAAACGACAGTCAGAGCACTCGAACTCTAAAAAAGAACTGAATATTAAACTCATTTTTGACCAAAGTGTCGCTTGAGCTCTTTTTCCCTTCCAGCGACGATGTAGTTGTATTTTTTTTTTAATGTTACTGTTACCTACATGTTTTTTGAAATATTGTTTAATATTTTGTTTCAGTGTATACTTTGAATACTTTTTGTATAATCTTTTTGATAGCTCATCATATATTTTTTATCTATAATATAATCTATGTAAAAGCCCTGCTGGGTGTAAAACAAAACGAAAACATGTTATCTTTTGCTTGAAATGAGCATTCCATATGCATTTTAATAAAGGTAATGTATGAAAAGGCAGAAATGGTATTATAGATATTAAAAATCCATTAACTACCTAACCATTATCCCATTTCTCCGCAGAGGTAGGTAAACAAATGTAACGCCACCCAGTTCTGTCTTAGCACTAACGTTGTGACCGCTCCGTAAAAACTACTACTTTTGGCGGCAGTTCTCACTTCCTTCATCGTTATGTTATGTTCATTTTAGCAAAGAAACACTTCACAAAGAGCTACTTTATTTTGGGGCAGTTCAGTTGGGAAGTAGAACTTTAAAGCCTACAAAGCGGGCGAGGAACCAGTTACAGTTCTTTTCGTTTTTAAATCTCTACTGACTAGTACTTTTGTTTTGGCGAGAAACTTTTTCCGATTTGTTAGTACTTTTCGAAAAAATATCAAGGAACCGGTTCCAAAAAGAACTGGACAAATAAACGGTTCCTTGCCAAATCAAATTCAAATTTCTTTTCTGCGAGTTCAACTTCGATTGAAGTGTTCACTGCGAAGGGTACATTTTAAAGAACTAGTTCGTGAAGCATTCACAAAACATTGAAGTTTTTCCCAACGCTACTTAGCACACATTGATATCTTCATTCACTTCTAGTCTCATACATACACTTCTCTTATTTATTTATCTTGATCGCACATGTCTCTCTGGGGTGTCCCTGACTTCTTCAGGTTGTATGGATTTCCGGCAATACGATTTAAAAACAAAACTACACGTTTTTTTCAATGAATACCAAATAAAGCAATTTAAATCACTAGAAATAAGTGTGATGTGAAGCTTCAAAAACTCTCGAACGGTTTTTGTTAACGCAACTATTTTCAGTTAGCAACGCCATTTCCATATTGAGTTATTCGGCTCTGAAATATTAATGTAATTGAGTCGTGTATTATCAAAGGCAGAACTATCCAGAATACCAATTAAGAACTCTCCATTATTGAAATATTTATATTTAATTAAACGCAAAGATTGATTTCACGCTATTTAAAAATTTCGTATTGCGATTCAGATATAAGAATAACGTTAAAAAAATTTCAACATTAGATAACTCTTGAAAACACATAAAACTATTTTCATTAATATTTCAATATGATCAATAATTCTGGATAGTTCTGCCTTTGATACTATACGACTCAATTATGGAAAGATGTAACTAGATTTCTGAAAAACGATTTGGAAATTTCGAGCTAAGCCGGGTAGAAAATTTAATAAATAAGTCTAGACAATTTTTAAAATTGATTGTCGCTCGACGCCTTGTAATTTTTTAATATTTAGACAAATATTGATAAAATACCACTTTCCTTTACTTCAAAGAATGCCCCGGCGCCAGAAGAAAAATAAGTCGTTGGAATCCCCGTATCGAAGACGTCCATCAAACCAAATCAAATAAAGGTTCACAAACTATGAATCGAACTTAACGATAATGATTATTGATGAAATTCTCGATAAAGAGTGATGATAAGTGCATTCCAATAATGTATTCAATGGAATTCGCTCACGAAGATGTCACATTTCGATTAAAATGTATTTAGTTTTATTGAAACGCGTATGCGAATTACTTCCTTATTACGCACCGTTATCAGTTAACTATCTGTTAAATTTCTTAAAACTTCAACTTGTTTTCAAAAGGCTTAACCGCGAAAAATAGTTCTCCAATTTACGTCATTTAAATTCATGGGATTTGAAGAATGTTTATGACGTCGTTATTTAGTTTTGAGGGCAGATCTGTTCTGTGATAAGATTTGACTTAAAATTCTACGTATGTAAGTCTAATCTTTTTATTTAATATACTCGTATATTATGGACATTGAAAAAATATGTAAATACGCAAACTCTCAAGAAAAGCTATTCAAAATGTTCGGTAAATATGAATTGTTAACTTCAATTTTGTATTTAAATCTAAGATTAGTTTTTAAGCTTTTAAAAGTAATTATAGCTACAGTTTTCAGTTATCTCTACCATCTCACACTTTAATCCAGGTATAAAGCGTTTTAAAGTATTTTTAATTAAGTTTTAAGGCTTGGTGTTTTTTTTTTAAATTTATTTTTAAGCCTTGTTAAGCGCTTTTGGGGTGGAGTTTCACTAACTAACTAACTAAGCATCACGCCATTTCCCCGCAAAGATAGGCAGAGAGGACGGACCGCCAAAAAACTCGGTCTTGGCACACACACCTTGCTTCATTCACATTCATGCATCGTCTCATACATACTCTTCTGTAATTCTGACTCTTCACATGGCCCGACTCAAGTATTTGATTCACTTGATCGTGTCAAGTCTTCCCCGGGCGTTCCCGACTTCTTCTTTCATTCACTTCGCATCATATATATTTTTTTCACACTCCTTTCTTCGTTCATTCGCTCTTCGCTCTAGTAATGTTATAGATGCTTTTATTCTTAACTATTGTTTTGTTTATTATCAATTGCCAATTTATTTAGTATTAAAATAGGTACGTTTTCTAATAATGAGTCATTTATTTATTGTTATCTGTTTGGTTCTAACTACGTATTTCAATTTAGTACCCACCTGCGAAAAAAACACACACTTAAATCACGAAAATTTGGTCAGTGGTACACATACACACTTTAATCAAAATTGCACTGTTGTAGACAAAGGAACCTAACTTAAGAACACAAATGCATCCGAGCCACTATGGAAAAAATCACAAATAAAATAAAACTTTATCACAAATTACCGTTTTAACGACAATTCATTTCAAAAAAAAGTTTTTTCTTTATTAATAGTATACCTGATATATTACAATTCGGTGCTTCCAATCTAATTCGCTTTTACTGACTGATGCATAAAAACAACATTGTGAAGCTTGATTATACTCAAGGCAAGAAGAACAGATTATTTCATTGTTCATTTAATCTAAACCGTGTATTCAACACAGTGACCTACAATACTCTATGATTGACAGGGCGAACTACTCGATCTTAGCAATGACCGAGATTCTAATGTGGAAGTCAATAATTGATAAAAAATAATGCATATTATTTTAATTGATGAAGAATATTGAATATGCAGGAAAGACTTCGATTTAATTTTCATTTACAAAATTATTAATTGTTTTATTGACTCACCTTCTATGTTGCAACTTATCCAGTTCAACATTCCTTGCCGTAGACTTAGAAACAACGAATTGCTGTTCCTCAATCATCACAATACTAATTATGGGTATAATTCTCCAATGTCCAGAATGTCAAGACTTGTTAACTCAAGCCATGGTCTTGAAATTTTTGGTGGAAGTCTAAATAATTTTCGTCATTCTTACCAAAACTTTGACTAGACCATGACTTGAATGTTCTCTCTTATGTTTATTTTGTCTTATTTTTGTCATCGCTTCCTTTGTTATTATGTATGTGCTATTCCTTCTCTGTTGCTCTTTTTTCCATTTCATGTTTTATGTATTTTTTTGTAATTGGACTTCAGTCCGTTAATTTATAAATAAATAAAAAATAGAAATGTTGCTTTATGGATATTTTCATGTCAATTGATAAGCTCTTTGAAATTATTTGAGATTGTAAGAAGGATTATTGGTACAAACGTATGATTTTTTTATGTTGAAAAGTGTGAATGTTTTCTATATTATAGATAATAATATAGAACTAAAGCAATTGGTCTCGTAAACTTTGCTTAAAAACACAGACTCATGCTGATTTTTTATACATCGATAAATCCATATGTTAATCTATAAATCCGTTAATTAATAGTGTTATTATGAGTTACTCTAGTTCATAGATTCTCAACCTTCTTTTGCCCACCGCCCACTTTGAGATTTTTTTTTCTAGAGTCCCCCCCCTTTTTTTTCTTACCATTTGTTGCGTTCGCGGTTCCAGTCACCGGTGACCACCGAGGAACCGGTTATTTATCCAGTTCTTTTTGGAACCGGTTCCTGGTGTTTTTTAGAAAAGTACTAGCAATTCGACAAAATTTCCCCGCCAAAAAAAAGTACTAGTCGGTAGAGATTTTAAAGTGAAAAGAACTGAAACCCTCGCTCATAAAAATACAAAAATAACTCTTGGCCCCTTCCTCTAAATGTCTTGTAAACCCACTGTCGATCTGAATGGTCTAATAAATAACATCACATTATTGTAAACGTAGTCCTCAATTATCACTACAGCACAGAGAATATATTTTTGTGGGTTTTTATGTCATAATAAATAATTGTTAATAACAATTCTATTTCAACCTTACAACATTATACTCCTATGCGACGAATTAAACATCTAGGAAACAAATACTCTGATATTGTTGATATATTTAGTACGTCAATATCACAATATAAGTATACCTTAGTACAGTTTTTTTCATCTGGTAGATCTAATTTCTGTATGCGCAAGGAAGAACGGAATGAGTCAATAAAAGCAGATGTTCAGGAGAGCCAAAACGAAATTTAGGTATTTTGTTTTTTTTTTTCATTTCATATTTCACATATATCCCTTTAAAAAAATAATAGTTCACTATTTTATTTTCTGGATCATCTCATTTTTCCTTGCTAGATATGTATCTAAGGAACAATTCTGTACACTTAACTCACAACATGTTTTTTTTTACTCATTCTGTTCTTCTTTTGCACACAGATTAATTTGATGAAACTCTTTAACTCTGGATTTACCCGCTATTCAATACTATTTTTTCTTTCTCCTACTATATTTTTGCACTATTTATAAGCATATATATTTTTTTTAAACGTAAAAAATGTGTGAAAACTTTTGACGGGCGTAAATAAATAAAATATTTGTATTTTTAAACTACGCAAAATTGGTTTGTAAGCCAAAAAGATAATTTTTAACTAAACTTAATAAATACCTCTACTTCAAAATCGCTCTTCTAGAGTAGGTGTTTGTTTGACGGCCTCCATGGTCGAGTGGTAAGACGCTCGACTACGAATCCAAAGGTCGCGGGTTCAAACCCGGCGTGCGCCAATAACTTTTATTTAATTAATATGTGTCATAACACATTTAATTCATATAAAAATAATAACAAGTATATTTGCGGCACGTTCCAGAGTGGTAGATACTCTAAGTATCGCCCTGGTGAAAGACCACCATTCAGAATCGAAACGTTGCTTGAAATGGCTTAAACCGTGTTTGGTGACCAGATCTGAATAGCCGGGTACTTCCCAACCTTCCTCTTCCCGATCTCCTTCCCCTCCCCACTACCTTCAGCCTCACAACATACCCAATTTGGGGATGCCATAGTCTCACTGGCTCTAGACGGTTGGGAGCAGTTGAGACTCTTGTGCGGTATTCATGTAAAAAAAAAAAAAAGGTACTTAGTAAAGGATGCGTTGAAATATGCATATTAACTTAACACAATATACCTTAACAAGCTAATATTAACATAATCTTACCATTAGTAAGTAAGAAATACGTTAAAAATAATTGAATTATCGAATGTACATCTATCATATAGATGGGTCTAAAAATCTATATTACTTCCGACTAAATTGCTGACGCACTTCTTGACTTTCCTTTTTTCTATCTCTTTCCCCTCCTTGCCCTCCATTGATGCCATAATCCCACTGGTATTAGGCAATTGGCACTCTTGTGCGGTATTTACAAATACTTTTTTTTCAATCCGCAAAACTCAAGTTTGCATGGTTTAAAAAATATCTGTTAAAAAAAACTAAATTATTACAAAAACACGTCTGTGATTTTTGCAATACTTATAGAAAGCTAAATACAGTTCAAACGTGTCTAAATACATCGTTAGTCCGATTTCGAAACATGTTTTGAAAATTTAATGAAGCGAGTTTAAAACACATTTACACAAAAAAATCAATTTGGCTTTCTCGGAAAGCCAAAATTTCATTAGAAACGGAAGTAAAAATAGATTTTAAACAACTTGTTCTCTGCAAACAATCTATTTGTGTAAAAGCCTGCAATAAATAAATTATCACTAGATAATAATTGTAGGCGGCTTTTTAATCATAAATTATAAGGCGCCATAATCAAGATAAAACGTAATTCTATAAATAGATATTATATTTATTATCAGAAAAGTGACTTATTTTTAATGCCAATAGTGTTGCGTATTTATGACTTATAAGTAAGTTAAATTGATTGATACAGTGTGTGGGTATCCGAATGAGATAGCGACATTCCTCAGATAGTCTGAGTAGTGAAGCAAATAAATACAATATATAATGATAAAAAAAACGGTACTTCACTGTCATAAAGACGTAAAAAACAAAGTAGATTAAAACTGCAAATACTGGCGTTGCTGTCCCGACATGTTTACCATCGCATTGTGCATGCATAATCAAACGAATCGCGCACTCCTTGGCTGGTGGCGATTAGGTTGAAATTGCCACTGGACGCCGCTCGCATGTTAAAAAGTTCTCCCGTCACACTATAAAGAACATATCTTTCCACATTACACAATTAAAGCAAGCACGGAAAAGGGTTCGTAAGTAGAAGATTTTACACTTCAAAGCACTTTTAGAGTTTAGAACCTTTTTTTTCTAGACCATAAAAAAGACTCGCTAAAAAAATGCTTCGTTAAAACAAAGGCTGAGATGTGTTCTACTCGCGGAATTTAATTGATGACCTCAAATGTCGCGGGCTCACAACCCAGCGTGCGCAAATAAATTTTATAAAACAACTAACTAACTAACCATCACGTCGTTTCCCCGCAGGGGTAGGCAGAGAGGACGGACCGCCATGCAACTCTGTCTTGGCACACACTTCTTGCTTCATTTACATTCATACATCGTCTCATACATACTCTTCTGTTATTCTGACTCTTCACATGACCCGATTCAAGTATTTGCTTTACTTGATCATGCTATGTCTTTCTCGGGCGTCCTCGACTTCTTCTTCCATTACAAAATAAATGTTTGTTATTTCACAATAAATTCAAATGAAATAATATTTAGAATATTTGCGCACGTTTCAGAATGGAAGATACTTAAAAGTATCGCTCTGGCGAAAGACCACCATTCAGAATCGAAACATTGTTTAAATTGGCTTTGGCTGTGTTTGGTGACCAGATCGAATAGCCAGGTACTTCCGACCTACTTCTTCTCCATCTCTTTCTCCACTACCTTCAACCTCATAACATACCCCGATCGGGGATAGATGGATCCAGATGGCTTGATGCAGTTGGGACTATTTTGCGGTATTTACTATACAAAAAACATTAAAAAATACATTACAAACGGAATATATATTCGGAACGGGAGTGTTAAAATATACCGATCTGGAAAATAATACAGGGACATCCTTAGTAACTAACTAACTAACTAACCATCACGCCGTTTCCCCGCAGAGGTAGGCAGAGAAGACGGACCGCCATAAAACTCTGTCTTGGCACACACTCCTTACTTCATTCACATTCATACATCGTCTCGTATATACTCATCTGTTATTCTGACTCTTCACATGACTCGATTCAAGTGTTTGATTTACTTGATCGTGCCATGTCTTTCTCGGGCGTCCACGACTTCTTCTTCCATTCACTTTCGCATCATATATTCTTTTTACACTCCTTTCTTTGTTCATTCGCTCTACATACCCAAACCATATAAGCGTCCCTTTCTTGATCCTATTCATTACGCTCACATTAGCCTTGCATTTTTTCCGGATATCCACATTTTTAATACGGTCATACATGGTTTTACCGCACATACGTCTCTGGCTAATTGAACAAAAAATGGTCTGTCGCAGGATTGTAAGACTGATTTTCGACTGATATTTTATTTTAAATTATTAAATGTTTTTATCACATTATTATTACGAAAAGCCACTACAAAAAAATCATGAATATACATTTTTTAAGCTTCTACCGTAAATAATCCATCTGTTCTAACCGATCACGATGATTCTGTCTAATTAGTCTAATTGAGTCAAGGCTTTGATTGATCTAGAGAAATAGAATTACATATCTCTACCGGACAACACTTTTAATATAAGATAAGTCCGGACGTTCACACCTGTTTTTTTTTTTAAATTCAAATATTATATATACGAGGCCTGTTCAAAAGAAAAGGTGAATTTTGAATTTTCGCGGGCTGTTGTACATTCGACTATCGATAATTTTTTTTGTTAAGTTGGTACACATATGTTTATCGTATGTTAGCATTATCAGCTATTTTAGATTAGTGGTTTGTTTTTGACAACTGGAAAGGTTAGTCACGTTTTTGTGTGTTCTTCGATTTTTTAGTTTTGGAAAAAAAATGGATCAAAGAATATGTATTAAATTTTGCGTTAAAAATGGAATAAAGTGCTCCAACGCACTTAAAATGTTGACTGTGGCATTCGGCGAGTCTACTTTGTCTCAAAAAAGTGTTTATAAGTGGTACAAGCGCTTTACAGAAGGCCGAGAAGATGTTAATGACGATGAGCGTCCTGGAGTTGTGGAAAAACAAATCATGGATTTTATTCTTTCATTAATTTTTTTCAAAAGTAAAAAATCGAAGAACACACAAAAACGTGACTAACCTTTCCAGTTGTCAAAAACAAACCACTAATCCAAAATGGCTGATAATGCTAACATATGATAAACATACGTGTACCAACATAACAAAAAAAATCCGTTGGTCGAATGTACACAGCCCGCGAAAATTCAAAATTCACCTTTTCTTCTGAACAGGCTATGTATATATCTAGAGATAGATGATAACTTCGAATGTAAAAGTTCAGAAAAACCAAGTTAGTATTTGACATTTATAAAATGGTGTCTTCAACCTAAAGCTTAACTCTCTTAAAATATGTATTTCTCTATTTATTTATTTAGTTTTTATTCATTAACGGTGACTAATCTAATGACGACTAGTAAAATAATAAATTCGTAATTTTAACAGCTGGCAATTTGTAAGACACGTGTAAGTACCTAATATTTATAGTATTTTATTTATTTGGCTAATTTTACACACCATTAAACAAAGTAGTTAAGTATTAATTTACTGACAAATGAACGTAATAAATAAATTAAATGATATAGTAAGACAGTATATAATACAAAGAAGGAAGAGAGAGAGCATATATTAGAGGGAGGCAACAATTGAAAGTACCAAATATATATGGCAAAGAATTGGTAAATAAACAAGTGTACATAATGGAAAGGTAATAATAAAAATATTTACCAATTCTTTGTAATATATATTTAGTACTTTCAATTATTATCTCCCTCTAATATATGTTCTCTCTTTTTCTTCTTTGTATCATATACTGTCTCACTCTATCATTATTTTTTGTACATATATACCTATTAACTCTGTATTTTTCTTTAGTTTTTATATGTGTCCTTGAAGCTTGATCCAAGCGAAACCGGTTGGCCTTCATCATAATAAATTTTGTGGTTTCTTAAAACAAAGTATTCTTTTATTCTTAATATAATGTCTAACTACTTGCTTTGACCAGATTGCTTCCTACGAAACCAGATAACCCGATAACCAGATTGCTTCTTACGAAAAAAAATAAAAAAAATTTGCGCACGCCGGGTTTGAATCCGGGACCTTTGGATTTGCAGTCGAGAGTCTTACCACCGACCACGGAGGCCGTCAAAATGTCATAACGAGCGGAAAATGTTGCTTGTGCAATGATAGAATACTTAACATTAGCTAGCAGAGGAATTGAACCCACGACGCTCGGGTGGGAATCCGACGCGTTCGTCCACTCAGCTACTAACCATTCGGCGAATTACCTTTTCACTCTCCTGAAATGTTTTATTTTTAGTTTCTCACCCACAACGCGTCGTTACTTAAGTTCCTGTACGTATAATCTATCAATTATATTCCTGGCTGAAATGCGCAATCAGAAGGTAATATTAATTCATAAATTCGCTACCAGAACGCCCATAAAATTAATTAATTAATTTAGACAACATTTCGCATGCGTGAACAATCGTGTACTAGCGGATGGTGCTACTTGTAGCTACCAGCTTTATCAGAACAGAATGCTTCGGAATGGCGCCAACATCTAACTCGTAAACTAGGCACGAGACCTTTGTCTGATATTGCAATAAATATCAATAATATTGCAAATAAAATCAACCACTGATTGCTATAATCGAAGTATTGCATCGGTGGCATTAACGATTTCTAGCTATTCTTAAATGGTGGGCCGAAGTAGTGGTTTAAATAATTATCTACTACCAGTTACTACCCGAATTTACCCAAGTTTCAACAATCTTTTAACGAAACACTTTTTTTAAATGAAAAACTCGCACACAAATAATATACGTCTCTTTTTATTTTTCGACACATATTTGAAAATTTCAATGTTCCATGCTCAAGATAAAAGCTACGCTGTTTGCTGGAAATAGTTATAATGTTCTAGAAGTTCTTAAAACCTGTGCTAATTTCATGAAGACTGAGCTAATTGACTGACTAGCTACTGACCACCATTCAGAATCGAAACGTTGCTTGAAATGGCTTTAGCCGTGTTTGGTGACCAGATCTGAATAGCCAGGTACTTCTCAACCTTCCAATTGAAGTATTTGTTCACTGAACAATGAATGAAGTAGTTCTTTGAAGTAGTTCTTTCAAAGCGGTCACAACGCTAATACGTAAGCTTGATGTAATACCTACCCTTGTTTAAATGTTAGCACCATTGACTTCTAGTCGAGACGTATTTTTCTGCGAATAGCAGCTTACGAAATCAACAAGTCAAGCGAGTCAAAAATAGCAAAGTAACAGAAATATGTACGAACCTCAGAGCAATAGTATACACGAGGGAGCGTTTCTACAGTCAGTATTGATGCTTTTTGCCTGACTCGGGAGTGGCTAGGACTAGGCCTGGGGTATTTATACATCCAGCACTATTCGACATAATTTTTTTGTTTATTTGTACAACCACTTTTTCACAGTATTGTTTTAACAAAAATCATAAATAAAAGTTGATTCAAACAAAGTGTCTTTTTATTTGATTCAACATGCAAATACACAAAGTGTTTGCTTATTGTGAATATTTGTACACACACATATATGTATATATGTGTTATGTCGTATAACAAAACGTAGTGGGTGGAGTCGCCGGAGATGCGGAAGACGGAAAACGGACATGCTTAGATACCGAATGATGGTGCTATATTATGTGAGAACTGGTCTTGTCTCTTTCTATTTCGCGGTTTATATCGTAAAAACCCGGAGAAAGTGATTTATCGTAAATTTGTATAGGTTGGGTAAAAAAAAATGCTCTCTCTCCATTTATATTCTTGCTCTGAGGTTCGAACATTTCATAATACGCTAAATTTACCGAAAAAGCTCACTAACACAATCACATAGATCTATTTTAAACTAAAACCAAAATCAAAGACAGCTATAAGATATGTTTGTATCAAAGCGTGCTAATGATTACTGTGTTTGATCGGACCCGCACTATTCGTGGCAAATGGCTTCATGACCTGATAAAAGTGTGTTAATAGAAGACACGTATGAAAAGCTCCTCGTTTCTGTTGGCTTGGCAGGCTTCAAAGGGAAACCCGAGACATGTTTGTTAGTTTCGTGGTTGAGACAGAACTTGGCGTGTTGTGGGTGAGATCTGCATCATAATCAATAAACAGGAGATGTTGTTTAAATGTCGACTTTAAACATCCGCGGATACTAAATTAATACTCATTTTAAAATGGGCGTGTGATTTAGATATCACAATTTGATTGATTTTAATTTTGTTTAGAGTTAGTCTTTTTTTATTTCAACAGTAAAAAAAATCCTAAAGTAGCAAGTAATGTTTTGGAGCACTTTGCGTATGATTCGCCAGAGGTTCATTGTATTTTCAAAAATCTATTATATTTTTATTGCAAAATATGGATCAAAAAATACCCTTTCTCGATAATCTTTTCTAAAGCTTATTGTGGGAATAAAGTTTCGAACTGAAAACAATGTGTCACCTTGAATTCGAGTTTGGGATTTATGACGTCAGAATTGACACGAACCGATTTTTTGTTTCATATTTAAGATTAGGTAGGATATATATATATATATATATATATATATATATATATATTTATATATATATATGTATACGAGGCCTGTTCAAAAGAAAAGGTGATTTTTGAATTTTCGCGGGCTGTGTAGATTCGATTATTGATTTTTCGTTGTTGTTATGTTGGTACACATATGTTTATCATAATAATAATAATAATATTTGGATGATTTGTATAGCGCCGTTGTTGTGAAAAATCACCTCAAGGGCACTGTACAGATCTTACTTTCTATCATTACATATTAATTCCTAGTTTAAATAAGAAAATATACAGGAACATACTTACCTGGCAGGTCCCATCAGATAGACACAATTATTAACTTAAAATTATGATTATTATTTAATTTAATTATTTTTTTTTTATGTTAGCATTATCAGCCATTTTGGATTAGTGGTTTTTGACAACTGGAAAGGTTAGGTTTCTTTTAACAGGCTGTGTATATATTTTTATAAATAATTTTAGTGCTGAATTGGTAATAAAACATCCTAGAACACTATATTTAATAAGATCAACGGCCGCTTTTATTATTCTAAATATTCTATTCAAAAATATAATTTCCTTTGTGAGTACGTACCTACGAGTGTAAAACTTTTAAAATGAAAAACTGATAGTTAATTAAAAATACAATATTTTTAAATAATCTTTTCTAATCTCTATCTAGCTAATAAAGTATCTACCTATAATATATTTTAAATGGCATTTTTCTATATTTGAAATGGGTGGATTAAAGCGATTCTTATTTTTTCTTTGCAAGTCAAGTTATACTACGTGCTTTTCACGGATTACAACTAGTTATAATGTAAAGAGTAATGATATCCTTATCCATGTAAGTATATTTAATTACATAGGTACCTACTCATATAACTACGTACCTATGTCATAAATTTCAAATTTTTTTTTCTTAGCACGTCACATACTGTTATCAGAATCCTCGGAAATATAAAATTTAATATTTTTATTTCTTAAATCTACCAACTGAAGTACGTCATTAGCATTTTACTATCAAGGTACCATTTTGTGTAATAAATTATTATACTATGCACATTTACATCTTTATTTGTTATCCTAATATATTTCTCAGAGCTAGATATGTCGTAACATCTACAGGTATAGGTAATAACTACAGCACCCTTGAGGTGATTTTTCACAAAAACGGCGCTATACAAATTTCCCAAATATTATCATACTGTTTTTTTGTTGATTCCCTAATACCTGCTAGCTTTTAATCATTCGGTGAGTACCTGAGCATATTACTGTATTCTTAAAACAGTTACTTAAAAGTAACTTTCGAAATCGCCTTGAGTTGACATAAAATGCAGTATTTTAGACAATATAAAAATATTCATATTATTATTATTACTAATCAAAGAATATTATGAAAAAATTTCAATTTACAATCGTAGCATACAAGTATATTACATTACTGTCACCATCTTCATTTCAAGTAGGAATAATCCTAGTACAAGCTGGGCACGGAGCACGGGTTTTTATTGTAATAACCTTTTTCATTCAAATCAATGACGCTACAAATATATAGACACGTTATAGCCTTATAATATTAACACAAAATGTGGCAAGTAACTAACACACTTACGTTACCAGTAAATTCATCTTTCAAATATCGGTTGTGTATCATCATGTATGACAAAGATAGACATTCATAGAATATGTGTGTATGAACGAAACATATGTAAGATCGGAATGCTCTGATAAGAATGAGATAGCACTTCGCTTACTCGCTTACGCGAAGACGTCATAATGTTGGTCAACAATGGAGATAGTTGTGTTGTCTAAAATAATAAGTGATTTGCAGTAATTTGCGCGTACTTAGAAATTAAATGTTATTCCTTGGCTTTTAGTAGACTTTGCAGTGTAAGTGAAACACTTTCTCATCACACACGAGGGCATTTTGGCACTTACTTTTGTAATTTGATTAGATACAGAAAACAACGTCAAGCGACGCGTGACAGTTTAGTACTAAATTGGTTTAAACACCGAGCACACCAACTAGCGTGGTTTTTGCTTGCTAATGAATAGGATCGAGAAAGGGACGCTTAGATGGTTTGGGCATGTAGAGCGAATGCACGAAGAAAGGAGTGTGAAAATAATACATGATGCGAAAGTGAATGGAAGAAGAAGTCGAGGACGCCCGAGAAAGGCATGGCACGATCAAGTAAATTAAATACTTGAACCGGGTCAGGTGAAGAGTCAGAATAACAGAAGAGTATGTATGAGACGATAATAATACTTGGCTAATTTTTATAACGCCTTTTTTGTGAAATACCACCTCAAGGGCGTATGTATGAATGTAAATGAAGCAAGGAGTGTGGGCCAAGACAGAGTTATATGGCGGTCCGTCCTCTCTGCCTACCCCTGCGAGGAAACTGCTTGATGGTTAGTTAGTTAGTTGATTCCAATATCATCGTTGGTCGTATTTACAGATGAGAAGGTGACGACCTAAAACACGGGTAAGAGTTTTCAAGGATCGGCGAAACTGGGCAAAAGGCAGAAATCTGTCCAAAGCTGGAGGTCAGAAGACGTATGAAGAAATAAAGGAGATATATTCAGATTGATTATAAAAATAATATTTAGAGCAAGTGGATGAGTTGGTGTATTTGATAAATATGTTTACGAGAGACGGAAAGCCTGGTACGGATATTGAAAGAAAGGTAAATGCGGGAAACTCCATTAATGGAGGACTGAACGCTGTTGGCGCTAATAAAATTGTCCGAAGAAGCAAAGCTAGCAGTCCACAATGGTTTGCTTATACCAACACTGATGTATGGCAGTGAGACATGGAACTGACAGAGCAAGGATGAAAGAAGACCAAATACTGTTGAAATTAGATCTCTGAGACGTATGTGCGGTAAAACCATCTATGACCATGTTTAAAATGTGGATATCGGGAAAGAATGCGAGGCTGATGAAAGGGTAATGAATAGAATCGAGAAAAGGACGCTCAGATGGTGTGGGCATGTAGAACGAATGAACGAAGAAAGGAGTGTGAAAAGAATATTTGATTCGAAAGTAGATGGAAGAAGTCGAGGACGCCCAAGATAAATATGGCACGATCAAATGAATCAAATACTTCAGTCGGGCCATGTCAAGAGTCAGAACAACAGAAGAGTATGTATGAGACGATGTATGAATGTGAATGAAGCAAGGAGTGCATGCCAAGACAGAGTTGTATGGCAGTCCGTCTTCTCTGCCTACCCCTGCAGAGAAACGGCGTGATGGTTAGTTAGTTATTAAATATTTTCCAGTACGCTTTATGCTAAATTAGCTATATATACTATGATAAACTCAGTTAAATTTTAATTTCCTTTTTTATACATTTTCATTGACATTATTTTACAGTGAATATTCTCACAAAGAATATTTGCATGTAAGAGAATCAATCATCAACGCCTTTCTCAGTATTATCACAGCTAACCTTGAGAAATGCAAACACCAAAAACACTTGAGAATAACATGAGCTTCCACACTGCGAAATCTGAATACTTATATCCTGTCTTTTCTCGACCCGGCGACGGTGCATTTGTTTGTCATTTGTCTCAAGAGGCAAAAGTCAATTCCAGGATCGAAGTGCAGTTTGAGATAGACTGGAGATGCTGTAAGGGCCACTGCAAGATGCCAACGCAATGTGTACAGAAGTTATAAGTCTCCGTAGTTATCTAATAGAAGTGGGCACAGGGTATTCGTACAATCTAAACACCTGTTTTTTCAATCAGTTAAGGTATGCATATATTCATTTAGTCCTGCTGATTAAATGACGAATAATTAGTAACGTAGTCTGGAGAAACAATTTAATCGTAGGCTTGTAATATTCATGTTTGATTATCTTATAATCAAGGATGAATAAATTCGCTGAACAGAGCTGCACTTAAAAAAACTTTATAAATACTTCAAAATATAAATTAATTATTTCAAGAAATTCGCAAAGACTTATTTCAGTAAGGTGCTAAAGAGTGGCTTATGGTTAGAATTATAATAACAGTGAACTTATATAGCGCAGTTTTGTGATATTTCATCTCAAGTGCGCTTCATATTAAATTAATTATGCTAATAAGACTATCTAACAAGGAGAAAATAATATTTAATAAATATACAAATTAAAACTATCTAAAATCATGAGAGAAAAAGGTTCAAATATGGGTATAATAGTGTATGTGAACATCAACAGAATAAAAAACAATTTTCCAAAAGCTAAGGGTATAAAACTCCAGATAAAACGTATGAATTTATACATATTTGTTGAATCAAAGAAAAGGAAATTAGATTGAGGACAGTTCACATGTTGGTACTTAAAAACGTATTATAAAGTAAACGATTCTAAAAATGAAAACAGTGTAAATGTAACATAATAATAATAATAATAAATGGATTACTTTTATAGCGCCGTTTTTGTGGGAAAATCACCTCAAGGGCGCTTTACAAATTAATTTATCTAACCTATAATTTATCACTTAAGCTTATAACTAAAAACTTACAGTTAAGATTTATCACTAACGGCTTACAACTAATATTTTCAACTAGTGACTTACAATAAGGACTTATGGCTTGTAACTTACTACTGAGTGTAACATGTAACAAAAGAACAATAAATATTTTATGACAATGAGGTTGAATCAAAGAAAAGGAAATTAGATTAAAGACAGTTCATATGTTAATACTTAAAAACGTATTATAAAGTAAACGATTCTAAAAATGAAAACAATGTAAATATAACATGTAACAAAAAAACAATAAATATTTTATGACAATGAGTATATGGTTTTCAGTAGACAGTAAGGGCATTGATTTGTAAGGATACAAGTAAGAAGAAAACCGAAATCAAACAAATTTGAGACGTTTTTAAAGAAATTAAATTTTAATAAGTTATGTTTTGTATGTAGGATTTATAGAAAATTTGGGTTTTAAGACCAGTTTGGCCTCTATTAGGTTCTGTATGTTGGTAAGTTTGGGGGAAGCTTTTTCCAGATAAATGAGCAAAGAGAATTGCTGAAGAACTGAAAATTACTACTTACTGTTGATTTTAAGATACAGCACAATTTTAATTTTTGATTTAGTAAAACATCCACAAAAGATTCATTTTTTTAAAGTAAAATATCGAAGAACACACAAAAACGTGACTAACCTTTCCAGTTGTCAAAAACAAACCACTAATCCAAAATGGCTAATAATGCTAACATATGATAAACATGTGTGTACCAACATAAAAAAAAACGATAATTGAATGTACACAGCCTACGAAAATTCAAAATTCACCTCTTCTCTTAAACAGGCCTCGTAGTTATATAATTATAAAAATCAATATTTATGAGGGTATATAAGAAATTCATTAATAAGAAAAAGAGCACGTATGAGGACACATAATAATCTAATTGAAAAAATAATGAAAAAAAAAGACGTAACAAAACCGTTTTGCTTATAAAGACATCAAAATCTCTAGCAATACAGATATCTTGATGGATAAAAAACGATAACGATACTAGGAAATTTAAATTATAAATTAAGGAGAGATTGCGTGGAGTTGGCTTGATTTTATTCGTAGAAGAGCTGGGAGTGCTGGGACATGTGTTTTTTTAATAGTAAATACCACACAAGAATCCCAACTGCTCCCAACCGTCTAAAGCTAGTGAGACTATAGCATCTCCACTTGGGGTATGTTGTGAGGCTTAAGGTAGTGAGAAGGGGAAGGATATGGGGAAGAGGAAGGTTGGGGAGTACCTGGCTATTCAAAACTGGTCACCAAACACGGATAAAGCCATTTTTAAGCAACGTTTCGATTCTGAATGGTGGTCTTTCAGCAAGGCGATACTAAGAGTATCTACCACTGTAGTGTGTAGAATTTTTTTTCACTTTATCCCAAATAGAAATCCATAACTATTCGTTTAACCTCGTCCGCCATAACTAAGGGACATCCCTAGCATGGCGAGCAAAAAAATGCTTTGTTAATTTTTGTAAAATATCACCTCAAGGACGGTCAAATAATTGACTAATTGTAATCAAATTATTCATTGTGAACAGTTGGTCATAATGAATTTCAGTGCTACCCTGTAGATGCGGTACCAGAATACCTTTGATTCTGCATCTAGCGAGTTTAATTGCCACTGGCGACAGTAGGTAGCTGTTGGCAACACTGGTGTCGCCATTACTCTTGTATTGGCGACGCTGAGCGCTATCGAATATCGACGCCGCGGCCCAAATACCACTGTAAAACCGATCTGATCTGAGAAAGGAACCTACTGAATTTATTGACCCGACCAAGGGATCTTAGTACGATGGATAGAACCTAGCCTTGCTTTAATTACGAGTATTTAATTACTTTTTGGCGCATTAAGAAATTGTCAAAAGAAGCGAAGTTAGCAGTCTACAATGGAGTGCTTATACCAACCCTGATGTACGGCAGTTAGGCATGGAACTGGCAGAGGAAGGATAAAAGTAGACTGAATGCTGTGAAAATGAGATCTCTGAGAGGTTTGTGCGTAAAACCATGTATGACCGTATTGAAAATATGGATATCCGGAAATAATGCAAGGCTGATGTGAGCGTAATGAATAGCACAAAAAAAGTGACGCTTAGATGGTTTGGGCATGTAGGCCGAATGAACTAAGAAAGGAGTGTGAAAAGAATATATGATGCGAAAGATAATGGAAGAAGAAGTCGAGGGCGCCCGAGGAAGACATGGCACGATCAAGTAAATCAAATACTTGAATCGGGTCATGTGAAGACTCAGAATAACAGAAGAGTATGTATGAATGAAGCAAGGAGTGTGTGTCAAGACAGAGTTATATGGGGTTCGTCCTCTCTGCTTACCCCTGCAGTGAAACGATGTGATGGTTAGTTAGTTAGTTAATTAGTTAATTACTTCCAAATATAAAACTTGTAACTTTTTAACTCTAACACTTATTTCAAAGTCTATCAGTATTTTTATTTTCTTAGGAATTATATTTTTTTCAATCTTCATGTATTTTGTTTTATCAATAAAGATTTAGTTTTTTTTCTTTGGCCATTGATATATAATTAATTTAATTTATTTGATTTATAATGAATTTATAATTTTCTGAAATGTATATCACAGCGTCCGC
This sequence comes from Drusus annulatus, assembly GCA_022651775.1. Taxonomy (NCBI): domain Eukaryota; kingdom Metazoa; phylum Arthropoda; class Insecta; order Trichoptera; family Limnephilidae; genus Drusus; species Drusus annulatus. The sequence goes on from JAGWCC010000265.1 coordinate 1,285,418, forward strand.
ATTGTAAAAATTCATCTCTTTATTGAGTAAACTGTTTTGTTTATTGGATTTATTCTTTCTGGTAGTCTGATTTCTTTGCATTTCCTTGTACTATGTCTGTGAATATCCACGTTGAAAATAATTTGGTAATAAGTTGGTTAAAAGTTTTATTTTTACTTTTATTGTATGTGTAATTATTAATGTTTTTAATGTTAGCATCTATTTCACTGTCAGCCAATTTAGTTCGTCTGACATTTTTAAATTTCTGTAAATATTATTGTTTTTAATGTTAGCATCTATTTCACTGTTAGTTACAAGCTATAAGTCCTTATTGTAAGTCACTGGTTGAAATTATTAGGTGTAAGCCATTAGTAATAAATTTTAACTGTAAGTTATTAGTTATAAGCTTAAGTAATAAATTATAGGTTAGATAAATTAATTTGTAAAGCGCCCTTGAGGTGATTTTCCCACAAAAACGGCGCCATAAAAGTTATCCATTTATTATTATTATTATATCATTTCTTCGAAAATATCGTTAAAGTAAATTATAAAAAGAAAAGGTCCAGAACAGACCCTTGTGGTACTCCTAAGAAAATATGCATTGGTTTGGAGACAATCTCACCGACTTTAGTGGTTTGGTATTTTGGGTCATTTGACTTACTTTAAAGCTTGTTTCAGTAAATTTTTACAAACAGGGGCTATAAAAATTATCAATTGATTACTACTACCAATCCATCGACGGCACTTACCTACTCACCATCATACTACTGATAAAATTTTATGTCATACTTTATGTTAAAATAAAACACTGGCCAGACTTTAAGTTAAAACAAATTATATGTGGCAGGAAAATTTTCTATTTCTCCCAAAAACGGTGCACCTCTGCAGAAATTTTTGTCATTTTCAGTCAAGTTTGAAAATAAATCACACTTTATTCAATGTAACGAGAGACCCTATTCCGACCCTTATGTTACCTAACTTCAACGTGTCGTGAACACTGTCTTTCAACATATACCTTATTAAGAGTAATCTCTAGATCTTGTACCATTTCTCTTAGGATAGCAGGAATTACTAATACGAAAGGTTAAGAGACGATAATTTATTTGCAATTGTTAGCCGAACGGTAGTGTTTGTTAATTGAAACATTTAGAAAATTCGTAGATAGACACATTTCACTTCCTTGTTTCTTGCCTGCTCTGCCTAGTTGTTGCAATATAATTAGGCTTATTCTCTCTCAGAGGTACCTAGGAGTCAATATAGTCTGCCACTAATATTGTTCGATTACTATAAATCCAATACTAATAATATTAATATTTGTAACATAATTTCTATCAATCATAAATTATTAAAGAAAAACAATTCAAAATCAAATTTTATATTTTTCAAAAAAACGATAGATATACTTATACGCTATATACCTGCCCCGATGATGACCACTGCAAGGTTGTCCGAAAGATTAGTTCTAGAAGGAGGCGGATTGTTCTTTCTCCATATATTTACAATAATCGTCCTAAAATCATTTGAACGTGTAGAGCAGATGAACGGAAAAAGGAGCGTCAGTAGAATATATGACGCGCAAGTGGATGCAAAAAAGAGTTCGAGGATGATCAGGATTAACCCTTTTACTTTAATCATATAACTTTTGAATTAAACATCAAAAAAATATATTAGAAAACTCCACCAGTAAACACATATTCTTAATTGTTTAAAATAATAATATATATATATATATATATATAATAATAATATAAATATAATAAATAATAAATAAATGATTAAAAAAAACACATCTTACATCACTTCTACGTTATTTTCGAAAAATTATAATACAGTAAAGACACATACTCAAAATTTTATAACCATTTTTCGAGATTGAATCAAACTTTTTACTGTATATTTCTTGATTTAAATTGTATTGTATAATTTTGAATTACCTACATGTATTTATAACGTAATAGCGTTGCTCCCCAACCCAAACACGAGAATTGATTTCTCTTCTGGGCTGGGTTCTCTCGTTAAAAAAAAATTAAAAATATAGGTAATAGTTTAAAGAACTTTATAAACTGTTTATTTTAAATAAATAAAAAATTTAAAAAAAGCCAGATTCCCGCAAGGTACAACTTCGGTTGGACCTTGCTGACTGTAATTTCGTATAAGTAAAATGATGTTTTTGACAAATGTGCTACCTTCTCAGATAACGTGTCAATGTATTTTTTCAAATGTTGAGTTAATGGTATAAGTGTTTTATCTGAAATAACTTCTTTTTTCTCCCCCTCATGTCACCAAAAAAAATTTGATTAAGTATTTTTGTGTGGCATTAATTTCCTTCCAAATAAAAATAAAATTGCAAGAAGTTTTCTAGTAAATACAAACAGTAATGTCACTTTTAAAATCGATTTCTTTCAGCCGTACTGACCTAGGTAAGCTTTGTATATTTTTTATTCGATTTGTACCGAATTTAACGCAATGCAAAATATCTCTATGGATTGATTATTTTTTTGACAGATTTTATTCGATTGCGGTTTATTTAATTGTATGAACAACAGGTTTTAAAGGATAAAAACTTCTGAAAAATGAATGCCCAGTGACTGTCGAATATATGCTGAGAGTCGGAAAAATAGAAGCATATGTATGAAACGATGTATGAATGAGAATGAAATGAAAATCCAACACAAATTTCTGTGGCAATTTATCCTCTCTGCCTATAGTTTTATTTTATATATTTCCATTCGAAATACCATTTGATTAATTTCACCACATCAGAAGTTATCACCAAAATGTTCTTCATTCGCTAAATACGTTATAATCGAACCATTAATTTAATAATAATAATAATATTTGGAAAATTTGTATAGCGCCGTTATTGTGAAAAATCACCTTAAGGGTGCTGTACAAATCTTAATTTCTACTTAATATTAATTCCTAGTTTATGTAAATATACAGCAACACACTTACCTGGCAGGTCAATTTTGACAGGACACAATCACTAACTCATAATTACTTAAAACATAGCTGTTTTTTATAAATATATATATATATATTTTAATTTACCTCCTTGAATCATACATGATTTAAATACAATTAGTATTCTGGCAAGGAAGCATTTTAGATTAAAAAAAAACCTGCTGGCACGTGAATGTTGCCATGTTCAAAATACACAGAAAATAACTTGAGTTTTAACTTTAAGCCTAGACGTATCTACTTGGAAAGGTATTCCCAGTCAGCCTGAGGCCAATTAGTGTCCTGAATCTCAGTCAGTGGTGTATAATATCCAGAACCCTCCAGTGGCATGTAAAGCACCAGTGTCGCGACACCACTCCAGCCAGCCCAGGCACTTGAACAATCGGCCTCATCGTGGCGGGTATTTCTATCTCGGTTGATGAAAGATGGTATACCACAGCATTCGGTGGCAGGACCTACCTAATATAACACAGACACGGGGATGAAGAGGTCTTCCCACACTATAGACGAAATACCATGTATTTTTTTACTTGTTACAAATTCCTAAAATCTTGGGGTCATGTTAAAGTGTGTTTTCATGAATGAGTTATTATTATTGGTATAGTTTATGTGAAGTTTTTTGCCATCTAACGATCCATTAACTCAAATCTGCTACCTTATTTGAAACGACGGTGATTTTTTTTAAAAGCCTTAGTTTATCTAATAACTCGAAAAGATTTATAATCTATAAAGTAACTAAAGATAAGAAACGTTAGGTAGAAGATTCCGAAATACACTTACCTATTTTTTTTAAACTGTAAAATGTTGAACGATTAGACCGGATTGATTGATTCATTTTATTTTAAATATGTGTCCCCCAAATACAAACATGTAATTTTCTTAATAAAGTTAATTTATCAAGGAAACTTTTAATACGTATATATTTTTTTACTCGACAGTGATTTAGAAACTAAAAACTGCCACCAATTCATTGGGATTCAAGTTTTAGTGGCCATCTTCAGAGAATTTATGACAGATAATAGAAATAATATTGGTAGGTACTTGGATCATTTTCTAGTTTCGTTTTTTGTGAAAAATCATCTAGAGAGTGCCTTATATGTTAAAAATAAAATAAAATAGCCCTACAGATGATGACCACTTTTTAGCGATAAGTTAATATTGGGCACTCGTAGTTTGTATTAAATCGCATTTCGAAATATATGTGTATTTTTTATTGTGAATACCGCACAAGAGTCCCAATTGCTCCCAACCGTCTGGAACCAGTGGGACTATAACATCCCCGATCGGGGTATGTTGTGAAGCTGAAGGTAGTGGGAGAGGAAGGAGATAGGGAAGAATAAGGTTGGGAAGTACTTGGCTATTCCGATCTGGTCACTAAACACGGATAAAGCCATTTCAAGCAACGTTTCGATTCTGAATGGTGGTCTTTCACCAGGGCGATATAGTGTCTAAAAATCTGGGACTTACCGCAAATATAGTATATATTATTTTATGTGAATTAAATGTGAAGTAAAACATATTAATTTAATTAAATGTATTTGCACATGCCGGTATTTTAACCCGCCATCATAACTAAATACATAACGTAAATAACCTAGCTTAAATTTAAAGCGGAAGAATTTTTAAAATACGTTTTATCTAAAAATCAAAATTTTGTATAGTAAAGTGGTGCCTACTTGTAATGGCAGTTCTGACTAGGCTATCAAAATTGAATGCTTTTCAATTACACTTTCAACGGCACTTCCACCGCATAGAATTATGCACACAATCAAAGGCGAATCACCATGATTAAGTTGAAAATCATTTTGCGGAAAGACGGCATAACCTTTCTTTAATCTTATCGCAATGCCTCCAGGCATATATTTTACGTTAATTTCCCGTGCAACTAGATGCACCCTGGCACTGCCCACTATCCGATAAGTATGACTGTAAATATAATTACCAGGGGTAAGAAAGCGGGGGGCAGATGGTAACAAATTAGGGATAGGAGATCTTTGAAAACCGCCCAATCTTATATATAATTGACCTAATTTTAAAATCGCAGAGGGACAACCAGCTGAAGTTTTAAATCTTATTTTTTAATTATTTTTTTGCACGAAGACTAATAGAAAATAATAATAACAATAATATTTGGATAATTTGTATAGCGCCGTTTTTGTGAAAAATCACCTCAAGGGCGCTATAACTAACTAACTAACCATCATGCCGTTTCTCCGGAGGGGTAGGCAGAGAGGACGGACCGCCATACAACTCTATCTTAGCACACACTTCTTGCTTTATTCACATTCATACGTCGCCTCATACATACTCCTTCTGTTATTCTGACTCTTCACATGGCCTGCCTCAAGTATTTGATTCACTTAATCGTACCATGTCTTTCTCGGTCGTCCCCGTATCATATATTATTTTCACACTACTTTTTCGTGCATGCGCTCTACATTCCCAAACCATATTAGCGTCCCTTTCTTGGCCCTATTCATTACGCTTACATCAGCCTTGCATAGCTATTCCAGAAAAAAACACTTATGCCACTAACATATAAAATAACAAATTAAAAAAAAAAAACAGTATCTGAGAAGATCAATGACGTTACATATAAAAGCACGTTATAGCTTTAGAATATTAACACAAAATATGGCAAGCAAAACACACACGTTACCAGTAAATTCATCATTCAAATATCGGTCATGTATGACAAAGATAGACATTCATAGAATGTATGTGTATGAACGAAACAGATCCGAAGTTCGGACCGCGTTCCATACGTGCTTGAAACGACCTCAATCAACGCGTGACCGTTTAGTACTAAATCGGCTTAAACACCGATCACACCAACTAGCGTGATTATTGATTGCCACTTTGAGAGCGCTTAACCGTGTCTATATATATGTAACATCATTGGAGAAGATAGCATAATTGACAAAAACATATTTTTTTAGAACAAAAGTGAGTTATTACGAAATTACAATCACGTATTTTTTTCACTATACTTTCTTTATTCATTCGCTCTACATCCTAAAACCATCTAAGCGTTCCTTTATTGGTCTTATTCATTACGCTTACACCAGCCTTGCATTCTTTCCGGATATCCACATTTTTAATACGGTCATACATGGTTTTACCGCACACCATTTAGTTGTAATGTTCAATATTTATATTTATTTAACAGTTGACCGTCCCTGGTCCAGATGCTAAATGATTACAGCTTACTGAAGAAGCCGTGAATAAATCAGCGGATCGATCCGATGCTTACTAATCCGCCTTATCTCCCGGCGGACATTATTGGCTCGCCTAAGTACGCTCCACGCAACTGCTTCCAGGAATATTTCCACACCATACGAGTCTAATTATTACTAATGCACTCACCTGCATTCCTGCTTGGACCAAACAGAACATTCTAGAAAACGTTTGGAATCTTTTATGGCCGCTCTCACCAACCAAATCGGGCGGCTGCATAGTCAAATATGGCTCAAATCAAATCCATAAATAACAGAATTTCCCCATTTTACAAAGCTAGGCTAATCCGTCAGCATCGAAACTCATCAGTATAATAATATTTTTTCCTACAATCCTCGATCTACTACTAATTAAAAAATCTCCACAGCCCGCGACAAATGTAAATTAGTAATAATAATAATAACAGTGAACTTGTATGGCGCAGTTTTGTGATATCTCACCTCAAGTGCGCTTCATCCTAAATTAGCTAAGCTAATAAGACTAACTAACAAGGACTAACTAACTATGACGGCCTCCATGATCGAGTGGTAAGACACTCGACTAAGAATCGAAAGGTCGCGGGTTCAAATACGGCGTGCGCCAATAATTTTTATTTAATCAATATGTGTCATAACACATATAAAAAGTATATTTGCGGCACGTTCCAGGGTGGTTGATACTCCAAGTATCGCCCTGGAAGACCACCATTCAGAATCGAAACGTTGGTTGAAATGGCTCTAGCCGTATTTGGTGACCAGATCTGAATAGCCAGGTACTTCCCAACCTTCCTCTTCCCAACCTTCCTCTTCCCAACCTTCCTCTTCCCAACCTTCCTCTTCCCAACCTTCCTCTTCCCAATCTCCTTCCTCTCCCCACTACCTTCAGCCTCACAAGATACCCTATTTGGAGATGCCATAGTCTCACTGGCTCTAGACGGTTGGAAGCAGTTGAGACTTTAGAAAAAAAGGTGAAAATAATATATAATATTTATACAAATTAAAACTATCTAAAATCATGATCATTATCATAAATCACGAGAGAAAAAGGTTCAGATATGGGTATAACAGTGCATTTGTACATCGAGAGATTGAAAAAACAATTTGCTGAAAGCTTAGGTTCTAAAAATTCAGACGAAACGTGTGAATTCATATTAACAAATTTCTAAAAGCAAATAAAAGAAAATTATACTGAAGACAGTTAAGATGGTGGTACTTAAAAACATTAGAATTCAAGTATTATAAGTAAAAACGATTTCAAAAATGCCAACAGTGTAAATACAACAAGTAACAAAATAACCATAAATAATGTATGACAATGAGTATGAGGTTTTCAATAGACAGAATGGACATTAAGTTGCAAGGATACAAGTAAGGAGAAAACCGAAACAAAGCAAATTAAGGACGTTCTTAAAGAAATTATGTTTGAAAAAGTAATACGAAAATATCAAAAAGGTAATGTTAGCTTTGGCTTTAGGTATTTAAATAGTTTTATGGTAAATTTAGCCTTAGTTTTTAAGTTTTGTAAAGCGCCCTTGGGGTGACATTTCACAAAAATGGCACTATTTAAATTAGCCAAGTATTTTTATTACAAATGCAAAATCACGGGGTTGCCAAAGCAGCTGAGCATAATTATGGCTCAACTCAAAGCTACTCTTAATGTTAAGTCTTCTATCTACACGAATTGAAACCGTTAACAGTTCTCCAGACTAGTGTCCATTTATTTTAGTTGTGAATAATACAATTTTTAAGATTCAATCGAAGATTTAAGCTATCAATCGCATAACAATCTTAAATACATCCCCACCACCCTAACAAATCAACGTTTTTCTATTCTTGTATTATTTTCACCAAATGCTTTATAATAAACTTTATGAAGTCGACTCTCCAAGACCGCCCGGAAATGTGAGTGCATTATAGGGTATTTAGCAAAAATAACATTGAAATGAAAGCATAAAAATCGATGGAAAATGTATATCGTCGCCGGAAAGCCGAAAAGGCTGAAGCGCCATTTTAGAAAGCTTACACCAGAGCACTTTAAAGTTTTTTTGTTTGTTTTACAATAAAATTCATAAGTCTTCAGTATCTAGTTGGATGTTGAAGAAAAAACTCATAAAAATTGCATATTTAACTCATTTTTGACCAAAGTGTCGCTTAAGCCCTTTCAGGATCAAGAAAGGGACGCTTAGGTGGTTTGGGCATGTAGAGCGAATTAACGCAGAAAGGAGTGTGAAAATAATTTCTGATGCGAAAGAGAATGGAAGAAGGAGTCGAGGACGCCCGAGAAAGACATTGCACGATCAAGTAAATCAAATACTTGAATCGGGTAATGTGAAGAGTTCGAATAACAGAAGAGTATGAATGAGACGATGTATGAATGTGAATGAAGCAAGGAGTGTGTGCCAAGACAGAGTTGTATGGCAAACCCTGCCTCTCTGCCTACCCCTGCGGCAGGTAAGTTAGTTAGTTAGCCTTTCCAGCGACGATATGGTTATACTTCATTCATCTTAGACACAGAAAACTGCATCAATATCATGTAAACCATAAACGCATCCTAAGTGCATTCTGAAAATCGGTGAATTCATATTATTATTATTATCAAAAATGTTGCTTATGCTCCATTTAAGCTTCCATCAATTTCCCGGAAGAAACATATCTACTCTTGCAAATTATTCACAGGTTCGGGAAGAATTTGAGTTATTTCCGGTGTAAATAAAGAGAATGCAATAAGTTCCTGTACTAGCCTCAGGAAGTAAACAAAGCTTGCTCTGGATTCAGATATTTGAAAAGATGCGTTACGAATTTGGAATCCGATATTATTACGATTTTGATAGAGCTCCATGGCGGTCTTGCCGATAAAGTGGGAGGCGTTTTATCACTCTCAAAACAGAAATATACAAGAAATCAAATCAACTTCTAAACATCATAGAACTAAACAACTTCTTTTCATTATTTATGTAAGGAGTACTGGAAGTAATTTTAGAATATGACTCTTGATGGGGTCACAAAATCTTTATTTTAAGGCTATTCTAGAGAGAGCACTTGAACTGAAATATCTCAAAACTGTGCGATACAAAAGCAATGTTATTTTATTAATTATTATTGTTATTATAGCTTTTTTCTCAATATTTAAACAAGTCATTAGTTTTTATTTTCAAACGCGTTAGAAAACACCTGAAGGAAAATAGTTTTTCTGCAGCCAACTTGGAACCCCTACGCATTACGAATGTTAATGTAAAAATAGTGACATCTATTCGATTTCTTTTTAGCTTCTGATAGATTGACTTCATTTCCGTGATCTGGATTCAAACATAATAATATCATGGTAAAATTACTCTCTCTTTTAAAGCCTCCTTAGTAAAATTACACGGGAAAGTCTTAAACCGCCAACAGCAGCCTTAGTTACGGAGAAATCGCGAATAATTAGTGATTATTAGTTCTAATCATCTGATCATATGCATCGTTCCGGTACAACCCATACGGTCGGGAGATCTTCCGATATTGGTCCAGCATGCATCTGTTAGATCAGTGTCATGGATGTTGGAACTTTTAGAGTAAGAGACAAGCACATTTCAGTAAAGTTTTACATTGCGATGTATTTTAAGAATTTGTTAAATGATAGCTTTTTTTTAAGATCAAATTTTAAGGTTTGTATCATCAATCAGTTTTTCAAGTTGAGGTAAGAAAATTTAAGAATTTACGTGTATATTATATCGATTAAGTAAAGTATTCATCCTGACTAAAGAAACATAGCGTGGTAGCATGTATCATTTTCATTTTATTATCTTTACTCTAAACTAAGAATCAGATTATTGTGGTTAAAAAACTCACAATCTGTAAGCCATATTATTATAAATTTTACACTGCTTTTTTGGTCGTTATTTTGTAGGTTAAGGTAACAATTCCAAGTTCGCCATGTCATTTGCATCAATTTCGATTATTATTTTTTATGTGAATACCGCACAAGAGTCCCAAACGCCCCTAACTGTTCGAAGCCAGTGGTACTATGGTATCCTCAATTGGGGTATGTTGTGAGGCTTAAGCAAATAGGCAAGGGAAGGAGACGAGGGAGACGAAGGTTAAGAAGTACCTGCCTATTCAGATCTGGTCACGAAACTTCAAGCAACGTTTCGATTCTGAATGGTGGTCTTTAACCAGGGCGATTCTAAGAGTATCTACCACTCGCAAAGCAAATATTTTATACATTACTTTATGTTGATGACCACCATTCAGAATCGAAACGTTGCCTGAAATGGCTTTGACTTTGTTTGGTGACCAGATCTGAATACCCAGGTACTTCCCAACCTTCCTCTTCCTAATCTCCTTCCCCTCTCCACTACCATCAGCCTCACAACATACCCCATTCGGGGATGCCACAGTATCACTGGCTCTAGACGGTTGGGAGCAGTTGAGACTCTTGTGCAGTATTCATATTTAAAAAAATAAAATATTAATCAGAGCTTTGAAATGATCACTTAGCTGACTAAATATAATAAATACCGCCACTCCCCCGAACTGGCTCAGAGATAATGTGTCTTGGTGTTCATCTTTAACCCCCTTATTTTTCATTTGTTCAATAAGATAAAATATTCCAAAAAAATAATCTTAAAACTTGGGGAAACTCAGATAATAAAAATAGTAATCTTCAAACATCTTTGGGTCTAGACACGCTCGAATTCAATATGTGGGTTAGTAACGAAATTACCAAAGTTTTACAAAAATACTGTGCGTTATTTGAGTTTTAGGCCGAAAGTTTATACAAACAAGACGTTTTGGTTTATGGCTCTTCTCGAAACTTTATAAAATATCAAATGGAGACATCTAACTTTCACCATTGAACGGTTCACACTTAAAACATATATTTAATTGTTTTAATTTTCCCATATGACAGAATAGGCAGTATGTGGTTGGTATCGTGGTTTCTAAAAACAATCGATTTGGAATAAATTTAAGTTAAATGAGTATTTTAAAATCAAGTATTCGAGCGACAATTCGTTGTATGCAAATATTAATTTGTCAGTTTAAAATGTTGTGAACATATCTATAGGGAAATTTATGTTTAATTACATGCGCCACACCCAGATTCTTAACAATAACCGTAAATTTCCTATTTGAATTTTTAGTTATTTTGGCAAGAAGTGATAACCATTATCAAGTTTCAGTAATGGATAATATGCAGTTTTGTTAGACTATATTAAACCTACATGGAGAATTCATATATTTGTAACCATGCATATCTTAAGAGGATCCAATTATGTCATGATTTTGGGCGGGCTCTTCTTGGGTATACATTTTGGTAGATCGAGAAGTGGTAATAAATGGCTAATCAATATGATATTCTTAGAAGCTACTTTAAGTCGTACGTATAAAACTCATTAGTATGTGCATGATCTACTAGAGTATTGGAAATCATTTATGTTAAAATATGATATACGTTTAAATTTGAGTTCTCTTCAGAAAGTGTCAAATTACGGTTCATTGAACAGAAGACTTGGAAAAAATATGTAACCCAGGGATCTTGCCCAGTTTCAGAAGTCGCCATTAATTGTTAACTGTTTTGGTTATATATCACTTTCATCAATCATAAGTATTCATTCCATTCATACTTAGATTTGACAATAAAATCAGCATAGACACCTTTACAGCTAAGCCGCAATCAAATGCAAATATTACAATCGTGAAAGGCAAAATGTTGAAGATTTTTGTGATTTTCTGATTATTATTAACCAAGGAATTCCAAGATTTTCAGGTATAAAATCTCAAGGATCAGATTTGTGACAGCCGCATCAAAATCTCATATGTGATACAGTGGCGTCTATTGGGTTAAGTAATATGGATATATACAAATTTTTGTTTTTTTATTTTGTCCATGAATACAAGATAAGACATTGTATTTGGTATTCATTGACTACAGTATATTTTAACGATTCGTTCAATAAACGTAGCGGCCAAAATTTCCCAGAATTCGATCAACCCATCATAAATAATTTTCCAAATCACCGTGACACGAATCATGTTCTTTCATGTTTTAATGTCTTTATAACTGATGAATCGATAACATAATCATTCCTGGGCGATCAACAGCACATCACAAATTCATGGAACGAATCACATCATGTTTTGCATATGAAACGAGCTGCCTCTTGGCTTTCGACTTATCACGACAGAGCAAGCTGCTAGTTTTGCCGATTATAATTTATTGGCGACAAATGTATTAACTCTGTCGGCAATCTTACATCTGGCATGTCAGACGATTTTATTGAATATGTGCCTTGTAAGAGAAGACAGATTTATTTCAACAAATTATTCTAGAACAGTAGTTGATAGGATTTTAAAAAGTGATGTACACAAAATTATTAGGTTTTTAATAAAAATATATCATAATAAAATTAATCATTTCAAAAAGAGAATAATTTATTTTGATTTTTGAATTTTCTCAAGCAAATCAAACAAATGAAGCCACAAGTTAGGATTTTACAAACATGAATATTGACCAAACTTTTCATAATCTCGAAAAAAAGTTGGTGTAAACCTTCATAATAAAGTTCAAAACATTAAAATAATCTGATTGACATTTAGTATTGTATCATAAAAAAGATGTTTTCTTCTTTTGGTTTCGTAACAAAGTTTCCACATCTCAATCTCAAGTTATCGGAAAATCAGCTAAAAAGACATATTCGGTAATAGATTTATAAAATTTTTTTCATTGCTTTCTAGCGTGTCTCTTTGTTGGTCCTACACTCTTTGTTTTCTTTTAACGTATGCATATTTACCTTTGTTATATTAATGAGCAAACATAAACACCTATAACAAGATTCTGCAGGTGCCAAAGACTGCAATGAGCTGGCCGTATTGAATGAATACTCGATGGTCAAACGCCGAAAGCCATGTGACAATGATTTTACAACGTGAATTTGAAGCAAGAAAAAGGTGAGCTGACTGTGTCGAAGAAATCTGAAGCAGGAAGATAAAGTCTGATAAATGGAGAAGATGGAATAGAGAAGGACAGAGAAAAAAAACTTTTGGAGTGGTCAAAATCCCACTCTGAAATGTACAACCAACAATTGTTGATTCAATGCTAACTGTTGGATCCAAAGCTGCGATAAAACTCCGAATGTGTTTTCAGCTTCAGATGAATTTGGAAAATAGTTGACTGTAAAACTATAAACTATACTACTCGATGGAAGTGCCTTATTATGGATGTGGAGAGATTATGGAATGAAGGAAGCAGGAAACCAATTCACTCACCGATGAAGTTGAAGTTCTTGAATATTATTTAATATTCTTGAAGAACAACAACAAACCGAAAGACCAAGCGAGACACCAACGAACAAACACGTTTTTTCACATAAATCTTTTATTTTCTTTTCGACTGGCACTTGTTTTTAAACTCGGTATTGTTGAATACGGAAATCGAATTTAGTGAAATGGTTGGAAAAGGTAGAAATTGGATGAAAAACAAGTAAGTAAGAACCTTACAAAGTATCTCTTTAATATCCAACAACTAACTTTAATCAATTCAATACATCTGAGATATGCAAAATAATCAATCTGTTCACAGTTCTGCTCCCCTGGCAACGGATATGTAAGTGGTATCCGCCTATGTGTGGTAATTTGCCCAATGAACCGTGACTAACCGATTAGAAGCAGGCGACACGGCCAATTCAACCCGATGGGCGGGTCTCTGCTGCTCTCTACACTAGATACTCGCACCAGAACGATACCAGAAATACTCCAGAACCACACGTACACCAGAACCATACCAGAATTATGCCAGAACGCGCAATTTGCATACGGTAGGTACAGACAATGCAATTATCCAGGTAGGTACTAAATTGAAATGAATATGGTTCAAATGCATGCATTACAATCAGACTAGTTTTCCATAACGATTATTGTCGGATTATATATTCATAGCATAATGCTATCAGAGTCATGATCGTATTTACATTGATTATCTTCAGTGAATAATACATATCTATTGATGGTATTGTGTATCGATGACAAGCAAGGGGAGTGTATGTCTTTTGTCGAGTCATGAAAACAACGAGCAAGCCTACGTGTTAGGTTTAGTACTTACTTAATAAAAGACCTGCTATTTGGAAAGATGTTTTTTAATTTTTTTTATAGCTAATGCCGCACAAGAGTCCCAACGGCTCTCAACCGTTTGGAGCCAGTGGGACTATAGAATCCCTGATCGGGGGATGTTGTGAGGCTGAAGGTAGTGGGGAGGGGAAGGAGATGTGGCAGACGAAGTTTGAGAAGTACCTGGCTATTCAGATAACCAACTAACTAACTAACCATCACGCCGTTTCTCCGCAGGGGTAGGCAGAGAGGACGGACCGCCATATAACTCTGTCTTGGCATACACTCCTTGCTTCATTTACATTCATACACACTCTTCTGTTAGTCTGACTCTTCACATGACCCGATTCAAGTATTTGATTTACTTGATCGTGCCAAGTCTTTCTCGGGCGTCCTCGACTTCTTCTTTCATTCACTTTCGCATCATATATTCTTTTCACACTTCTTTCTTCGTTCATTCGCTCTAGATGCCCAAACCATCTAATCGTCCCTTTCTTGATCCTATTCATTACGCTCACATCAGCCTTGCATTCTTTTCGAATATCCACATTTTTAATACGGTCATACATGGTTTTATCGCACAATTCAAGGATCTCATTTCCACAGCATTCAGTCTACTTTCATCCTTCCTCTGCCAGTTCCATACCTCACTGCCATACATACCATCAGGGTTGGTATAATAGTCACCAAACACGGCTAAAGTCAGTTCAAGCAACGTTTCGATTCTGAATGGAGGTCTTTCACTAGGGTTATACCTAGAGTATCTACCACTCGTGCCGTAGATATACTATTTATTATTTTATATTAATTAAATGTGTTATGACACATTTTAATAATAATAATATTTGGACGATTTGAATAGCGCCGTTTTTGTGAAAAATCACCTCAAGAGCGCTGTACAGATCTTACTTTCTATCGTTACATATTAATTCCTAGTCTAAATAAGAAAATATACAGGAACACACTTACCTGGCAGGTCTCATCAGATAGACATAATTATTAACTTAAAATTATGATTATTATTTAATTTTTTTCCGATTTAGGGCATGGGAGCGAAATTAAAAGAATGGACTTTCTGAATTTGTCATACAGTACAGGATTTGGTTAAAATTTGCATATCTAAAGGTGATTCGTCGAGAGACAGATTATGTTGAGATTCTTTCAATGAATTTAAGGATATGAGAGTCTGAAAAGGTAAGTTTTCAGTTTGGACCGAAATTCTGTTGGGCTCGTTATACATCTTAGTTCCGGAGGGAGTTTATTCCAAGCCTTCGGCCCCGAATAGAATTAATCGAATAGAACCTTTTTGTGCACGCAAGGTTTAACCTCACGACCTAAGGATTCGTAGTCGAGCGTCTTACCACTCGACCACGGAGGCCGTCAATTAGAATGAAGATATATTTCAGAATATATTTATGGATCTTAAAACAACACATTTGACATGTTTGCTCTTTTTTCCCCATGATGTCAGAAGCCGTTTCAATTATTTTCGTCACCATATCATCACGAAGGCCCTAATTTCATGGTGAAATTTCCCTCTCCACTGGCTGCGGTCCCTAGCTATTCTTCTTCAGTCCTAAAACCTTTCCATCCAGATCTAATAACCTGTCACGCAGTTAGTCAACTTCTTTCTCGGGTCTTGTACTCACTTATTCATATTTTTCAGGATCCTGTCATCTGAAATTATCTTCGAATTGCCAGCCCATCGCAGCCTTTGAGACATACATTATTTTACGATTACTCTATGCTCATAGTATATGTGTCATTATTTAAGGTGCCAATTCGCGAAAAATATCTGAACCGTGTAAAATGCCCACTCCTAGCACCGGTTTCCAGTTTCTGTTTATCCAAGCTACCACAGATATAACTTATAAATAAAATGTGGTATAGGTTTTTATTCGCCTGTGTTTTTCGATTTGTTGAGTCCCACATGAAACGTGAAATTTATGCCATGCTGACTAACAAATCCAAATTTCATACGTTTTCCTACCACGCGCCATGGAACTAATGCGTGCTATAGTATAATCTATGGAAAGAAATTCTCCAAATTGTAAATAAATTCAATAAATAATTAGTTATGTAGTAATGAAAATTTCCATCTTGAACATTTTAGTGGTTTTATTTGTTTACGTGAATCGAAGGAAAAATAGTTACGATGAGACTTACTAAGGTTTAAATAAAACTGTTTATATCAATAGTATATCTGTGCATACGAGAAGTTCAAGATTTGTAACCAAAAAATGGTAAAATTTAGTTCTAATTTATAAATAAAATTCAGATCTTTGAGTCTCAAACCAAAGCCCAAATGAAACATATAAAAAATATATTGATTGTTGTTGGATTTTAAATTGACAACTTGCTAGGTTCTCACCTTTTGCTTATTATCCAGATCCTACCTATCCTGTCAATTTGCTCAAAGGTGTCGCCCGAATCGGAATAAAAACGCACAAAACGGCACATCAAGGGACCTCACGCCTCAGCACTCGCCCCATTCGTTTCCCATCGTTCGTCGCAGTAAGCCGCCTCCGGGAGACGTCGTCCCCATCCGCCTCCCATCGTTCGTCGCAGTAAAGGCTGATTCACACCAACGTCCGGATCCGCTCAGTGACGATATTGTTCCGCATGAGAGCTTATTGATATGGTATGAATATCAATCAAGGAGTATGTGCTAAGACAAAGTTGTGTGGCAGTATATCCTTCTGCCCACCCTTGTGATGTTTAACTACTTAGTTAAATATTTATTTTCTATTCCGAATATCATCTACACCGTCATTTTTAACAATCTCATAGATCTTGAAGACAAAAAAAAATCTTTAATCAAATTTAATTTTACCGATATTCGGCATCCATCTTTATAATCGTTGGCAAAGTTCTATCCGGAGCGTAATTTTTCACATAGATATTTTTCAAAATATATTTGAAGATTAATAATCTTCCAACAATAATCAATATTACAGTGAAGCGAAAATCCTTCATATTTCGCTTTTTATAATGTTCAACCTGTAAGTTAACTGTTTTTTTTACTCTGTATTACTCACACACAGGCAGCGTCTTTGTGGGTTGCCATTGTTTAATCATTTTCATTTATAATTAAATTATGTACCTACAAAAAAACACAGGAAAAATAAAATACACTCACCTCCGGCACAAAAACCCGACACGGGACCGAACTTTTATCGGATAGTCGCACCGAGAGTATAAAGTTGGCATTATAGTTAAATAAAAATGATAAAAAATATATTTTGGAAATGGAATGCAATTAGTGGTAATAACTCTCAGTAAATCAGGACTGTCGATATTTGCATTCACAATGTTGACGTTAAAAATGAATCGATCAGAAATAATTGCTTTATGGAAGTATATAACTGCATTCATGCATTACGTTACTGGGTTAAGTACTATCCAGATTTATTACTTGATTTGTTATCATTACCTACCATACGATTCCATACAAAATTACGCTTAAATTAAGATATATATTCTGACTCGTGTATTATAGTTTGATTTATTGACTAACTAACTAACTAACTAACTAACCATCACGCCGTTTCTCCGCAGGGGTAGGCAGAGAGGACGGACCGCCATATAACTCTGTCTTGGCACTTTCATTTACATTCATACATCGTCTCATACATACTCTTCTGTTATTCTGACTCTTCACATGACCCGATTCAAGTATTTGATTTACTTGATCGTGCCATGTCTTTCTCGGGCGTCCTCGACTTCTTCTTCCATTCACTTTCGCATCATATATTCTTTTCACACTCCTTTCTTCGTTCATTCGCTCTATATGCCCAAACCATCTAAGCGTCCCTTTCTTGATCCTATCCATTACGCTCTTATCAGCCTTGCATTCTTTCCGGATATCCACATTTGTAATACGATCATACATGGTTTTACCGCACATCCGTCTCAAAGATATCATTTCCACAGCATTCAGTCTACTTTCATCCTTCCTCTGCCAGTTCCATGCCTCACTGCCATACATCAGGGTTGGTATACCAGAAGTGACCTGCCAGGTAAGTATGATACTGTATATTTATATAAACTAAGAATTAATATTAAGTGGAAATTAAGATTTGTACAGCGCCCTTGAGGTGATTTTTCACAAAAACGGCGCTATACAAATTATCCAAATATTATTATTATTATTATTATAAGTACTCCATTGTGGACTGCTAGCTTCGCTTCTTTGGACAATTTCTTATTTGCCCCAACAGCGTTCAGTAAAAAGCGCGATTTAATTGCTAAATGTTACAGAATTACGTTAAGTTGCGTTAAGTTTGTTACACTATTATGATTTATGTATTCAAGAAAGTTTCAATGATTCATAGTAAAAAAAAAGGTTAATATGCGCATATATTATCATTAATAATTGCTTTTATATTTATTTATTAGTATGGTTTACATAAAATGTGAAGTTTTCATAATACAATATAACAATATGATTTCTTTAAGTCTATATCGTTGCTGGAAAGGCAAAAGGGCTTAAGCACGATACTTAGGTCAAAAATGAGTTAAATGTGCAGTTTTGATTAGTTTTTTTTTCTGGATCGAATGCTTTGATTCTCGTTTGATTCTGAAGACTTTTGTGGCCCTTCAGCCATCTAAAATATGTTTACCATTTGGGAAAAGGCTTAACTCAAGCGACACAAGTTTGGGACTTTCTTAAAGATTTTTATCGTTTCGGGTTACTCAGTGAGAGCATTAGTTAACTTTTTTTTTCAAAATCCAACTAGGTACTGAAGATTTATGAATTTTATTGTGATACAATAGAAGCTTTAAGTGCTCTGGTGAAAGCTTCCCAAAATGGCGCTTCAGCCCTAATGCCTTTCCGGCGATGATTTGGTTCTTGTATTTTTTTTAATTTCCTTTTACATTTATGCTTTCTGGCAGTGTATTGTATATGTATATATTTATAGTATCTATAATTTTTTTTCCACAAATTTAATTTTGCTTAAAGAAAAAAAAAACTACTCTAATTCTTTGACTGATTTCTACTGTAATATTATATGGTAGATATATCATGTAAAGTTGTAGTGCCCAGGACAGAAGTGATTCTTGCATGCTTAATTTTTTTGTTTGTAGGTAATCTAACATATTTCCTGTTGTATTAAAGAACAAAACTACGATAAAACCATGATTTCCGCATTCGTGTGAGCATTTAGCTTAAGCAGGTAATTTGTTAAATTCTTCATGCAATAATTTTCTTTGTTTTCCTTACACAGAATACATAATGGGTCTGCTGTCTCCACTGAAGTGCCTCTAAACTAATATAGACATAATGTGAAATGAAACGTTTCCATAAAACGCAGGCATCAACTGAATCAAAGTCATTTCTAGCCGGATATTCTTATTGGGAATTGTCTCACACCTCCATTGTTGCGAGATCGTGAATGTCATCCGAAATAATGACATGAAATAACGCCGTTTGATGCGCCTGTCATGGCGGAGGCACGAATGAGGAAAAGCTGTGTAACTTTGTAACGCCGCCCGCAAAGTCCAATTCACTAATTAGTATTTTTCTGGTGTGCGGCGGATCTTTATCCGGGGGGTCCGTTAAAGAAGGTGTTTACGTGAAGTCGAGTTAACCCCCTAAGCCCGTTTGGGCTAAAAATGACCTGTTATGGGGGATCAGATCTGTAACCGTTATAGAATTTCTTGAGTTTTAAAGTTTGAAAAGGTAATTCAACCTTTTATAAGAACAATTTTTTCGATGTATGGAGGTGAAATTTCACAAAAATGGGGCAGTTAATTCAGTATTTCCACGATTTGTAGAATGTGCCTGTTTCAAATAAATGTCTTAGACCAAGAACTGGATTATTGTTTGCTACGAAATTAAAAAGTTATAAGCCGCAGAGTTCAGATTTTTTCGCTAAATCAACTTGTTGTCGAAAAGGGAGATTGTCGGTTCCCCGCTATGAGTGCCGACATCGATCAGTCTGACTGCTAGCAGAGATTTCCAACAACAGGACTATTTACCACCTATTTGCTATAGATTTGGAATGCCCACTCACAATAGAATCCAAAATGAATATATTATATAGTTTCTGCAACATAAATAAAACATAAAATATACATGCCTTAATATAACCGTAATGAGTGGTAGATACTTTAAGTATCGCCCTGGTGAAAGACTACCATTCAGAATCGAAACGTTGCTTGAAATGGTTTTAGCCGTGTTCGGTGACCAGATCTGAATAGCCAGGTACTTCCCAACCCTTCTCTTCCCCATCTATTTCCTCTCCCCACTACCTTCAGTTTCACAACATACCCCGCCGATTGGGGATGCCATAGTCTCTAGACGGTTGGGAGCAGTTGAGACTCTTGTGTGAAAAAATATTTAAAAAATAATGGTGTAGGTATCGTTATCTTTCTATATATTTTTTTTGTAATGATAACGTCAGAAAAAATGAGATACTGATCTAACAATTTGATCAAAGCACTTAATGCATCGATTAAATTTATAATTTATTGTGTTTTAATGCATGTTTTTAATATATTTTTTGTATTATATATTGATTTTAATTTGTATCAAGTATTGAATTGTTTAAAAATCATTGACTACGCCAAATGAATGCGGATTGAACGACAAATCTATGAGATAAAAAAAGTTTTTTTTAAAGAACAGAGAGGTCAAATTTGAAACCCATCACCGTATAGGATGGGTTGACAAAATGCTCGGCGAAGGTAGCTAATGAATTCGTAGATTTGAATTTAGAGCTCAAATAAAATTTCGGACGCGATCTTTTTATCAAATACAGGGGGGTGGAGTGCTCACGATGTGTTTTGGATGCATCGTGCAGCATGCATAATTAATTTTAAGGTCATAAATAAAAGACTGACAAGTAAATACTGCCGAAAAATGTCGCAATGTGTTGATTATCGTTGCGATTTTGCGGTCACAGAAAGGATATCTTACACATTATTCTAGAAGATGTATTAATGATTAGTTTAATAACCTTATAAGAAATTCACTATCTAGATTATACTACCGAAAAGCATTTATTTACACTAATCTGACCAGGTGAGATTTAACGTGTGTTGGTCGACCCTGGATAATGTCAGTGAAAGCTTTCTCACCATAATCTGTTTCTTTTTGAGCGACGAATCACTTTAAGATATATACATTTGAATCAAATCCCCCTAAAATAGCTGTACTACAAATTCAGGAAGCCCATTACGGCCTGCTTGGTCGAGTGGTAAGACGCTCGATTACGAATCCAGAGGTCGCGGGCTCGAACCCGGCGCGCACAAATAAATTTTATTTAATTAATATGTGTCATAACACATTTAATTGATTTCAAATAAAATAAAGTATATTTGCGGCACGTTCCAGAGTAGTAGATACTCTAAGTATCGCCCTGGTGAAAGACCACCATTCTGAATAGAAATGGCTTTAGTCGTGTTTGATGACCAGAAATGAATTGCCAGGTACTTCTCAACTTTCCTCTTCCTCAACTCCTTCCCCTCCCCAGGACCTTTAGCCTCACAACATACCCCTATTGGGAATGCCATAGTCTCACTGGCTCTAGACGGTCGGGAGCAGTTGAGACTCTTGTGCGGTATTCACGTAAACAAAAAAAAAAAAAAATGGTCTCACACCCTTAAATCGAACATAAGAAAAAATAAATAATTCAAATAAATACCAACTATAATTTTACCAATATCAAAAAATCTACAGTAAGGATGCAACTGACTGCAGATGATGACTTGGAGTCAATTAACACCCTTTTCCAATTCACTTTTCTTCTTTTTTTATTGGGGTTGTTGTACTACCTATATGGACGGCACTCCACTGCTGAGAATTCGACTATCTTACTAAACGGAAGCATTTTGGTAACCTAACCTAATCTTTTCAAAATAATTTCCAGAAAGTATGTACCTATATTAATTGATATTATGTTTTTTGATGGGTGTTTGTATCTGTAATTCTTTGAAATGTGTCAGCTATTGAAAAACGACCAGCTTCGGGTCATGTTTGAACCACACAGGATCCAAAATACTGTCTATACTACAAAAACCTATTGCCATTCTCAAGAAAAGATGACCAAATTTTGGCAAGCAGAGTGTCAAGTGAACTGAATAGTAGTTGTAATTTTATCGACAAAACCGAAAGGATTCCTAAAATATAAAATTCAATAAAAACTAAATTGCCTTCTGGAAGATAAGTAAATTAAATTCTTAAAATGGGGTAATTTGTATACGTTGTTACATTGCAGGTACACTAAATACATACAAATTTACAAGGCAACGCATTCCATAGCACAAATTGGATGTTAATTTTTTTTACGTATAGAATCTATTGATAATGGGTATATATGAGTTACAAATTACAGCGATCAAATTATACCAATGTTTATTTGCATAGCAATCGAGTACTGATTTATCGATTGGCCGCATATTGAATACCAATCGAATCAACTTATTTTGATCTATCGGCAATGCAGAATTAAGTCGATAATTTAGATGTATGTCCGTAACTGATTTATCAAAGGTTTCATACACGACTTGCGTTCATTTCACGTGACATCCAATCATTTGAGTCGACATTTCAATTTCGAATCACGTTTTATGGCTTTTCCAAAGTGTAACAGGAGTCGTGTCACAATTTGTCAGTAAATGGTAAAACGCAAGCATGCCCCAAGGTTTTCGGGTGAGATCACCGAATTAACATTTTTTGGAATGTGCAGATATTTACATAAAGTTAAAGTCAAAATAATTCATTAAAAGTATTTAATTAGATGGTTGTTTTTTATGTGAACTGGTCCGTATAATGTGTTAAATATTTAAATTTTAAATAAAAGTAACTTAGTTTTAACACCACTTTATTGGATAGATAAACCAACCGGTTTCGGCTCTACCTGAACCTAAATTAACGGACTGAAGTCCAATTACAAAAAATACATAAAATACGAAATGGAAAAAAGAGCAATAGAGAAGGAACAGCATATACATAATAATAAATGAAGCGATGACAAAAATAGGACAAAATAAACATAAGAGAGAACATTTAAGCCGTGGTCTAGTCAAAAGTTTTGGTAAAGTCGTAAAGATTGACGAAAATCATTTAGACTGCTACCAAAAATTTCAAGACCATGGCTTGAGTTAACAAGTCTTGACTTTTGGAGAATTATACCCATAATTAGTATTGTGATGATTGAGGAACAACAATTCATTGTGTCTGAGTCTACGGCAAGGAATTTTGAACTGAATAAGTTACAACAGAGAAGGTGAGTCAATAAAGCAATTGATAATTTTGAAAAATTAAAATTAAATCAAAGTCTTTCCTGCGCTTTTCTAATGAAGACATTTTCAATAATTGTTCGATTTCATCATATGAATAATCGCCTCATTCTCGCCCTAATCTCCATGCAATACCGCGTAAGAAGCGATGTTGTACGAATTCAATATGATGAATTTGAAGGGTATAGAAAGGGGACCAAATTACACTGGCATATTCTAGATGAGGGCGAACTAATGAGCAGTAAAGGGTTTTTAGGGTCTTTATATTCTTAAAATATGTTGTTTCTTCGAGTTTTTTTTTACGGGTTTGAATCCAGCGTGCACCAATAAATTTAATTTAATTATTATGTCTTATTTGTGTTTCACATTTAATTAAATTACTATATTTGTGACATATTCCAGAGTGTTGAAGACTCAGAATAGTCCTGATGAAAGTTCACCATTCAGAATCGAAACGTTGCTTGAAATGGCTTTGGCTGTATATAGTGACCAGATCTGAATAGCCAGGTACCGATGTACACCTTTCCTCCTTCATTTATTTTAAACTTCTTCAAGAGCCACTTTAAAATATCCCTTCTTGCAGTCCTTCCTTAACCCGTCTCACAACGTCGCCAAATCGAATGACTGTATAGTTACAATTCCCCCTTTTCACGACAGGGGGACACTATGTCATGCCCAATTGGAGTATGTTATGAGGCTGAGAAGTGAGGAAGGGAGGGAAACGTGGAAGAGAAAGGTTGGAAAATTTCAAACAACGTTTCGATTCTGAATGGTGGTCTTTCACCGAAGAGACTGATAGTATCTACCACTATGGAACATCCCACAAACATACTATTTTATATTAAATGTGAAAAAATACATATTATTTAAATAAATTTTATTTTCTTACGCCGGTACTCGAACTCGCAACCTCTGGATTCGTTGTCAAGGATCTTAATAAAAATAAAAAAATTCTAATTATAGTTTTGATAATTTTATTGAATTTAGGTCATAGTTTTTAAGCTTCATTAAGCGTCCTCTAGGTGATATTTTACAAAAACGATGCCCCAAAAGGGCTCACTGTCTGTACTGTGAAGAATAGGGGAAACTATATTACCACTCGATTCGGCGATCTGACGTTGTGAGGCGGGTTAAAGAAGGGGTTGTACTAAGCTAATTCGACAGAACGAGTCTAGAAGATGCTCGGAATAAATAATGGAGTAAATATGGATGCTGTTAGTTCGACTTTCATTTTTTGTGAATGTATATACTCCATTTTAGCCAAGATCGAGCCAAAAAACTATCAAATTCACATACAGCCGACATCAACTGAGAACGATTGTTCCGATTGTATTTTTTTAATAGCACGCCACTGGTGTCTATATTGTTTTCAAATCACTGATACAAGTGGGAGAAGAGGGGTGGGGTAGATCATTCGTTAGTTAAGTGGCCGAGATTAATTCGCGGATAGTGATTAGCATAATAAACAGTGGGGACCGTCAGCCAGTGGCGCGGCGGGCAGTGGGCAGCGGGGCTGCGGGGCGGTGGCGGGCGGCGGCACTAATAGGGGCCGTTTAATAGTGTGCCAAGTCGACAACGAGCCCGCGAGAGACGTGATCTGCGTTCCAATGGGGAGAAAACAGGGTTGATGCATTTTCAAAGTTTTTTTTTTTTTTTGATTTTATGGATTCTTTTGTAATCCTCTACTAACTAGGTGGGGCTTATTCAAATACCCCTCATAATGACTATCTAACTAGTACTGCGGCTCATTAGGCCTTATTACTATCACCATCTGATGGTTTTATTTAATTGACTGAGTTTAATTTTACATTAATGTTTTCTTAGGGAAAAGATCTTAACTGGATTAAAAACCGTTTATTTTATATTTTTAAAGAGACAAATGTGAGATTCTTTTGATTTGAAGGTATTCATGTTCATCCCTGAAAAAATCAAAAGTAATTATTTTGTTGATACGTGAATTTATTGCTGGTACTCTGTCAAAAGTTTTTTTTGTCTTTTCCTTCATTTACTCTATTTCCCTGCAGGGAAACTTGCTTCAAAAAACTCCTTTCTTTCAATCACGTACGAAAATGTATATTTTAATTTTGTTTATAGTGAATACCGCACAAGAGTCCCAACTACTTCCAACCATCTAGAGCCAGTGAGACTATGGCATCCCCGATCGGGGGATGTTGTGAAGCTGAAGGTGGTAGGGACTGAAATAAGATGAGAAGAGGAAAGAACCTGGCTATTCAGATATTGTCACCAAACACGGCTAAAGCCATTTCAAGCAACGTTTCTATTCTGAATGGTGCTCTTTCACCAGGGCGATACTTGGAGTATGTAATACTCGTGCCGCAAATAAACTTTATGTTATTTTATATGAATTAAATGTGTTATGGCACATATTCGTAGTCGAACGTCTTACCACTCAACCACGGAGGCCGTCATATAAATCGTTTTATAAATAATTCTATTTCCTAACTCTTGACACGACTCGATTCAAGTTATTGATTTACTTGATAGTGTCATCTCTTCCTAGAGTATCAAAGACGTATTCTTCCATCAACTTGCACATTTTTTCTAGTCCCTTTCTTAATCTTAATTAAAGGTGCTTTTTGTTATCCGAAAACCAACTGTATCTGATTTTTTTAGTAATGAAACACATGTTATTCATCTGGTAACCCTGATTCTACAGCCACCAGGTAAAACAGGGTAATCACTACACGCCTCATCATCTGATGCGTCACAGCATCATGGAGAAACACTTGATCATTCCAAACTTCACATAAATCGCCCCCCGGGGTACCAAATGATTTCTCTAACCACTTTTACAATTACACCTACTTCAAACCACCCAAAATCACCTAACACCTCTTTAATAATTTACCAACATACCACCTTACATATCAACTTATATTTATTTAACTACACAATATGTGTATGACAATACAGACCACCTAATACCTCGTAAATACAATAAAACTTCCAAATGGGGTGCTAAAATCAAAATTGGCGTGTCAATGGCGTATTTTGTCTACTGTTTTCGCGTATTTTTACGCTTCCTTGTGTGGATCTTCCCAAATGCCTCATCTCAGAATCAAATATATGGCTGTCGTCAATTTTGATTGGTCGTAAGACGCGGCCACCGCTGGGCTTTGAATATTTAATTCGTGAATAGTCATATTATGTTCTTAAGATTGATTGCGAAAGATTAATTCAAGGATTCTGGCAGAATTCAGAAAAAAAAACATCAAGAAGGTCTGCCAGCCTTGACGATCTTAGTGGCAGAGTGGTTATAACATTGAATCTGTGTCTGCAATTAACGGGATCAGAACTTAGTGTTAGTAAAATATGATCCCATTTGCTTGGATTATTTCGTATGCATAATTTTAATGAACTACCATACAATATATTTGCAACTCTGGAAGACTACCATTCCGAATCCAACCGTCAAATGAAATTCCTTTTGCCTTTTATAGCTAATACCGCACTAGAGTCCCAACTGCTCCCAACCGTCTAGAGCCAGTGTGACTATGGCATCCCCAATTGGGGTATGTTGTGAAACTCAAGGTAGTAGGGAGGGAAAGGAGATGGGAAGAGGAAGGTTGAAAAGTCCCTGGCTATTCAGATCTGTTCACCAAACACGGCTAAAGGCATTTCAAGCAACTTTTCGATTTTGAACGGTGGTCTTTCACCAGGGCGATACTTGGAGTATTTACCACTCTAGAACGTGCCGCAAATATACTGTATCTTATTTTTTTTGAATTAAATGTGTTATGACACATATTGATTAAATGAAAGTTAATAGCGCACGCTGGGTTTGAACACGCGACCTCTGTATTCGTAGTCGAGCGTCTTACCACTCGACCACGGACGCCGTCAAATGCTATGTTTAGTGATTAGATCTGAATAGCCAGTTACTTCTCAACTCATTTTCTCCTCTGTCCCACTTTCTTCTGCCTCACAACATACTTTATTTAGGATCGTGTCAGAGTTTCAATGACTTCAAGCATTTAGAACATCAACTTGTTTGGTGTAACATGAAAAAAATATTTATCCAGAAATATATTTTCTTTCGGTTCCCGTTTTTTTACTGTCGTTCCTCTCCTATTGGAGGCCGGACACCATCATCGGTATTTTTATAGCAACCGCAGTGAACTGGTTCTACAAACTACAACTTAGGTTTTCTACTAAGTCCTTGTTCGTCTACCAATACTTTACCATAATTAAATTGAATGAAGGTTAATAGTAGACTGAATGCTATAGAAATGAGATCCCTGAGACGTAAAAAACCAAGAATTACCGTGTTACAAATACGAGAATCCGAAATGAATGCAAGGCTGATGTAAGCGTAATGAATAAGAGTAAAAAAGGACGCTTAGATGGTTCGGACACGTGGAGCAGATGAAAGAAGATAGGAGTGTGAGAAATATGAAGCGAAATTGAGTGGTAGAAGAAGTCGGGAACGCCCGAGGAAGACACGGCACGAACAACTGAATCATATACTTGAGACGGGTAATGTCAAGAGTCAGAATAACAGAGGAGTATGTATGCATGTGAATAAAGCAAGGAGTCTGTGCCAAGATAGAGTTCTATGGTGGTCAATCTTCTCTGTGGGGAAACGGTGGGATGGTTTGATTAGTTGGCTAAGATTATTTGAATGTGTAGAGCGGACGGAAGGAGAAAGTTGTGACAGAAGTATACATGACGAGCAAGTGGATGGAAGAAAATCTCGTGGATGCTCCAAGAATATATAGCATCATCAAGTTAATCAAATACTTAAGCAACATCTTGTCAAGACTTGGAAAAATATACGAAAGGAGGATTTTTAAGGTAGGTAATAGTACTGTAAATAATTTCCTTTGTTAGTACGTCCGTACAAGGGTGAACTTTTCATTTTTTTTAACTAATGTTGGTTAATATATTATAATTAAATTTTAAAAGTTTTTTTTTTAAATCTTTGCCTACCTCATAAAGGACCCACCTTTAATGTATTTAAACCGAAATTATTCTTTATTTAAAACGTAACTAAAACTTTTTTTTAAGTCGAGTTACATTCCGTGATTCTTTTTTTATTATCACGCTTTAGGAGAAATTTCACGTTTATGGCGCTATGAAATGTACCGTCGCCGGAAGAGCAAAAGGGCTGAAGCACCATTTTGGGAAGTTTACACCAGAGCACTTTAAAGTTTTTTTTGTTTTACAATAAGATTCATAAGTATGGTTGAAATTTAATAAAAAAAAAACAGAAAATTAAATGCTCTTACTGAGCTACCTGAAACGACATAAAGCTAAAAAAAGTCCCAAACTTGTGTCGCTTGAGTCAAGCCTTCTCCCAAACAGTGAATATATTTTAGATGGCTGAAAAGTCTTCAGACTTAAACGAGAGTTAGGAGCATTCGATAAAAACTGCATATTCGACCAACGTGTCGCATAAGCCCTTTTGCCTTTCAAGCGAAGATATAAACCAAGCCAATAAAATACAAAATTAGAAATTCGCATAATATTTAAAACCCAGAACCTGTCAAGTAAATTTCCACACTTCAAATAAATTAACACCTGCGCTTTGTCGCCAATTCATTGATAACATTTAAGATTGTTTTAGTTACGCCAAATAAAGCTACGATGACACAGATATATTTACTACTGCACGCATTATTATTACAGGCCGTAAAACTAGTACGAGATTATTTCACAAGAATATAAATTATAACAACTTCATTAAAACATGCATAAAATTCTACAGGCGCCAGCATTCATGACGAAGTAGATATCGTATAATAAATAATCATCATGTTAGAATTAGTAATATGAATACCCTTCAGTGCATTCAGTTATGGTTTTTTTAAATTACTCTAATGGTCATATTCTGAACAGTGTGATATAAATAACAATGGATAGTCGTGTAAAGACTCGATTCATCTTTAAGCCATATTTTTTGCCATGTTTCAGTGCGTGCGTATGCAAATGTTTACGTACATGGGGTTTCATGAATACTCGAAAACGACGAAGGAACTGGAAAAGTTGAGTTTGTCTGAATGCTTGAATTTCTGCATTGTAATAATAATATTTCGATAAAATTTTTCGTAAAAAATCACATCATTTTCGCTCTGTACAAACCTTAGTTCCTAGGATCCATCTTATTACGAACTAAAACAAAACTTGTGTGTACTAAAAACAGCGTGTTTTACAAAGGTCAAAAACTTTTAATAGCCTTCCAAAAGCCCTAAAAGAAGCCTCCAGTCTAGGCACTTTTCGTAGGATTTGTGCTGAATATGTAAAGAAAAAGCTATGATTTTTGCACATACCAAGATTTTAATTTATATCTACTTATATATCTGTGTGCGACAGGAAAAGAGGGATGAGTCGATAAACGCAGATGTTCAGGAGAGCCAAAACAAAATTAAGGAATTTTGTTTTTGTATGTAATTATGTCATTTGTCACATGTCCTTTTTCAAAAAATAATAGCACCTTTATTTTATTTTCTGACTAATCTAATTTTTCCTTGGTAGATTTGTATCTGAGGAACAACTCTGCACACTTTAACTCAAAACTTGATTGTATTTACTCATCCCCCTTTTCCTTACACACACAGAAATATACTTGAATAGTAACCTTATGTGCTTCGTTCTACTATTGTGAAATATTTTATTTTTTTCTCACTAAATGTGTGAACAAAATACATCTAAATAAAAAAAATTCAAACAAAAAAATATATAGTAGGTTTGTAGCTGAGTGGATAAATGGGTCGGGTACCCACTTAGGCGTTGTGGGTTCAATTTCATCATCATTGGACATGAAATATTTTCCGCTTTTAATTATGGTAGTATGAATTTTATAAACGTTGGTTCTTCGTAACCTGAGAAAATTTGTCTTTATTTTTAATGAAAAAATAAATATTCAAAATCTATGTCATATTAATATTTATTTATATCATATACGCAGATAATGTAAAGAAACATACTTACCTGGTAAGGTCATTTCAGATAAACACTTTTTATTTGTTATTTCTACTTTGGAGAAACAATCAATTTCGCACTCAAAAGACATGATAGTTGCAAAATTATACTTGGAATGTATTTATTTATTAATAATTAGGCATTCATTTCAAGGAGTTTAAAATGTAAGATTGTTATTTTGGTACTAATAATACTAGAAAAAATTCTAAAGCGCTATTTTATTAAATGGTATTTGATGGAGCTGGAAAACTGTATTTTAAGTACATTAAATATATTATAATACTGTTATGAGGACAAATCTTTTACAAATTCCGATAGAGTATTCTTATAATACGTCTTTACATAAGTATCATTTTTTTTCAAAAGTGTAAAAATATTTTTAATTGTCGTATTTTCTACTGGCTTTTTCAGTTTGCTTGCTTGTATAATGGGGGCAAATTTAGTTATTTTCTGATTAGAACATATTATATACATTATTTTGTATCGTATCTGTACAACGACATACGTTCAACCCAACGAAGCTATTTCAAACTAGCTATAAATATGCTCCTGAATTTTAAGAATATTTGACAAAAGAGATGAGGAATTGAAACAAGAAATATTAGAGAGAATCTTTTATGTGATAACATTATTCGACGTAAAAAAGACGCCACCCGAAAACACGTAGAAGTGCAGTTCTGAGTTGTTTCCTGCGGCAACCTGCAAGGAGAGGATTGCCGTGATGACTTCCAATCTCCGATAGGAGAGTGCACCGGGAAAAGATTAACAGTATTTATATCCAGCATCCTGTATCTGTCATAACCCGAGATAACAGTACCTAACTCTGCCAATAATTAATAATTAAGTTTGCTGTGAATTCACAAGCGGAGACATTGCGAACGAGACAGTAATAATTAATATCTGTAGTATTTCTTATTCCGTATTCCTTATGCAAATGATTGAGACCGCGGTCCACGGCCCGCGAGATGTCAGCTGTCAGGGAGGCTGGGAATTTAATTGACATTTGGATATTATTTATCCTCATTATAATATTGTGATTATTGCGAGTGTCGCCATTGTGGTGCATCGATGAGGACTGACGTCGGATCGTCTCTTAATTATTAAATAATTAACGAAAGGTCCTGGCTTTGAAGCCTCCGACCCAGAACACTAGGTTTTCAGTCGGAGGCGTCGCTATATTAGATATTGTGAATATAAATATATTCATGGCAACAGATTAAATAATTTAGAAGCACTAGAAATAAAGAAAGCCATTAAAATGTATAGTCATATTCTTAATCATCAGGTAAATTTGTCCAGTTGTCCAATATTAGGTACATATCCCGTAAACTCATTAAATTTCTGATTATTATTTTATCACGTTCTCAGTTGACGTTTTGCTTTTTTCGTTTCATTATCTGTCTCTTTCTCTCTGTTCCTTTGTTATAATTTAAATGTACTCTATTGTTTTCTCACTGTTCTCTTATTTTATTTCATATGTATATAACTGTGTGTATGTATATAACCGCACACTTTTTTTGTTTGTTAAATTTTGTACCCTAATTATTTCCATTGAAAATCGAGTGGTTGAAATAAGCTACCGCCAGATAAATGAGGTTTTGACGAACTCCTTTAAGATCCTCGATAACGAATATAGAGGTCGTGGGTTCGTATACCGACATGGACAATTATTTAATATTTGAAAAAAGGTTTGTTTCCGGCACGTTCCAGAGTACGCTTTGGTGAACGACCATTATTCAGAATCGAAACGTTGCTTGAAATGGCTTTAGCCATGTATGGTGACCAGATCTGAACGAGCATGAACTTTTCAACCTTCATCTTCGGCGTGTTTTTCTATTCTCCACTCTTTTCAGCCTCACAACATACTCCCATTGCGAATGCTATAGTCCCACTGGCACCGGACCGTTGGGACGGTATTCACATAAAAAAGTCATTCTCATTTGTTTGTTCTCTTCTTATTTTGAAACCAGTACGCGGATTCATCCGAAAAAATTGGATTAATCTTCTGGTTTACTTAGCCGTTCTCACTAGTAAAAAAAAATTCAATACCACTCCAACCATATTTTTCAGTGGTAATAAAACGATATATTTTCTCTCATGCTAAAAGCGCTTGTGCACCATATTCTCCAATAAGATCGATCAATCACAACATCACGCCTCTTTACATCCCGCGCATAAAATTGCCATATTTGTGTGCAAGATCAAAAAACTTACAATCAAGCATCATTGCTCAATTTACCCTGCACATATTTGTACATCGAACACCACATTTTCGAACCAAGTAATAAAGTTCGCACCACACAATCACTTTTCATAATTTTCACTGCGTGCTCTACACATTTTTATATGCGAGGGCATGGAGTTTAGCTGATGGTGTGGTTCATGTTTCGATTTTTGGGCATCTGCAGTGCGTTCACGATGTGTGGGCGGTGCCCAGCACGCCCGGCGCATCTAACCCCGGGTTGTAGTATGGAGATGGGATATCTCCAAAGGCGGCCGCTAACTGCCAGTGCGATCTACAACTTAGCAATATTATACGCGTTCATATGCTTGAGCCAGGCGCGTAAAATAACACCAGGAACTTTACAATATCAACTGGTTTATAAATATGATTTATAACTTTAAGGATTTTATTTAATTTTATCGATTTTCTCATTGCTGAGTAGATTTGAACGATTCTTATTATTATTTGACGAATATGATGTGTAGATACTCTCAGTACCGCCCTGGTGAAAGGTCACTGTCCAGAATCGAAACTTTGCTTGAAATGGCTTTAGCCGTACTCGGTGACCATCTCCTTTCTTTCCCAACTATTTTCAGCCTCACAATATACCCCGATTGGGTATGCCACAGTTTCACAGGCTACGGATAGATTTAAGCAGTTGGCACTATTATGCGATATTCATATAAAAACAACAACAAAAATTGTACCCACGAGTATATATCTATAATTTTTAAAACTTGAACAATAATCGTACGAAAACGATCACAAAGTCACGATTATTTAATCAGTAAAAAGTGGTAGATATGATTTTCATGGTACAAGTGATAAGTGTGTACGAGGCCTGTTCAAAAGAAAAGGTGAATTTAGAATTTTCGCGGGCTGGGTTCATTCGACTATCGATTTTTTTTAGTTGGTGCACATATGTTTATCATATGTTAGCATTATCAGCCATTTTGAATAAGTGGTTTGTTTTTGACAACTGGAAAGGTTAAGTCACGTTTTTGTGTGTTCTTCGATTTTTTACTTTTGAAAAAAATGGAAGATTAACATGAAATTATAGTACGTACATAATATAAGTAAATGACAAATTTGAAGATATAGAATCTACACAATAAGAACTAAATTAAATTTGGTTTTAAGGTGAGTAATGATATTGCTTTTAAAGGAGCTTTTGGTTTGCATGTTTTTGATGGTGCTGGGCAGAGAATCGAATTGCTTAATGGCGTTGTACTCAAAGCTTGAATGTGAATGAAGCAAGGAGCGTATACCAAGAGAGAGTTTTGTGTAAATCAATACATTTTAGATCAACGCAACTATTTGAAGCTTGCGTGTGATTTCCACCATGAGTTATGAAGCTCTTAAATAAATAAAAATTCTGCAAAAAAATATAAAAGCGGGCGAAGCCGAATGCTATCTATCATAAGTGCAAATGGTACGAAATATAATTTTTATTAAACAGTACACAATATTTTCGGAAGGATGCAATTATGGTGGTAGCATTTTATCACGGTGCTCTCGCAAAGCAAACCCGAAATCCACAAGCAGATTTAGTGGGCGCGCGCACCTTATAATAATGTGGTGAAAATTATATGCGGCCGGGTAATGGCGTATAAATTATAATCGGCGCTGCATTGACCCTCCGCTTGCCCCTCTCCTCCAGAGCAAACAGTGTGCAGGGCGGTTATTAGGCGATAAAGCGAGCAAACACGGCGATCAAAAGGGCATTCACCGTCGTCGAATATGGCCGGTTTATGAATGAAGCGTTTTGGGATTCAACTGGAAATGACTGAGTGTTCACAAAATGGTTTGAGTCGCTTGGAAGGTAAAAATAAAATAACAATTGAAAATCCCACAGCAAGAACCTGTTAACTAACTGCCAAGTCAATCTGAGATATTCAGTCTTTGGCGTTTTGTTAAAAAAAAGTGTGTACCATCACAAATCCACACTACTATTTTTCATGAATGTTATAGCCTTGGAGTAACAATATAGGAGAGAGAGCTAATTCTTTTTACCCAACCTTTACTTTCTCAAGGTTTTTACGTGGTACACCATGAGAAAGAAAGAGACAGCATTTTTTCCCAAATTATCACACCGCTTTAAAGTACTGTAAGAATGTTCTTTGTGTCCCGAGTCTTCGTTGATAAATCAACGGTTTTTTAGGTTATATGACATGTTTTCGTTTATAACAATACTTTGAAAAAGTGGTTATACGAATAAACAAAAACATTATGTCAACATGTTTTTATTTTTATTTTTTACAATAACTCCACACAGGAGGCCTTAAGGGAAACAATTTCTATGTCATCTTTGGGGATGCTGTGTGGAGAATTTTTTTGGAGGAAAGGAAGGAGTAAACTTGGATGTGCTATGAATAGACGTATAAATACCCTAGGTAGTTTAGTGGGAATACTAACTCGTTTTTAACAATCATTTAAAAAATCGTAGTTAACGGGTTCTTGCCGTGGTGTTAAGTTACCTGAAAAACCTTTGTACACACCAGTGAAGATGGCTCGAATGAAAAGAGATGATTTTAAAGTCAACAAATCGAACGAAACTCACGTACTTTTTACGCTAGTGGCCAAAAGTTTGAAATTGCCACTTGATGCCGTCCGCCTGTTTCGATTTATGCAAAAAAAATCTATGTTTTATTTTATTTCGTGAAGCTCGGGCACACGTAATTTTTTTCCAGCCAGGGTCTTAAAAGCTTATTTTTCCGCATTATGTTCGTAAAGTTGTAAATAGAAGATATTACATACCAAAGAATTTTTACAGGCCTAGACGTTCTTGCCAGGCTAATAAAATGACTCCCTAAAAAATAATGTCTAAATAATATTATGTTCTACTCGTAGTACGTATTTAAAGCATCTATAATATTTCTAGAGCAAAAGAGCGAATGAACGAAGAAAGGATTATGAAAATAATAGATGATGCCAAAGTAAATTGGAAGAAAAAGTCGGGGACGCCCGACGAAGACATGGCACGATCAAGTGAATCAAACACTTGAGTCGGGCATGTGAAGAGTCAGAATAACAGAAGTGTATGTGTGAGACGATGTACGAATTTGAATGAAACAATGAATGTGTGCCAATACACTTTTGTGTGGCGGTCCGTCTTCTCTACCTACCCCTGCGGAGAAACGGCATGATGGTTAGTTAGTTATAATATTTCTAGGACATCAAATTTTCATACCGAAGACAATTGATTTTGCATTTTTTTTAATTGTAATTCCTTCATGTCTCCTCACTGGTGTAAAATAAATCAATATCTTTGGCTATTCTATTCAGCCACTAAATATCTCTACTCACCTTACACATTTACTTGGAAGATTGCTGCGAAAAACCGACAAGCAAGAATTTATTTTAACAAAAAAAAGTGTTGTATTTTAAACGAATACGACATGAATGTTTTTTTATTTTTCAATGTGTTTTTATTTGTCATATACATATTTAAATAAAGGTTCGTTTGGTCAACATAAAGTTTAATGTTAGTTTTATGACGTTATTGAGTTTTATGGGAAAATTATTCTCGTTTTTTTTCATATTTCATGGCTTTGAAATGGTAAAGCACCGCTGTCTTCACATGATTAAAGACTGTTCTGCCACCTTTGTTACTTTGCGGGTCAGCAAGACTCTGTTTGATAAATAGATTGTGCAGATTCAGCTAGGCTTAAAATAGGCAAGGTGTAGTAGTTAATAGTATGTATTAGATTCCTCGTTGGTATGTTTGCTCGTATATAACATAGACCTGAGCTAAACTTAATATGTTTGTTTGTGGTTACCTCGATAACAAATAACTTATACGATTCAATTAATTCATTGAAATTTCAGTTATATTAAACTATCGGAAGGTAATTATGACGGTTATTTATACAAGTTTGTCGTTCGGTTTGCATACACTTTTGAAAAAACTTCATAAAGTAGGTATGCAAAGCTTTTTTTTCAAAATTTTAATTTATTCTGATTGCAATTTTTTTCAGAGTGAAATTCACTTTCAAGATCTTCTGGGGACCCCGCCCCCATTCAACATTCAGAATCAAACAGAAAAATATCCATGGTTTTTGGATTTAATTTGTGTAACATGTAGAAAATAACATTTACATTATTAAAAGTTGGCTTTGACTATGTTTGGTTTTGAGTAAATCTGAATAACCAGATGATTTACAGCCACCCTCTTTCTGTACCATTTCTCTTTCCCTTCTTCCATTTCCTTCGCCTTGCAACATTCTTTAATTGAAGGAACACAACGTAATATTAAGCAACGATGGGGTGAGTGGGATTGAACAACAAGATATGATAAAAGTCTGTATTTAGGCGACATACGGATATTACTATGCGATGAAATACGGATATTAATATGCGTTGAATCAGTTTGAGGTATTGTCATGTAATAACGCTGATGCCTGGTGCTTACGAATAATCTTATATCTACGTCCAATACAAGTAAACATCCAGATGTTTCGTAGAATAAGTAAGCAGAGAGGATTTAACGTCACACTTATCTGTATTAAAAAACGCCACATGTTTCATCCACATGCAAACATCTTTATTTACAAGTAATTCACTCGATCGTGCTATGTCTTTCTGAGACGTCAAAAGAAATAAATATAGAAACCCCGATCTAAAAATAACAAAAACGAAACTAAAAATAATATTTAAATAGAGTAGTAAATGTGAGCTTTAAAACATTTAACTCTCAGAGAGCTTTTGATGGCCCCGAAAAGTGAAATTGAAACGACAGCTTTATTACGATCAGCAATAATTATTAGGTGCCAAGTGATTCGGAACAACCAGACGCCGCTGAGAAAGCTTGCACGGGGCGCTTAATTGTTTTTACAGATGCATAGAGGAACGCATTGGTCGGATCACTCTCGCACTTTTTTTCACCGAGACCGATAAACAGTGCGGTGAACCCAGAGCTTTGAAAAAGCCAAACTTGGAGGTATTCACACTTCACACGTGGATACCGATAATTAATCCCGCGTGTATTCTTCTATTTTTAAGTCTCCCTCCTGAAAAAACATTAATTGCCAGGAAGGTACAATGTTGGTGGCAATTAACCATTTAATGGTATCGGCTTGTTGAAAAAATGGTACGTTTTAGAAGATGCAGAATAGCTCTACGAACAAATTTAAAAACCCTAAAATAAACGAAAATTATTTTTCTACAAAAAGAACTTTAAGAAAAATATTACTTCTCATAATTTTGAATGCAGTTTATACATCGTGGTTATCGCTAAACAGATAATTCAAAGAAATCTATCTAAAAAAAGCGTATTTTTCATAATTCTATTTATTACATTTACATCAGCCTTGCATTATTTCCGGATATGTTATGACCTCATGTTATGTAATCTAATATTGTATTTGATATTTTACCTCTGTTATTTTCTATTATGTATGTTATCTAATATTATGTTAAAGCCCAAATGGAGCATGAATAAATAAAAAAAATAAAGCTTTTTCAACCAGCTTCCTTACCTATCCATTCCTCTGGTCACATTTCCCACATATTTCAAGCCACAAAGTAAAGGTTTTTAGGAATATTCAAAATAATAACATTTATTTTCAAAAAATTAATATTACAAAAAATATATAAAAATAATACGATGAAAGAAAATCATTACGAAATACGATTATCTTAAAAGATGGGCAAAATACAAATGTCTTCTTCGTTCACAGAACAATTTTACAACACATCCAATCCCATAAACACCTCATCCGAACACTATCCGAACACTATATGGTAGTAATGGGCCGGTCAGGTAATTCGATAAGC
This sequence comes from Drusus annulatus, assembly GCA_022651775.1. NCBI lineage: Eukaryota > Metazoa > Arthropoda > Insecta > Trichoptera > Limnephilidae > Drusus > Drusus annulatus. The sequence goes on from JAGWCC010000265.1 coordinate 1,323,842, forward strand.
AATACATTTCATATTATTTGTCGGAAAGGAATTAAAGACAAGCAGTTTGCGGGTCGTAAAGTCAATTCCGATTTTGCATATGAATGGATAATACTGTGTTCTTTCGAACAGATTCTACGCAGCTGTTCTCCTATATTTGCTGGCAGGTAATGTATAAACTTGTAGATATTTGAAATGAATAAAACGGGAAAATGTAGAGAGAAGAGGAAATATATTTTATCAATATTTCAGTGTTGGTATAATAATAAAATGATTTACCGAAGTGTGCTTTCAATTCAATAATTCATAGAATTTTTTAATGGAGAAATGTTTAATAGTTTATTTATGTATTTATTTATTCTTGCTAAAATATAAAACAATACATGGGTTTGATCCATGCCTGTCTCACTAGATATATTAATAAAGATAACATAAATAAAAAGAGAAAGAAGAAAATAAATGAAAGATGAAATTAAATGAATATTAGAACAAAATTATTACATTATTATTAATTTATAATATTCCTTAATACCCTGAGTAAATAAAATGTATAAAATCTTTTAGAATAGGGATATAGTGGTTTGGAATCAGATGCATAAAAATTTACGTGTGAGTTTTATGTGTTCGTTTCTATCTCAGAATGCCTCTGAGTGATTTATAATACTTAGGTTTCAATTTTGATTATTTAAAAACATTGTTATTCATTTTCCCAAATCTGTTAAATAATTATCCAATCATAAATAGCGTACCCGAAAACAGTAATCTCAAACTTATTTTATTTTCAATTCCGGTACTTGATTTTTAACCTTTTTTTTAAAAATTTTGTTTCACAAAAAAAAGATTTCCCTTAATACAAAGCACTAAAGAATTGATTGTATTTTATATTAAGACATTCGAGAAATAAATGTTATTCAAAAAAAACAAGTAAATACTATGTTACAATCTGCAGTCAACATAAGAATCTATGTTTTCGACGGCTATCAACACAGAATATACCAAAATGTAATAAAAAGATTTTTGCAAAAATATTTATGTTAAATGTCAGTCTTTTGATCGTTCTGTCCTTTTTTTCTTTTCTTTTTTGACAGCTCTATTCGAGTGATTGGGATGCATTTAAACAGACATTTTTTAATCCACCGTCAAAATTTTGCTGCTTTTTATCTCTCAATGGCAAACAAATCTTTTTAACTATTCATCAATATTTTTACAAAATTTGGGTTTCTGAAATGAAAAAAACAGAACCGTAAGACAGACAAAGATAAAGCCATTGGCGTATTGAAAAAATATCCGACTCCGGAGCGAAATTTTCCAACCAGTTCTAGTCCAGAAAGATAGCAGCAGAAGCGGAAATTTTGGATCTTGGAGAAATTACTAAAACTACCTTAAAATAAAAATCGGAAGGATTTTTTTCCGAATACTGCATTATGACAATTGTTTAATTTATTTACAACATGTTTTAGAAAACGTTTATTTTAAGTCCCTTTACATAATAAAATGAAAATTATTGATTCTTAGCTCTTATTGCTATCGATCAATTCGTATTTACTATCGTTGGAAAAAAAAAACGTTTTGTGAATGCTTCACGAAGTGCTAGTTCTTTAAAATGAACCCTTTTCAGCAAACACTTCAATTGAAGTCAAACTCGCCAAAAAGAGATGAACCGGTTATTTATCCAGTTCTTTTTGAAATCGACATAAGTTCCCCGCCAAAAAAAAGTGCTAGTCGGTAGAGATTTCAAAACGAAAAGAACTGGAACTAGTTCCTCGTAAAAAAAATACTTCGTGGGGGAGGAGGGGGGTTGCTAGCTGGAACTGGAACCGGTTATTTTTCGTCCAAAAACAACCCGAAGAGAACGAACAAAGGATATCGACCATTCCACTGGTTCCTTTAAACTAGGATAGGAATATAGACCATCTCCGCAAAATGAAGTAGTTATTTGTAAATAGTTCACACGGAGCGGTCACAACGCTAGTGCAAACGAACAAAGAACTAAAATTGAATTGTGGATGGTGCGATACTTCAATCGTGCGTACGAACGAAGAATTAAAATTGAAGTTTCGAAGTAAACCACAAATGAGCATAGATCGTGCGAGCGGAACTACAAGAGAACTGCCAACTTCAATTGAAGCATTTATTCAATGAACAACGAAGGAAGTTGGAACTGCCGCCAAAGGAATTAGTTCTTACGGAGCGGTCACAACGCTAGTATTTATAAGAAAACCTAAGTAGTTTAGTTGAATAATTCTAATATAATTAAAGTTAGAGTTAAGAGTTACTTTTTGGCATCGTTAAGCGTCCTTTAGGTTGTATTTCAAGAATATGTCAGAATAAAAAATAGCCAAAAGCTTATAGGTATTACAACTATCGTAAAATTAATGATTATTTTTTTCTGGCAAACACATTTGAACAACACTTTTGTAATTTATTGTAATGCTCCTGTAACTCGATAAACCGCATTGAGGCGATATCCAACTGACGAAATTAGCAAAACGTTTTGAATTAACATTATAAATGTTTGTGAGTACTTCTTGGGGGAGTAGCTTTAGCTGTATAATCTAGATATCGCAGGAAATAAGGCGCCATGGGTTGTGACAACTTGTCAAAACCTTCAACCTGTTGGGTTTACTTAACGTTAATACCTCGATGTGTTATTAATAAAGTTGTTTAATAGTTATTATAAGTCATCAAGCTCGGTCTGATAAATATACATCATGCTTTTCAAAGCATTTCGACTTGAAGGTTTGCAATAATTTCCAGTATAACGTCAATACGTCAAAGGTAATGCTAAGTATCAACAATAACAACTAAACAGTAGCGGTTAAACCAAAGGTTCCCAAACTTCGACCACTTGTCGATTTTTTTCTGTTTTGTATAGACCCCCTGCTTTCCTAGTATTGATTTTTTTTAGCGTTGGGAAAAACTTTAAAAGTTTTGTGAACGCTTCAGGAACTGCTAGTTCTTTGAAATGAAGACTTCGCGGTGAACACTTCAATTGTAGTCGAACTCGTCCAAAAATAGTACTAGTCGGCAGAGATCCCAAATCGAAAAGTGCTAGCAAATCAACAAAAATTCTTCCCCGAAAAAAATCGGAATTAAAGTCCATTATAAGATAGTATTACGTAAGTACCTACATAGGTACTATCTGTGAGGTGGATTATTACATTTGCGGGAAGCCAACATTTTGGTGACGGCCTGCCTAAATGGAATCCACTCCCGTGGACCCCCATTGACGTCTCATGCACCCCCAATTTTTTTTTTCATTGACGTGGACCCCTTGAAGGTCGGAATCGACCCCTGGGGGTCGATATAGACCACTTTGGGAATGACTGGGTTAAACGATTAAAAATAAATGTTGAATGTAATTATATTACGCTACCAGGAACAATGAAATAATTGTTTTATTGAATTTGGTACTAAATCGGTGTTAATATAATATAAACGAGTATACTCAAGTTGTTAGTTTTTAGATACTTTAACAATTGTTATAAAAAGGTAGGTAGAAATTAAACTTGTAAGGCTAGGAAATATAACGATTTGGGTACAAATAAAGCATTCAACATTATTTAAATTAACACTATTCTCTCTGCTTGTCCACGTAATATTAAGTTTGACCAAAGCGAAGAAAAAAAAAGTCAAAATATCAAAAGGATTTGCATGAAAAAGGATGGACAGGACAGGATTCAGCTGCATATGAGTATTCGATTATCATTTTTTATTTTTTTTTATGCTCTTTGTAAAAATGGTTAGTTACTCGTTTATGGTATAAAAAACTGAGTTATAATATGATATATAAAATACAGGAATAATACATCGAAGGAAGAAAATTGACCATATCGTCGATGTAAGTTCAATATCGCGTAAGAACCATTTGTCAAAATGTTTAGGTGGGACAAAAAACGTTTCCATTTCACGCGGTCTTGCTTGCTTCTTTGTATTTACTTTAACCGAGTGCACGCATTCGATTGGTCAATTTCAGAACTTCAATATACTAACATATGCGGTTTGTGCAGTTCAACTGAAAGCGCCAAAAAAACGTATTTTGAAATGATACGATTGGATGATTTTGGCTCATACGCGGTATTGGACTTACACTATGGAGTAACAATGTATGGAGAGAGAGCTAATTATTTTTACCCAACCTATACAAACGCGATATATCACTTTCTACGGGTTTTTACGTCGTGCACCATGAGAGAAAAAGAGACAACAAATATAATACTCCGCTTCTACGTACTGTCACAATTATCTTGGGCTCCTGGGTCACCGCGGGACTCCGCCCACATTTTTTATTATGCCGCTAAACTTGACACAACTAAACGGTTTTTTGGATTATATGCTTTATTTTTGATGATAACAATACTGTGAAAAAGTGGTTATACGCATAAACAAAAACATTATGTCGATATGCGCTATGAATGGATGTATAAATACCCTAGCCTTGGTCTTAGCCACGCCCAGGTCCGCCGAGTCAGGTAAAAATCATCAAAAACTGACTACACTGCCTTAGATAGGTACCACTCTATGTACTCTAAGACTAACACCGGCGATATATCCTTATAAGCAGGGGCGTGCAGTCCATAATGGCGTAAAACTGCTTTTGTCTCAAAAAGGAGAAAAAAAAAGATTCGGCAATACTTTATGCAAACATTTTTTTAGAATTTACTTGCTGTAAGAGTTATTTGTATCTTTCAAATTTAATGAAAAAATGTTTTATCAAATATATGTCAAATAGAAAAAAGGCTTTATACAAGGTGTACATTTTTGTAAATTATCTGGGGATATTATTTTTATTTTATTTATGATTCTTTACTATTCGAAGTGTCGAAATGCCTTTAGAAACTCAATTGTTTTGCAATGTGATTAGGAAAATGTTTATTTATACAGTATTTGGACAAGAATAGAGTGTAGGACTAGTAATAACAATAACTTAAGCAATTTGTCTGCTAATTCAAATAACATTACATCACAATGTTGAATTTCCAAAAACAATCATGACGTTTTAGCAGAAGCAATGCTTCTTGTTTATTCAGACATTAGTAGAAACACGAATGCGGTGTTTGGTGTCCAAAATTTGAAATGATTATTCTATTAAATCCTTTGTGATTTAAATGCAGGCACCACAGGTAGAGTTATACGTGGGAGGTAACTTTAAGGATTGTGGACAAATCTACTATTATCCAAGATACCTACAATCAGTAAACGGCTACAACATTATTAATCATTTAAAAAATTGAGAAACATTTTGAAAGCGGTTGCAATTCTCATGCAAAACGCTAATTGCATTTGACCCTATGACTATCGTGAATATTTTAGATTCAAAATATAAAATAAAAATCTGTAATTATTCTCAACAATTATTTATTTATATACTAACAAACCATTTTCCAATTACAAAAAAAAACACATGACACAAAATGGTAAAAAAGAGCAACACAGAAAGAATAGCACAATCATAATATTTTATTGAAGCAATGACAAAAATAGAGCAAAAATATACATTAGAAAGAACATTCAAGTCAAAGCCTGAACAAGGTTTTGGTAGAGTCGTAAATAATGACAAAAATCATTGGTTGACACAGACTGGTACCAAAAGTTTTAAGACCACGGCTTGAGTTAACAAGTCTCGATATTCTGGACAGTGGAGAATGATATCCATAATTAGAAGAGTGATGATTGAGAAACGGCAATCCATTGTTTCTATATCTACAGCAATGAATATTGAACTGGATGAGTTGCAACGAATTATTGTTTATTAGTCATATTTTATGTTTAAATCCTAAATATTCCGGGTTATGAATAATAATATGAAACTATTAGAAAACCACCTCGGTCAAGGGTAAGTGATTTTTTAACTATAAATTTTGTGTATCAGTTAGAATTAGAGGGTAATATTTTCCAAGTATCGCACTGACAAGAGACCACGATTCAGAATTAAAAAGTTGCTTAAATCGGCTTTAGCCATACACATTACTCATTGAACAAGTTAGAATAACTTGCTACAACACAATCATCTCTTTCCCCATTTATTTCCGTCGTCACTTCTATCAACCACACAACCTTCCCTAAAATAAGAAATGAGAACATTTGTAAAAATTATAATATTTTTCAAAAATGCCCTTTTAAAATATTTTGGAACAGGTTAGCCACTTAGTAATTATATTTTCATTACAATATTTTTAGATGTCGTCATCATACATCATTAAATAAAACTTAAAGTAATAAGAAGCAATGATTTGTACATTTTAAAACGATGATTGTTTTTGTTAATCTTTTGAAATACATACTTGTTTATGATGAAATATGATTTCAGACTTCTAAATAGTCTAGATTTAGAAACTGCATCAGTTCCCACCGAGTTGCAACAGTTCGAAATAGTGTTTATTTTCACGACAATGCAATGATATGTGCGCTTAATAAATCAAGATGTCATTTCAAATTATGGGGCCTTGGAGGTAATCAGCCATCGTTGCGACATTTCAATAAATTGGCAATGAAGGGTTAATGTTTATTTATGTCCGTAGTTAAATTCTATTGTAATAATGTAATATTCCGCTTGGTGTAATGTGAATAATGACGCGGGTTACACTAACACGTCCCGTTGTGCAAACTGATTTTCCGGTGATGTTTCGTTTATAAGGATATACAGTTATGTATTTTCATGAAAGGATTTATTAGTGGGTGGGTAGTGAAGTAAGTAGGTGTAAGTAAACATAATAACATTTGACACTTGGGTAAATAGCTAACAGCGTAAAAAATAAGTAGGTACAAGTACAAGGAAACATTATGATAATAGCCGTCTGTCTGACGAGTGCTTTTATCATTAATAATATTCAGAAGTTGTAACACTTTGCAACCAAATAATGAATATTTTTACTTACGTGAGTGTAGGGAATGGGGAGGGAAAGGAGGTGGGTAAGATAAAGGTTAGAAAAAATAAAAAGGTAGAAAGTATAATCAATACAAAAACTAAAAATTACAATCCCCAATTCCAAAAAATGAATTTTAATCTGGAAAATTGAAAATAATTATCGCACGCCACTGATCTCAGTTTCGAGTTATTTAAAAATTAATGTTATTTCCTTTAAATCTAAGCAAAAATAAATCTTCTGAATGATGTTTTCTGATGTTCTAATTTTTGTTTTGAAATAAATAATGAATGTACACGATTCTTCAAATAGTAACAAATTATAATTAGGTGGTATTTAAAACGCCCTAGGAAAGATCATTATATTTCTGAACAATAATAATTTTAATCAATTAATTATTTCTAATCAATTAATAATTTATCATTTTTAGAATACTGCTTTCTTAATTGAAAATATAAAAAAAGCTGCCCTGAGGCCCCATTCTATTATGACTTGATGTCATATCAATATATTTTAACGATAACTAATTTTGATTGTTCCTTAATGATGTTTTTATAAACATCGTTACAAATGTGAAACATTTAATGAAATTGGTGATTTTGTCTTTTTTTATTGTGTTTGATAAATTTATGTCAATCATTCACGGAACAAAATACGTTAATATACACCTATAATTAAAATCCAGAATTTTTCATCAGTCATTCTTAATTTTCTGCTGGATGAAGGCTTTTCAAAGCTTCTTCCACCTTCTCAAACATAACGGATTTCAGTATAAATACCTCGTTGGGCGTAAAGGATAATAATGATAATAATTATAATAATTGGCTGATTTTCATAGCGTCGTTTTCGTGATAGAAAAATCACTTAAACGGCGCTTTATAACTAAATTTGTTTAACCTAAAACTCGTCTCTAAGACATATAACTAGTGACTTACGATTTAGATTTATAACTGGTGTCCTTCAACTAAGACTAAAACTAGTGATTTACATCTAAGATTCATAATTAGTGACTAATACCTTTGGCTTACAACTGAACTAAATGACTTGCAACTTGCAGCTAACAAATTAACATGTACAATATATATGAGATGATTATTGGTCATGCTGTCAGAATAGTATTATTAAAAATAAGTTGAGCCCCTTGACTGAATAATATTGACTAATTTACATAGGGCCATATTTGTGAAATATCACCTCAAAGGACTGAGTGATAGATTCAATTCAATTATTTAACATTACGAATAATTATATTTCAATGAATTTTCAAATAACCTGAGTAAGTCAAACAATTCTAAGAAATATGAATTATAATGAATGTAAAGTATAGGCAATAAAAAATAATACAATTTGAACATAATATTTCATAAAAATGGATGTCATAAGAAGCATTCTGGAGAAAGTGCGGAGCAGGTGAAAACACGGTGAAGCGAAAGTTCGAGAAGCAGCTGACTATTCAGACCTGGTCACTTAAATTAGCTAACTAATTCGAAGCAATGTTTTGATTTTGAGTCATATGGATTTTATATTTTAAACTTAGCGACTCTGCATAAGTTTATATTGACCTATTGAATACTTATCTTAAAATAAAATCTCCTTATTATTAGGTTTTAATTAATCTAATTAATCGGACAGCGAGAATTCCGGATAAATCCAAAAATAATTTGATCCGACATGCTGTTTTATTAATAATTCAGCGAAAGTCGTGCCAATTATCAACTCCGTGATGTTGACGTAATGGTATTTTAAAAAAACATTAAAACTTTCTAAACCGCACATTGAACATGTGCGTAAGAATTTTTTACTCGTGTAAGAAGAACGATGATTTCAAACTAGATTGATTTTGTATTAATTTTACAAATTACGCATGTATTACCAACTTTTTTCCTCATTCCCACACAATCCCATGCATAGTAAATGCTATTTACTTTGTCTTACAATGTCTTTCTGGAAGTCTGGAATGACCCCGGTTGCTTATTTAATTTAAATAAACACTTCTAGTAATTCAAAATATCACTTACATAGAAGTCCTACTTGAAAATGGAATTTCACTTATCTGTAATCTGATTTTTGAGTTTCCTATATTATTACGTCATAATAATTTATTTCCAACAGCAAAATTTATATTTTTCTCAAAGAATTAAAGACCGAATAAACCCACATGTAATCATTTTACCAGACAGTCGGAACAAAGAATTTGATGGCTCTATCAAATACTTTTTTTTATCGAGTTCCTCATCATGAAGGGCAAAATAAAAATATATTTTAGACGAGGCAGTGGGCAGTCAAACAATTACTGACTATAAGAATCAAACTTGGCAAAAAAGGCATTAAATCAATCAATAAAACGCCATTAATAATCCCTTTCGTTCACAAGTCGTAAAAAAATCGTGACGATAATAATAGCGACGTTTACGATCGCTTCAGTCAGAATGGCGGGAGACGCCCGGCGAGCGCCCTCCGTCGGTTGGTAGGACTGGATTTGTTGGATGGATCGGTTAGGTTGGTGGGACTGGTTGGTTGGATCGGGTTTATTGTTTGGATTAGTTGGTGACAGTGCGCCAAGTTGGGCGATTGTTTTTTTTTTCGAACTTGAAAATTCTCAGACGGGGCATTTAAATAATGTGACAGGGGCTGATAAACGAGTGGCAAATTGCAACCCGGGGAGCCGATTCAACACCTACCCTTTGCAATTGAAAAGATTGTAATTCTTTTCAGACGGGGTGATAATGGGAACTTATTAAAACAGGTAATTATTTCAATATATAGTACATCTATATTGATGGTACATCTTGCACAAATTGAAACACCTTTCGAAAGTGACAATATTTGTATTTGCTGCGGATGTTGAAACTTTAGAATACTCGTATTATTCTATCTGGCATTCATTTATCTTCTTAGAAGCTACATCTAATTATTTTATTTTTTTAAATACATACCCCGTTTTTTAGAAATCATTTAAAGGTGGCTTCGCATATCCTACTTTTTACTTGATGTTGTGTTTTTAAAAGATTTGTGAATCTTCAATTTATTTAAGCCATTCGATAAGCCATTCAAATAGAATAACTGTATGTGTAGGAAATGTAATTTACAAATTGCGATAACGTTTGAAACGAAATAAAATAATTTTCAAAACTAATATATTCACGAATTAGAGATATTACTTAAAAGACGAAAGAGCTGTCATGCGCAATAATGGGTATTATGCTGGTTCTTCACGTTTTTTTAATGAAACTATGATACGAAGGGGCTTAAGCGACACTTTAGCCAAACTGAGTTAAATATGCATTTTCGATCAGTTTTTTTCAGCGTCGAATGCTCTGACTCTCGTTTGATTCTGAAGACTTTTGTGGTCCCTTAGCCATCTAAAATATATTCACTATTTGGGAGAAGGCTTGACTCAAGCGACACAAGTTTGGGACTTTTCAAAAGTAAAAAATCGAAGAACACACAAAAACGTGACTAACCTTTCCAGTTGTCAAAAACAAACCACTAATCCAAAATGGCTGATAATGCTAACATATGATAAACATATGTGTACCAACATAACAACAACAAAAAATTGATAATCGAATGTACACAGCCCGCAAAAATTCAAAATTCACCTTTTCTTTTGAACAGGCCTTGTATGTTTAGATATATATTATTTTACGCAAATAATTAAGCCGTTTTAACGACAAAAAACAATAAAACTTTTTTTCATAAGTAGGTACTGTAATTACAAAAAAGGCTGTACTTGGTTGTATATTATCAAATTATCACTGTTTTAAAGACGAATGGTTTTAAAATATTGTCTAAAAAAGTTATCCCACTACTCACAGCGCCGTTGAGATGATTTTTCACAAAAACGACGCTATATAAATTAGTCGTGATTATTATTACAACATTTTTTTATATTCTCAAAGCCATCGAGCACAGTCAGGGAATCGCCTATCTCTGTAGGCAAATTTATTGATCAGCCGGTTCAGACGACATCAATGTCATTGCCGCAATCGTTATTTGTTCACACGTCGCGTCGCGAAATAGAACTGCTCTATTGCTAATGGTGCACTGACCATCGGCTAATTGATAGTTAGACTTTGAAGCATGACTGGAAGCTTTATCCAGATATAATATGTCACCGGGGAAAAACCTTTCATCTTAAAAAATAAATTGCATAAAAATTCAGGAATGATTCGCACATTAATTCCTAATAATATCATCATCCTAATGTAAACGGGTAATTACGTATTTATTAAAATGATAATATGGTTAAAAAACATATAAATTTATATTTTATCTCCAAGGAGTTTAAAAAAAACTCACCCCGGGAAAGACGAAATTATAAAAGAAAAATAAATAATATTTTTACAAAGACATACAAATTTAAAAAGGGAGAATAAAAGAAACAGAAACGAAAATGAGTAAATACGTCGAAAACAGACACATAAGAGTAGAGATAAATTACGTAAACGCATTTAAAAAGATTTTCACACACACAAAGATTTTACAGAACGGATATATCACTGATTTATAAAGTTGTTTATTGTTATTCTTTAAGTGCTTTTGCCAATATTTTTTTGTTCGCAACTAAAAGTTTTAATTATTTGGGTAATCCGTTGTATTGCTAATTAGACACGTACCATAAAAAACGGTATATTTAAACAGAGTGTTATGGGCGAATCTGTTTGCCCGAACAAAGGTCAATTTTATCTTACTTCATGTGAAAATTATAAATCATTTTCAAATATCGAAATTCTTTCATGTCAATTTCATTGACCTTTCTAGGGACTAAGAGTTATAAGGTATTATTTAAATTGCCAGTATCAGTTTTCTTTCAAATGGGTATAGATCATACTTCTAGAAATGTTATGTTCAGAAGGCCAAATGGTATAAAACGGACAGAAAATCTGAAAAAGTTAAAACCAACGAAGAACACGTTTTTTCTCATCAAAACTCTTCTGTTTTTAACAGTAGATTGTTTTGAACACAGTGTTGTCGCATACAGAAATCCAATTTCGCCAAATGGTTTGATAGGTAGGAACTGTATGAAAGACATGAAGGTAAGAACCTATCAAATTACCATTTGAAATCCAGTTTTTTTGATACTAAGCACGATTGTACTAAATTGTAAAGCCAAACATTAAACCTAACTATAAAGAGAAAACTGGGCGCTGAAGCAGCAAGAACTGTCAAACAGTGACATCTGACGTCAACGCAACTATTTTTAGCTTGAAACGTCATTTCCATCATGATCTAAGTAACTTCTACATACACATTTGTCAAAAATTAAGACAAGGCGCTATACTGTGATTGTTTCATATTTAATGATATATATTTTTTTAAATTATCATTTCCAAAAATAAACTGATGAGAAACCGGGTGGTAATAGTACCTAAGTACTTGTGAAATAACTATATTTATACATAAAATGAAGAACAACTTGTTACCAAAATATTTTTGTGACAAAATTATTTACAACGTGAATATTCACAAACATAATACAAGCACATGCAAAAAATCAGACTACTAAAAAATAATAAAACTGATACATAAAATGCTTCCTTTTTAAAGGGATGAAATGTTATAATGCACTGGCGGAAACCATCAAAATTATGCCGATTAATAATTTAAAAATAATTATAACAATAAACAATTGTCCTTTATTTTATATAGGTAAGACATCTCGAAATGTAAATATTGGAATCAGTGAACACTTCAGATGTTTATAAGACAATAATTTTTTAGTGTTCGCCAATCACCTCATTGCTACTGATTATTTATTTAATAGGGATAAAATGAAAAAATAGATAACCTAGAAGCATTAGAAATTAGAAAATCCTTAAATAATAAATGTAGTATTTTTAATGACAAAATTAATTTATCTTTTACTCCTATCCTAGACATATTTCCAGTAAGCCGCTCTGTTATTCACATAATCCCTTCAATTACCCTTTCTCCTTCCCATTCCATTTTATCTCAGTATTATGTATTTTAGTTTAATATTTAATTTTATACTGATGATGGAAGGGTGCTTCCGAAACCGGTCGACAAAATATTGAAAATAAAAGTGTTTTAAAAAAAGTTTTTCTGTTTCATTTATAAATATGGCAAGTCACAAACTTAATGCATTTTACAAATATGTAAATTTTAAATAGCCTGTAAGAACTATTTAAAATACATTAGTAATATCAAGTAGTATATAAGTTATTATTATTAAGTCAATAGGAATATGAATTATAATTAGATACTTTGTGTATTTTGATGAACAAGTAACTAAAATAAAACTAAATCAAAACATAATTATATCACAGCGAAGCTGATATTTTTAGCATTAAAAATCATCAAATCACCTCGTTCAATTTCAAAACAAACAACTAATTTGCAGCAAATGCACTTTCAATGACACCACATGAGTGTTGTTTTCTGGTAGCAATGAACACAATAAGTCCACGAAGCGAAACAATTGACCGAAGACATGCATTGCCAGCACTGGCCGCTGCATTTCGAGACTAAAGTATGGACAATTGATTCCGTTGAGCAATTGAAGGCCGCCAATATACAACAAAGTGTCAATTATAATCAAGACCTGTGCACTTGGAAGAATTATATGACAGCCTAACACCAAACGAAAGATAAAATTTTATTAATGATGCAATAATTCGAGAAACGGGACATTGCATTACTGCAGGATCACAAGAAGGTCAAATGTTTTAACTTGTGATAATTATTGGTTGATTTGTTTCTATTGACCAATAATTTATACGTAATTACTTGTTCTATAATTTCAAAAATATGTTGTGGCACCATATAGGTATGATGGCCTGGGTAGTCGAGTGGTAGGACGCTCGACTACAAATCAAGAGGTCGCGAGTTCAAGCCCGGCGTGCGCAAATAAATTTTATTCAACTAATATGTGTCATCACACAATAATAATATATAGTATATTTGCGGCACGTTCCAGGGTGGTAGATGCTCTGGTAAGTATCGCCCTGGTGAAAGACCACAATTCAGAATTCAAAAGTTGCCTGAAATGGCATTAGCCGTGTTCGGTGACCAGATCTGAATAGCCAGGTGCTTCCCAACTTTCCTCTTTCGCATCTTCTTATCCTCCCCACTACCTTCAGCCTCACAACATACTCCAATTGGGGATGCCATAGTCTCATTGGCTCTAGACGGTTAGGAGCAGTTGAAAACACACACAAAAACAAAAAAGAAATAATACTCATACATACAGAGGAAGAAAACAATATAAAACAAAAAAAGAGAACAGTAAGAAAACAAAAGAATAACATTGAAATTATAACAAAGGAACAGAGAGAAAAAGACAGATAATATGAACTGAAAGAGGCGAAACGCCAACTGAGAACGTGATAAAATAATAATGAAATTTTTTATGAGTTTACGAAAAATATACTCAATATTGGACTACTGGACAAATATATTTGATAATTAAGAATATGACTTTTAATTTTATTGGCTTTCTTTATTTCTAGTTTTCCTTAATTATTCAATCTGTTGCTTATACCATTTTCATGGAGAATATGAGCTTTATTGAAACATTTACCGGTCATTTTTTTTGCTAGCTTAGAAGATTAATGTTTGGCCGTTACCGATATTTTAAATAAAGAACTTTGTATGCAGAATGTAATGGTGCTTAATAAAGACATTTATAAAAACCAAAGAATAGGTTGTTACTTCAACAATACGTCCATTCGTTTGTCATTGTTATCACACTGTCAACTACTAGAGTTTATTGACAAAATCGGTAAAATAGACTTAACTCGAAGCCAAAGAAGACAGAACAATAGTTCGTTAGTTCCTTCTAACACATTAAAAATAAATAGCTTTATTGAAAAACTTGGAATGTTAACGGTATCTTACAGCATTACTTCCTACTGAATCCATCGATAATAATAAAGAACTTGTGAAATTGAACGATGTAACTTTGCTCTAGGGTTACCTTGTTTACTTTAACTGCAGTTTTTTCGGTAACGACAAATATCAAACCTCCATTGACAATGAATTATGGGGCAGTAATCCTTCTTTTGTTTTCTGCGTCCAATTTTACGTGAAGTGTTTTATTTTTATTATTTGTTCGGCCTTCTTTGGTCTACTTGGCGCCGCTCGCAGCTGGCAATAAACCGTCTGATGCTGCTTTACCTGGAGGGATAAATTTTAAATCTATTGGGAATCAATACAAATCCAGGAAAAGATACTCATCTTGCGTGCTTTCACCTCTCAGGTGACAAGATCTTGGCACTTACCTTTGTATGGTCTATTAGGTATACAATGTAAGCGTCTATTAAGGCGATGGGTCAATTCGCTCCATTCGATCTTTAAAACCATATTTTTTGCAAGTGGTGCATGTTTTGGCATTTTTTTTTTTTACACGAATACCGCACAAGAGTCTCAACTGCTCCCAACCGTCTAGAGCCAGTGAGACTATGGCATCCCCAAATTGGGTATGTTGTGAGGCTGAAGGTAGTGGGAAGGGGAAGGAGATCGGGAGGAGGAAGGTTGGGAAGTACCTGGCTATTCAGATCTGGTCACCAAACACGGCTTAAGCCATTTCAAGCAACGTTTCGATTCTGAATGGTGGTCTTTCACCAGGGCGATACTTAGAGTATCTACCACTCAAGTAGATGTTTCATTAAG
The DNA here is from genome assembly GCA_022651775.1 of Drusus annulatus. Lineage (NCBI taxonomy): Eukaryota > Metazoa > Arthropoda > Insecta > Trichoptera > Limnephilidae > Drusus > Drusus annulatus. The sequence goes on from JAGWCC010000265.1 coordinate 1,339,321, forward strand.
CGTGGATACAAATTGATTACGGTTATTTGCGTATTATTGGACAATGTTGTACAGCCCTGCTAATTCTAAAAATCACCTCAAAGACGCTTCTGTGTTTTTTGTTTTTATTCTTATAAATAATATATGATGCAAAGGTGAATGGAAGAATAAATGGGGGACGCCCGAGGTAGACATGGCACGATCAAGTGAATCAAATACTTGAATCGGGCCAAGTGAAGAGTGAGAATAACAGAAGAGTATGTATGAGACAATGTATGAATGTGAATGAAGCAAGGAGTGCGTGCCAAGACAGAGTGGTATGGCGGTCCGTCTTCTCTGCCTACCCCTGCGTGGTGGTTAGTTAATTTCTTATGAAATCTTACGTAATACATTAATAGATTTAGTAAGAAATCATTGAAAAAATGCGTAGTGCATAAATTGAATCCACAATTTGAAGTTTGATAGTAAAATGCATCAACTACAACGTAAATAAAGAAAAATATGTACTTTGAGTTTGCATAACTTAGAGGCGCTTTGCAAAGCTAGAAATGATCTCAATACTTTAATCAAATAACCTTAAAAGCTCGAATACTAAGATTCACTATCGAATTCACAATAGTCAAACCTAAAATACTATATAATTTTATAACGGCATTACGGGTTACTATATTATGTAAGGATATTTATTTACAGATAATACGATATTCTAAACTGACGAGCTTTGATTTCAGTTGATTTTATTGTTCTTCTTAGTTTTTTCAACACTCTGTGTGTTATCAACTCAATAAATTTAATATATTTTTCTTGTCTTAATACGCAAGAAGCTAATAATAATGACATAAAAGCAATACGCAAGCAGATCGAGTAATTGCGGTTAGTTCACGGTAAGGTACTCTACATCTCTCTTTATTGAATACAATTTACTTACAATACCTGTGATGCAATAACGCAAGAGTGGGCCCCCACCTTCTCCAGGGAACCCGCATCATTAGGTTCATTAAGTTCACCACCAGACCTGTGAGAACTCATCTCTACGGGTAAACACTCAACACTAGCTCTTTGCCTCTGTTGGCACCAGGCCCGTATTTAGACCTGGGCAACTTAAAGTAACAATATATGGAGAGAGAGCTAATTATTTTTACCCAACCTATTCCGATTCGGGATAAATCACTTTCTCCGGGTTTTTATGTCGCACACCATGAGTAAGAAAGAGACAACAAATTTTCCTGAATTATCAAACGGCTTTAAAGTATTGTTAGAATGTTCTTCGTGTCCCTCCGTTGACTCCGCCCATACGTTATGATACGCGAAATAAATTGACATAACTCAACGGTTTATTAGGTTACATGTTATATATATTTTTTTAACAATACTGTGAAAAAGTGGTTACACGAATAAACAAAAAAATTATGTTGACATGTGCCATGAATGGATGTATAAATACCCTAGTCCTAGTCCTAGCCACGTCCAGGTCTAGCCGAGACCCGCGAACGTCGTATAAACTGACTACAGCTCTCTCTACAGCGCTCTCTCTTGTATATTATTGCTCTGAGCTTGGCAAGCTAGGCAGCTGCCTAGGGCAGAACATTTTAAAGAGCGGTATAATTTTAAAGACCAGTGACTGATCGATGCACTTTGCAGTCGGTGACGCCGCTAGGGTATATTTTGTGGATACAGAAAATCGGCTAATTAAAAAAATGTTCGTTCGTTTTTTAGTTCCTCCTTCGACCGCCTGCAGATATAAATTTATGAAGCTGTGTTTAGTTCCAATAATGTGTATAATTTCATGCAAATAAAAAATAAGTTTATTCCTAATTCCGAAACACCTTTCTACTAATGTTTTCTATACTAGAATAAACGTTTAAATAATTAAAAATCACTTTATTTTCACACGACAGGCAAATGTACAATTCGGTTGCTCTATTTTCCTACAAATGAAAGAAAAAAAACAAAACGTGTGTTAAATTTATTTTTGTGAATACCGCACAGAGTTCCAACTGCTCCCAACTGTCTAGAGCCAATCGGACTATAGCATTCCCGATTGGTGTATGTTGCGAGGCTGAATGGAGTGGGCAAGGGAAAGAGACGTGGAAGAGAAAGTTTGGGAAGTACCTGGCACGGTCACCAAATACGGTTAAAGCCATTTCAAGCAAAGTTTAGATTGTGAATGGCGGTCTTTTACCAGGGCAACACAAAGTATGTACCACTTTGGAACGTGCCGCAAATATTTCTACAATATATTTTTTTTAATATATTCATCAGCTTAGAAATAATACATATTAATTAAATTTAATTTACTAGCGCACGTCGGGATTCGAACCCTCTGAGTTTGTTGTCAGATTTTTAACTGCTCGATCACGGAGGCTTCCTTCTAGAAACATGTACCTTTAAATTTAAAGACGTTTAACTATGAATCAAGAAAAATGTCCTTCGCTTTGGTGCTGTATTTTATGAAGACTTTGTCTTGTTCAAGGCTTTCCATGATTATTGTCACTACGTCAAAATTAAGGTTAGGGGCCTTTGCCTTAGGTCACACATATAATGAAGCCCGAAAATATCAGTGTAAAAAAAGGGGGATGACAAAATATATTTTTCTGGGGCGGCTCGCTACCTAAACACGGCCCTGGTTGGTCCAATGCAACCTCAATTCTCACATAGATGTCAGTGTAATTTGTTACTTATCACTAGAGCGTAAAATATTAAAGGTATATTCTACGCTTTATGATAATTCTTCTAGCTATAAAGAAATTTCGTTTGATAGACCTGACACTGACTTAATGAAATGCTGGCTCAACAGACTGGAGTTATTCGGCCTTACGGCAGATTGATACGTTATAATGTCACAGTGACAGTGGAAGGCTTAACTGTGTGTTTTTATTTACACATTTTCGTTAATTGGCTTCATAAAAGATTACGTCTTCCGGTAGTACCTACTTACTTCTGAAGTCGTCAAAAGTAATTAATAAAAATTACCAATTAAAAACTAAAACTTTGCTTTATTAATGTGATGTCCACACGTAGAGTATTTATTGATATCGTCGCTGGAAAGGATAAAGAGCTTAAGCGACACATAATACGGTGAGTTATATACGCAGTTTTGATTAGATTACTTTTTCTTCGTCGAATACTCTGACTCTCGTTTGATTCTGAAGATTTTCGTGGATCTTTATCTTTATCTTTACTATTGGGGAGACGGCTTGACTCAAGCGACAAAAGTTTGGGATTTTTAAAACTTTTTGTCGCTTTAGGTAACTCAGTGAGAGCATTGAGTTACCTGAATTAACTTTTTTTTTCAAAATCCAACCAGGTACTGAAGACTTATGAATTTTATTGTAAAACAAAAAAATACTTTAAGGTTTATATCTCTGGTGTAAACTTCCCAAAATGGCGCTTCAGTCCTTTTGACTCTCCGGCGAAGATATATTATTTTGCATGAATTAAATGTGTTATGACGCATTTACTTATGAAATAAAAATTATTTTTAAGCACGCCGGATTTGAACTCGCGACCTTTGGGTTCGTAGTCGAGCGTCTTACCACTTGACCACGGAGGCCGTCGGCTGCTGCTCTGTCTAGAATTTCTAGGTCGATACAGTTATGGTAGCATATAAAACCGCTTACCGACAAAAAAGTTTTAAGTACAACGCCATTAAGCAATTCAATTCTCTGCCCAGCACCATCAGAAACATACAAACCAAAAGCTCCTTTAAAAGCAATATCATTACTCACCTTAAAAACCAAGTTTAATTTAGTTCTTAATATGTAGATTCTATATCTTCAAATTTGTCATTTACTTATATTATTTTTATTATGTATGTACTATATTTTCGATATTAACATGTTACTATGTAGCTCAAAAACCACTTTTGCAAATTGCCATTCCAAAACAGGCTTGTGCCTAGTGGGATGGGCATTTATTCAATCAACAAAAAAATGTATTGTTAAGTAAAATGATAAACAAATAAATAATACAGCAAACGTATCAAATACTTCAATGTCATTTGAGGAATTTTATTTCGTGCCTCCAACAATCACGCATTCCCAAAAATACCGTGGCAAGTCCGTCTAACGAGTATTGTCAACACTCAAATTTAAAATTAAGAAACTTCTCACGCTACCATCAACAAATATTATCATCTTCCGCTTATAACTTGTTGGTCAAACACTGCATTGTTTCAGCCTTACAGTGTTGTCAGAAACAACCGTTAAGTATCCAGCCGAGGGACCCATTTAGTACCCGGTTACAAGTGTTCAATTTTTTTTGCATATTTAAGGTACTGGCAATATTTACCATGTGACTACACCGAGCGTATGCGCGTGCGCATAAACTAAAATAAATTATTTAGTCTTCACCTTATACAAATTGACATAATTTACTTAGCAGGCGGAAAAGGGGAACTATAGACGCGTCGCTTTTTTATATTAGGCTGTCAAAATATTTTCAATTGGATAAATTGAGAATCCTATGAAATACAAGACACGTAAAATATTTGGACTTTTAAAACCTATTTTCCAACCTGCCTCTCCCCCATCTTTTTCCCCTCTCCACTACCTTCAGCCTCATAAATATTCCAGTTGAGGATGCCATGGTCTCACTGGCTCCAGACGGTTGGGAGCAGCTGAGACTCTTGGGCGATATTAACTATTAAAAATAATATTCTTTTAAATGAAAATCCCCAATATTTCCAGTATTATGACGAATTATCGCTTGTCGAAGCTGTGTTGCCACCTTCGCGGTAAGTAATTATCCGTGTTTTTTTGTTGATTCATGATGAGCTACCGTATTTTAATTAATATTTTTGTGTGCACTGATGATGTGCTTTATTGAATTAATTTCAGTTGTTTTTTTTAACTCTGACTTAAATGGAAGCATAATATTGATTGTTTCAAAAAAATATTTATTTAGCCTTGTTTTATTTAATTTTGTAATGCTGAGGTTCTAGTGTTAAATTTAGCTACGTTCAGAATTTGTAGAAAATCCGACAAAACATTTTTGCAGGCCTGGTGATTATTTTTTCAGTATTCGTGAGAAGATGAATGAATAAAAATCTTCTATCAGTCCAATTCTACTCGACGTATTTTTTTATAGGGCATAAAATGAATTTTAGAAATTATTTCGAACGAATCATAAATGACGATTTTCGTATTTTGTTTTATCTCACTGAAAAACATCACCTTAAGTACCAAACCAAGAAAATTACTTAGTAAATATTTTGTAACTTATCGGTTTGTTTTAATAATCAGTTATTCATTTCCTTTACTAGCAAATGTAACAGTCCTGTTAAGTGACCGAAGTCATATCTGTTAAATGGTACAACATAACTTATTTCGGCCAAGGGATAAATCATGTTGAGTTATCAGTTAACCGCTGACTAGTTCCTGGTTAAATTTGAACCTACATTATTTATTAATAATTGTTTTCTGATAGTGTGACATACATAGTTTAGGAAAACTGTTAGGTTAAAACTACTCTAAAACTAATATCACTTACTTTCGCCTAGTCTCTTAAGTCATTATCAGAACCAAAAGATAGCATGTCAATTTACTTTATGTGTCAAAGATAATCTGACTTTAATTCTTAATGTAAAAATTTCTAATTTATTTGGGAACAATTTTTACGAAGGACTACCCTTGCATGACGGGCAAAAAAATACTCTAAGAATTATTTAATTTTAAAACATTTAATTGATGGTAGAATTTCATTTAAATAATTCAATAATACCATTTTTTTACTTTTTCCACTATTTTTATTAAAACCGTACACATTTCTGAAGATATCCGTTACAAGATGAAACCGGCCCGGTAGTAATAAAAAACAGTGGAGAAAAAAAATGGTATTATTAAATCACTCGTTAAGAATCGTTCAATAACTTTATTATTTGCATGCAATAAAAAAAATATAATTGAAAAAGGAAACGCTTACAATAATATTATTTTTGCTCATATTAATTAAAATCGGATGCTTGTTCATCTCATCATCAAAAGTTAAAGCATTGATTAGAAAAAATATTTAAAACTTTTTATCTATTTTACGTATCAGTTTTCGTTTTCAATGGTGCTTACGAAGAAGGTGTTAGAAGCAAAACTTGTCATTTATGATAATATATAATAATAACCAAGGATTAAGTTTGGATTAAAATGTTACCAGAATGAAGAGGTTCTGTACCTATCAATTTATTTTGTACTTACACAATACTCCAACACGGTGTAAGAGTTTAATTTTTCAAAATTTCTTACCAAGATAGCGTCAATCACTTTTAGGAATGGGAAAAATCATATTTTTTCATTGTGTCTAAAGTTAAAAGTGTTCGTTGTGACAAAATTAAACATGATACGAGATAACTTGTAAATTTTAGCAGAGGCGTACTCGTAAGTAATATTTTATCTTGTCCGAGCTTAGCGTTATCGGGTGATTTTCCCCAGGGAGTGCTACGGCTGCCTCTATAAAACAAACATGTTTTATCGATCTGGCTTAAGGTTCTACGTTAATCATCTCGATTGTGAAACAACTTGCCGACTTTAATATTGTCTCACTTCTACAAATTTCATTTTGCTTAAAAGACCGCCCACACAGCACCCCCGAAGATAACAATAGGCCCTGAAACAAACCGCATGGCTCGCGTGGCAAAAGTGTCGCAACGTCAAAATTAAAATTTATACTCGTTCAGTATCTCGTGTCACATTTAGGAATAACGCCCTGTCTGCAAAACTGCAACAGGTAACTCAAGCGTTCAAAGCCCTTGATAAAACTTGCCACAGATTCAGATTGTTGTCAGTAGTGTCGGCACAGCGTTAATACGTCTATCATTATACCTAGACATTCCTGGCTCTGTTTGCCCGCGTCAGGAAACCTTTTACGTTGGCGTTACTGATGTGACTGACTTAATGGTGTTAGATAAACCCTGCTACCATATTCATATTGCCTCGCCGTGTTCCCACAAGCCCCAGAGATAATACGATAGCCAACGGTAGTCTATATTTATGTATTTAACCAAGATCCCAGGCTCGGTAAACAGAAAACAGACTAAGTCTGTTTACTTAAACCGTGGTTTAAACTTAAAACGAGGAATCTCAGCATTTGTTGAAGGAAGAAGGCTGAATGCAGCAGAAATGTAATCCGTGAGGTTTATGCATGGTAACACCATGTACGCCCACATTACGAACGTAGATTCGGAAAAAAATGCAAGGCTGAGGTTATATTAAAAGTCAAGAGTCCGTATTACGGGAAAGGACGATTTACGAGTGCAAATATATTATGCCAATCCATATAACCGTTTTTTTTTTAAAGCTCTTTTATTACATGTACAATGCACAAAGCTGCATACATGGTTTTTCTGGTTTGGATATCTGTAGAAGCTCACAATCCGAAGGATTAAAATAACACGAAAGCTCAACTTATTTTTTTCATAAATATAACTAATAGCTTTTAAAAGTAAATGAATAATAAAACTAAATGCAGATGATGTGAAAAAAAGAAGATTATATTGATTTGCAATATTTTAGAGCCATGAAAATGTACTTCAAATTTCATCACTAATTCAGACATTATCTTTTTTTGTTTATATCTAAGGTTACTTTGCACTTTGAAACTTTACATTTTTTTACTAGAACCTCATTTAGCTAACCTTGGCTCATATAAATTGTTTTATTTTGGTTAGTGGCTCTCTTGAAATGTTCTGTGTTCATCAATATGAACTACAGTTGAAAAATCCTAGCCTAAACGATACCGTGGCAGAAGTGCAACTCTTCAAATCGCTATATTATAGCCATCGAAAACAGAACTGAAACGTGACAAAAGTGACACACCAATGTAAATGTTAACATCATGATCAAAGTACTTACTTATAACTGGTAGTTAAATTAGCTTTATTAAGCAAGTACTTCGCTACTATCTGTCACATGAACGTATAAAGATTGATACGACATATTAAATGTTTCACCGGACTGGTACTAAAATGCTTGGACAACTCACCTCTAGACGACGATTTGGTATAAACCAGTGAATGTACAATGTGCATAATAATATTGTTGTAATATTTAAAGTTAACGGTTGTCGTGATTAAAAATCCAATTGTCTTGCTCTTCACTTTGTTATCGTCAATTACTACTTGTTACATAGTTTACACAACCTCATTTTAACAAACCGTTTCATTTTTCCTCTCCTAACTGTATTTCTAGCAAAACCAAATGGTTTTCATCAGAAAAGTAAACTTAAAACGTATTCAAATTATATTCATTAAAATAATGCATTATGGTACCTTGCTCGAAATTGTTGCCTTTTTATTAAATTAGGAGCATGTCGTTGGGAACACAGTCGAAATTATGAACTAGTAAGTATGTTGTAAAAATGACATAATGGAAATACGAAGCGTACTCGAGTTAATGTAATCATACAAACCTAAAAAAATGCTTTAAGTTTGTCGAAATTCTAGAGAAACTTTGCAAAAAGCTTTCACATTATTTAGACTTCGACCAAAGAATCAACGGTGAAACATGTTTTTAACACGACCAGCGAATAATTTATAGTAAATTGTATCTAAAGGTAGTAATTAAACTATAAAAGCATAGCCGTATGTATGAGTACGATCGGGTAGAAGTAGCGCCAAAGCAAATTGCTTGGAAATAAATAATAACATGGTGTAATGTCCGCTTATTTATTTATGTATGAAGCGTTGATTGAACTGGAGAGTTTAGTTATGAATTTAATAATTTATTCGTACGTGTGCAGATACTAAATCCATTATTTTGTTTATTTATTTAGTCGCCAATATGCCTTTTACTTACAAATGGTCTACGTAATATTTTATAAAGAACTTAAGAGCATAAATCTAAAAACATTCTTTATTTTAATATAAGGGTGATTGAGCTGTGCCTGTCTCGCTAGGAGATCTTGTGTTGTGACAATAAGTTTAAAAAAAAAACACACAAAAAATAATTAGTATTTTAGTTTGCAACAGTACTTAACTGATCAGTTAGGGATTATTGCATATCTAATAGTTGCATGTATATTTAAACGAAGCCATTTTATTAAAATGAAATATATTGATGGTTAATTTATTTTCCCACACGATGCAATCTTTGTATACAAGAATTGTAAATACAATTAGTGTGAGAAGCTACATTTAAATTGAGAATATTGTCTCGTGTTGTATTTATTGGGTGCATTATATATATTCACCAGGTTAGGGCTGTCTAGTTGTCCATTAATGAGTTTAAAAAAGTTTGTTCTTCGCCTTGATAATTTAAGTAATTGCATTACACAACTATAATTTAGATTTTTTATTGGAATATTTCATTTGTAATCGAAAGAGCTCAAAACGAAACCGAGATATTAAAATGCTTCATTTGTAATTACTTTGGATGTCAACTTTTCATAGAAAACGACACTTAGAACTTTTATAACTAATACTTTCAAAAGATTAACAAAGTTTAGATTTTTTTAAATAATCGGGCCGTACCTAAAGTAGTTCGAAGTAATTTATTGGTGATTTTTTTTTATTATTTATTACGATTGGAAAAATTCTACTTTAATTATCTAGGAGGTAATTTTTGCAGAGAAGATTTTTTTTGTATTTTACATGTAAATGTTTATTTTTCGTTTACCTTTCTTATAAATGTACCTGTTGTTTACACCGGATAAAAATGAATAAGTGACCTAGTTAGGTGAACACCGCATAAAATAAGGACACACTGTATCCATAAATAATTGAGTTATCATAACCTGCCAACCGGAATTTCACAACAGAATAAGGTATTATTGAGGCATTACGATTTATGCGAACAACTCTTAATTGATTCAACGATCAAATGACCTACTGGCATGTGACCAAAACCGGCCTAAAACTAATAAACAGTACTCACATTTCGAGACAGCAAACAGTCGAGAGATCGCGGACCTCGGATGCCGGGTAATAGCGGCTTTATGCCGACTTCTGGGAACATCGCCGGCGCCATGGGAACTACTCGCAGTACGGCTGCCGCTCGCCCGGCGCTTAAGCCGGTATTACACCCGACCAGACGGGCGCACTTCTGTAAACAAATCATAATTACACTCGGTTATTCATTTGCTTGCTTTACTATTTGCGAAAGTACTTAACGAGTGTTGCGTGGATATATTTGGGTGTTATTTTGCGCCGAACAATGCGTTTAAGTGCGCGGTTATATTGAGAATAAACATTAAATTCACAATGAGACAATGAAAATTGTGTACTTAACGTCATCATGAAACCACGTTCAAATAATAACTTGGTGTTTACGGCTATTATTGTTGATGTCACGAGACACAAGAGATCACTTTCATAAACCCCGATTTCCAATCTACTCTCGCAGGTTAGTTGTTAATATTTTGTTGGCATTGTTTGCAATCGATGAAACATGATCGCGGTGAAGTTAAAATGTATTTAATTTTTCGACGAACTGAGCTTTTACAAATACGGAATAATATTACGAAAAGATTACTAACTAAATATCACATAATATACGCCACTCTTTTAACTTTTAGGAATCCTCAATATCAGAGAGTTATATCTTAAAAAAGTGTTAAAAATAACGCATTCTTCAAAATCTTTAATGTATATCACACATAATAAAAATACAAGGGCCAAACAACAAGAAAGACTTTTAGTAACTAAATACAAAACAGCTTTTGCACAAAGACACCATACGAGTATGTACATTGCCTATGCATGATAGGCTAATAGGCAATGTACATACTCGTACATAACTATATCACAGGACCGCAAGGAAATTGAAGACCTCCTAAAATAGCACTTGTAATTCTTCACCATGACAAACTAGAACATTGTGTAACAAATACCACCATTTAAAAAAAAAATATTCTACTTGTACTCACTGTCACTTACCTCAAAACAGGTTCTTGTGACCTAAGTGAGGTAGGTAATGTAAAAAAATAATCTAAGAAACAAAAAGTTAACAGATAAAAAAAATATAAATATATCCATCTCGCCATTTCACCGCAGATGTAGGCAGAGAGAATAGACCGCGATACAACTCTATCCTGGCACACACGCTTTGCTTCATTCACATCGCTCACATACATCATCTCAAACAAACTGTTTTGTTATTCTGACTCTTGACATGGCCCAACTTAAATATTCGATTCACTTGATCGTGCCATGTCATGCCAATGTCGAACTAAAGGCAATCAAATGAAAAACATCTTCAAAAAGGTACATTTGTTAAAAAAATACCACTTTGCCGGCAAAATACGTGCTTTGGGGTGGGAAATAAGATACGGTTTTCTCAGGCTCTATAGGATCAAATTGAGTGAATCTGAATGCATTAAAGACGAATAAAATAAAAATACCACTACGCGGCTAAAATGCGAAACTTAGGGTAGATGATTAAAAGCCGATTTCTCAGTCTCACGTTAACAAGAACGTCGACGTGCATCATAAATTTAAAAATGATTTGTAAGTGGCTAAATGTTTCTATTACATCGTTTATATATCCTTCCTTAACAATTATATCAGAATGCAAAAATCAGTTAATGAAAAAATTCATCAAAAGGTTTTTTTTTTACAGTGAATACCGCACAAAAGTTTTAAACTGCTCTCAACCGCCTAGAGCCAGTGGGACCATGGCATCCCCAACTGGGGTATGTTGTGAGGCTGAAGGTATTGGGGAGGTGAAGGAGATGGAGAAGGGGAAGGTTAGGAAGTACCTGGTTATTCAGATCTGGTCACTAAACACGGCTGAAGCCATTTCAAGCAACGTTTCAATTTAGAATGGTGGTCTTTCACCAGGGCGATACTTAGAGTATCTACCACTCTGAAACGTGCCGCAAATATACCATATATTATTTTATGTCAATTAAATGTGTTATGACACATATTAATTAAATAAAAATTATTTGCGCACGCCGGGTTCGAACCCGCGACCTCTGGATTCGTAGTCGAGCGTCTTACCACTCGACCATGCAGGCCGTCGTTAGTCGTTGCTGAAAGAATGCGACAGCACTAGAAATTCATAGAGTGCTGTCTCATTCTCTTTTATTTAACTAAAATTTGAACCAATTTCTCTACTTATTACTGCATATTTTGTCTCTTTTTAACTTTCGCTTGGAGCGGACTGTTCTAATTGCGCCCGCACAGGGCTGGACCTGCCAGTGAGACTATGGCGTCCCCACTTAGGGTGTGTTGAGAGTCTGAGAGAGTGGGAAGGGGAAGTAGATGGAGGAAGTATGGTCGAGAAGTATCTGGCTCTTCATATCTGGTCACCAAACATGGCTAAAATTATTTCAAGCAACGTTTCTCTTCTGAATGGTGGTCTTTCGCTAGGGCGACACTGAGGTAAATTCGGTTTAGGTACCACTCTAGCAAACAAAACTTTTAATTTGTGTTATAATCAGGTGAATTATTTAATACAATATTCAAAAATATTGTGACAAGAAATAGTATTAGTTATTTGAACTTTATATCATAAAATCAAAATAAATTAGAATTTCTACATACCCGAAAATGAGAAATCCTACCAATTAAAAGGCGGAAGCTGCTTTAAAAAACCTCCCAATTCATAATTGTTATTACTCATTTGAAAAAAAAGTCTGTTAATCAAATCTTTTAGATCAACGCCAATTAATAAAGTTGTAAATATTGGATTAAACACGATATTAAGTACACCGGTATAAATTTTAATTCGGCTTCAGGCACGACTTTTTATGAATGAGTGTGCCGAAAATAAATAATTCATGTTAATCGTATTATTTACGGTATATTGCTGCATCAACCCATTCGTTAGAATCGTGGCCCACCCGGTAGGAGGAAGTACAGGCTGGTCAGAAGTTAGCTCACTCTTAGTTTCGTTGTGTAGTTCGATGGTATTTAGGTTTACGATCCAATCAATTACAATCCATACGTAACTCATTGACAATTTTAAAATACCATTGGTAGCAAATTAATGTTTGGTGTTAGATACGCAGAAATTAACTCTAAATAAAATCAATTGTTTGAAACTCTATCCGATGGGAAGCACTGTCAATTAATTTGTACAAAAAATAATCATTTTAAAGGTGTGACTTAACATTGGTAATTTTTATATGGTATTCGTCACAAAACATCGCCAGAAGGGCACTGTATTAAACTAGAAAATGACTTTAAGCTAAAGAATAACAAAATTATTTTACTGATGTAAAACGAGGCTGAATGATTTTTAAAAAACATTTGCAAATTAAAAAAGGACTTAAAAAAGTTCAAATTTCTACGCAATGAGTAAAAAATATATTTTATAGAATTTTGCTACTACAGGCCACTCAAAAATAATGTATGAAACTTTAGTATTTTTTAAATTATTTATGGATATAATTTTCTGAACTGTTGAATCTTAGTTTTGAGATTTACTCCATATCCTGTTAAGGGTAATTTAGATACTACTTGTTACCCGGTTAAATTATTAAATTTACGAGATGTAACTTGACTTGCCAAGAAACAATATTAGATCCCATTTCAAATATAGAATTATGTCTGCTAAAATACTTTACAGGTAGGTACTTTATTAGGCAGGTTATACATCAAAGTTTTTTTTTTAAATTGAAAATTTCAATCAACATCAGTTCCAAATTTTAAATATTCACACTCTTACATACTGCCAAAGAAAAAATATGTATAGTCAATGTAAAAAACTAATTTTAATGCCACTGCATTCAAAGATATAACAAAGCAATTGATTCTTAAGCCCAATAGCATTAATAATTGGCTGATTTATATAGCGCCGTTTTCGTGACTAGAATATCACCTCAAGGGCGCTTTACAACATAATTAACATAATATTAAAACTAAAACTTAATATTAACTTATGCCTTATACTTATAACTAGCGATTTAAAACTAACATATTTACTTTAACAAATATATGTAATGGTTGTTGCCCGTGCTGTTGAACCTAGGGTAGAAAAAAAACGGAATAAGCAATAGTAAACTAAGTATACCACTTGGATTGAGTGATCAAAACTCATTATTCATATTGTATTGTAGGACATACCTAGTAAATTTTATTGATGGATTTATTGATAATAGGAGCATACCAAAAGCAAATCGAACCGCTTCATTAAAACATATTTATGTTCATTGGTTAACAGAAAATACGAGAAATCGGAATAAATTCTTATGTCAAAAATCCGAATATCCCCAGGCTAAGAGCTGATTAGATCAACGAATACACAAATAATTTATTTTATTATCATCAAATTAATTAATCGGAAAAAATAAACACAACCAAGTGGATTTTATTTCTCCGTATCATTTCGTTTCATTCAAGTTTCATGTGAAATTAATTCTTATATGAACATAATAAACCCAATTTACGAGCGAGCAAAACAATTATCGCCTTCCTGTAAATATATTTTTTTTCATTTCTGCTCTCAATTATATACTTATATAGTATAAATAGGATAGATAACCCATACAGACGGAGATTTGGAATCGTGTTCCATTTAGCTCAGGGGAGGTATGTGGTGCGGAGAGGGGACCCTCGCTTTCGACAGCAGAACGATGCTTGCTAACCATGCCGACATTTACTGAACCTACTAGATGTATTAACACCATGCTTGTGAGTGTTGTTGCGAACTTAAAATTTTAATCGAAAAACTTATTCTCGCTTAATTAGCCGTCACTTTAATGATATTAAAACACATTTTCCTCACGGAAGTTACTGCGTCGACTTTACCAAACTTTTTGGCGATGTTTTTGATACACTCACAAACCTTCCTCTTCCCTTTCCATCAGCTTCAGACATTCAAAAAAATGGGTTTTCCATAGTCCTACTGGCCCCAGCCAACTAAAGCTTCAAAAGTTACCCTGAGTATCGCCCTGGTGAGAGACAACTATTATGTTATACCCATATCTGAACCTTTTTCACACATGGTTTATGGTAATGATTATGATTTTAGTCAGTTTTAATTTGTATACATAGTATTTACTATTTACTCGTTGTTATATTAGGTTAGTAAATTAAATATGAAGCGAACTTGAGGTGAAAAATCACAAGTCTGCGCTATATAAGTTCACTGTTATTAGTATTATTAGTAACAGCTTTTAAAAAGTTAATACCGCACAAAAGTCCTAACTGCTCCCAACCGTCTGAATCCAGTGAGACTATGATATCCTCAATAGGGGTATGTTTTTTTTGAGATGGGGATGTATTGGGAAGTACCTGGCTTTCCAGATCTGATCACCAAACACGGCTAAAACCATTTAAAGTAACGTTTCGATTCTAAATGTTGGTCTTTCACCAGGCGATACTTGAGTAACACTACCTAAGTAATTTTCAACCATCCTCTTCACCATCTCCCTGCCCTCCGGGCGACTTTTTTTTACAACCTTCTGACATTCCCCGACTAGGTGATGTCATAGTTCTACTGGCTCCGTAAAATAAAATGGTCTTATTACCATAAATACGATTTTGAAACATCCTTCCACACTAGACTAGAGCCACTGAACATATAATACCTTGATGTGTGATCTAAACCGATTTGAAAGACAACCGATAACGCTAATTTACATTTCACCTAATGACTCCTAGGCCCCAGACAGGCGATAGAGATTGATTATCTCTCAACAGAATTTTGATATTCGTAAACGTTTGATCAATTTCACCAGAAGTAAGGAAAAATTGAGCTTACTTCGGGCACACGGAAACGCCCACAACGCCTTTCTCTATTTATATCTGCGGTGACTAGAACGATTTGCCGGTTTATTTTGATTTTGAACGCTAATCAAGATACGCGAAGTGTTGCCTAACATGATTACCGCCTAATTAGTTTTGTTGCAACATATTATCTTGGATATAACTATATGTTACCAGTTGCCTGTCACATGTGAAAAATCACGGGATGTAACTTGACTTGCCAAGAAAAAACATAAGTTGCTTTAATTCACCCATTTCAAGTATAAAATATTGTCTTCCTAAGTTAATTGTAGGCAGTGGCATGCACAGAGTTTTTGATCAGGGTAGGTAGTCCAAAAACAGCGAATTAATTGATAATAAAGATAGGTACCAAAAGATGTTACCGATTGCTATCGCATTTGTTTCGTAAAAACATTGCCTAGACGCTAACGAATATACTAACGTAAACGCGCTACTTGACCGTGCACACAGTTCACAGCATACATATTTTGTGTAGTCTAGTGAACATAGAATAATATACTCTAACGTTTTCGGCGTATGGGCATATGTAGTTACTGCTTTTGACACGTTATAGTAGGACGGTCAGTGCGATTGACAAACTTCGCGCATATTTTTCAAAGTGTAGATTTATTTTTTCTAATATTTTCAAATTATTTAATCCAATATAATTTATATTTTTATGCGAGTACAGCAGAGTAGGCAGTGCTGATGTGCCTATATGAAGTGCACGCCTCTGATTGTAGGTAGGTACTTATTTTATTTTTTATTTTTTTTAAAGAAAGACAAACATTCCCGGGTTACGAATAACCTGACAATATTTGGAAAACTCATACTGCCATCATAAGAAGCGGAAGATGTTGCTTGTGTAATGATGGAGGACTTGAGGAGCAGAGGAATTGAACGCACGATGCCCGGGTAGGAATCCGACGCGTTTGTCCAATCAGCTACCAACCATATAGTTTGATAATTTTCTCCACACATCCATCAGTTTTAATTACTTATAGTTCACACCTGAACGTGCGTACGTACGTACTCGTAAAGGAAACGTTTGTATTGTGTAATTGTAAAACTCATAAATGTATATATAGCCGCATTCCTCGTAAGTTAATGCAGATAAAAGAATGTCAACTGTCAATCGTTGTATGAACATGTAATATTAATTTGAAAACACGCATCTTTAACTAATTTCATTAGCATCGTTTAACAATAACGAATATAATACAGTATTTTTACTATTAAACGTGTTAATTATATTATCAATATTATGAAACTTGTTACTACAAACTTGCGTTATATTGCAGCGAGCTGCTGTTTGTTATATGAGTCGTTTTTGTAGCCATCATAGGGTAATTTCAATAGTGAATACTGCACAAGAGTCCCAACTGCTCCCAACCGTCTATAGCCAGTGAGACTATGGCATCCCTAATCGGGGTATTTTGTGAGGCTTAATGTAGTGTGGAGGGGAAATAGATGGGGAAGAGAAAGACTGGAAAATACCACGGATACCCTTTCAGATTTGGTCACCAAACACGGCTAGAGCCATTTCAAGCAACGTTTCGATTCTGCGTGTTGGTCTTTCTCCAGGGCGATACTTTAAGTATCTACCACTGTGGAACGTGCCGCAAATAAACTATATATTATTTTACATGAACTAAATGTGTTGTGAATATTGTGATACATATTGATTGAATAAAAGTTATTTGTGAACGACGGGTTTGAACCCGCGACCTTTAGATCCGTAGTGGAGCGTCTTACCACTCGACCACAGAGGACGTAAAATACAAATTAAACAACATAATTTCCTTTGAGAGTACGTATGAGTGCGAAGTTTTTTGTCAGTTCAAGTTATCGAATTTATAAAATAATCTTTTCAAATCTATACCTACCTAAAAAGAACCTTCCTATAGTGTATTTTAGCAGACATTATTCTATATTTGAAATGGAATATGTTTTTCTTGGCAAGTCAAGTTACATCCCGTGAATTTTGACTGGTAAGAAATAGTTCGTAAAAGTTTCATCATGAAGATGACAAATTGATATTATCAATCAATGTGCACTGATAAATCATATTTCCAAAATTTGTACACCTTCGATGAGAAAACGATTTTTATTTCAAAATTGTAATTTTATTCTGTTTTATCCGCAGTGGCAAACGATGACTTTATTCCAATTTTTGGAACAAAGTCACTGTTCATGTTTCATCTTAACACTCTTATTATTTATTTGGACATTTTTATTGAAGTCACTGTCCGTCAGGTAGCTCTGAATTAGCTACCTTGGAGAAAGAATATGCATGGAGAGAGAGCTAAATATTTTTACCCAACCGTAACGAATTTGTGATGACTTTCTCCGGGTTTTTACGTCGTGTGAGATAGAAAGAGACAAAAAAGGTCATCACATAATATTGGAACACTTCTAGGTATGTACGAATGTTCTCCGTCCGCGCTAACTTTACATCATCGAGTCGTATAACTTACGTCAACGGATTTTGAGGTTATTTCCTATATTTGTGTTGATTAATAAACTTGCAGTGGTTATACAAATAAATCAAACATGTTGGTGGAATGCGCTATGCGTTAATGTTCAAATAAGACCAAACAAAGATTATAAAAAATCACTTAAATAATTGATAATAATATTTTTGACCGAAATTTAGAACTTTCACATTATTATTAAAAACATAAAATCAACAAAAAGCTTTCATCATTATTCAGGCAAACCTTCTGGATTTCGTCTATCGGGATTGCTATGCATGTTAGCAAGATAATTTTTAATAATGAATAAAAATGTCCGAATTCCATGTGGGCGGTAACTAATTAACTATCCGACATCCTTTAACATATTTTGTCTCTTTCTATCTAGTCAGTATAAAGTCAACCGGCCTGACTACATTGTTTCGCAAAGGTACTTCTCCATATATTCTTACTCCAAGGTACCTACTAAATAATGACAATGTTTAATTCAACAAGCCACCGTAATACAAGTGCTAAATGAATATTTTTGTATTACTGTATTAATGTTATCGTGTTGTTGTTGTTGTTGTTATTGTTGTTTATTATTTTATATGGCAGACAGGGTGTTGCGCCCACCGCTCTGTTCCGCTTTTAGAGTATCAGTCCAAGGCAGTGTAGTCAGTTTTTGATGATTTTTACATGACTCGGCGGACCTGGGCGTGGCTAAGACTAACGATAGGGTATTTATACATCCATTCATATCTTATATCGACATAATGTTTTTGTTTATTCATATAACTACTTTTTAACAGTATTGATATCAACAAAAATATAGTATCTAACCTAAAAAACCGTTTAGTTGTGTCAAGTTCAGTGGCATAATAAAAAATATGGGCGGAATCCTGCGGTGACCCAGGAGCCCAAGATCATTGTGACAGTACGTAGAAGCGGAGTATTATATTTGCTGTCTCTTTCTCTCTCATGGTTTACGACGTAAAAACTCAGAAAAAGTGATTTATCGCAAGTTTGTATCGGATGGGTAAAAACAATTCTCTCCATACATTATTTCTCCAAGGTTCCGCTGAAATAAAAAATATTATTATTATAAATGTGTTGACGTTTTCGCCACAAAATGAAATAGCACTAAACTTTCTCGTGGTTAACGAGTGAGCTGGTAGGTACCGCGATTTTCCGGACACCGTGCAATGCCATAAAATCTTTCCCCCCTGACAAGCGTGGCGAAACAATGGTCAAAGTAAATTGGAAGACATTTATTCGAGGTCATTCAATTACAATATCATAAATCACATGGGTTAAAAATACATAAAGTTATTCACAGCGCGAGACGTTAAATGAGATACAGCTGTTTGACCATCAAACAAAAGGCAATATGAATTACTTCCTACCCAGAACCATAAAATGTTAAGGTTCTGTTTTATACTTGCAATATTTATCATTTTTATTCTATAAACTACCTAACTGTGTCGGACGTACATGGTCCACGATAAATGTGTAGCATTAAGATTATTGTATATAATTTAGAAATGTTAATCATTGTAATGTATATTTCTCCCGGCTTGATAAAGCCCGAATGACGCAAAGCAAGGTAGGTCGGTCAGAGTAAGGGAACAACAAACGGGATGACGGCGCGTAGCGCGGCCTGATCCCGGCCGGCCTATCGATCTTTGCGGGAGCGGTTCTGGGAGAAAATTAATCTGCCTAACCCTTTCACGGGGGCCAGGTTAATCGCCCGGCCAAATAAAATATACCGGGGTGATAACTCGGCCCCCAGCTACACAACTGTCATGTTATTATGTATGTAAATGTTAGGATAAGTTAGTTATTAAGAGTTTAGCCCCAAAAAACCGGGCATTATTTGTAAACTGTATTTTTTATATGTATTTGTGAACTTAATAAAGATGATAGAGGGGTGAAATTAAGTTGAGGTGAAAGCTGGTAAAAAGGAGAAGGGGATAGATTGCTAAAATCTGTCCCACAAAATTGCCAGCCGGCCGGGGAGAGAGCGAAAGAGGATGCTAAATCCTCCCATACATCGCTCTTACGCCTCGGCTGTGCGCTCCAAAGGCAATGAAATATTGCGCAATAATGGGAGAAAAGGCAGATCACCAGCATCCTCCACCAGTACCATTCACCTTGACTCATCTTCGCCCTGACATCGCCTTCAACTTGACTCCTGACTTTTATTTGACCATCGCCTGCCCCCCCTGGACCGCCTGACTACACCTCTCTCTGGACCAGACCCGCAGCGCAGCATCTTCACTTGAAAGCCGAGGCCCTACAAGCTGAACCCGTCGTCTCCCTTACAACGAGACGACCCCTTGGAGCACCTCACAGATTGGGACCGCCCCCTATACAGTTTACTTGTGTGCCCTGTTACGTCGGGTACACTAACCATCACGCTATTTCTCCGCAGGGGTAGGCAGAGAGGCCGGAACGCCATACAACTCTGTCTTGGCACACACTCCTTGCTTCGTTCACATTCATACACCATCTCATACATACTCTTCTGTTATTCTGACTCTTCACGTGGCCCTATTCAAGTATTTGATTCACTTGATCGTGCCATGTCTTCCTCAGGCGTCCCCGACTTCTTCTTCCATTCACTTTCCCATCATATATTCTTTTCACACTACTTTCTTCGTGCGTTCGCTATACGTGCCCACACCATCTATGCGTTCCTTTCTTGATCCTTTTCATTACGCTCACATCAGCCTTGCATTATTTACGGATATCCACATTTTTAACACGGTCATACATGGTTTCACTGCACATACGTCTCAGGGATCTCATTTCCACAGCATTCAGTCTACTTGCATCCTTCTTCTGCCAGTTCTATGCTTCACTGCCATACATCAGGGTGGTACAAGCCCTTTATTGTGGACTGCTAGCTTTGCTTCTTTGAATAATTTCTTATTAGCGCCAACAGCGTTCAGTCCTTCATAAATGGAGTTCCCTGCAATTCACCCTTCTTTCAATATCCTAAATGTACGCAAATTATTCGATATGTACGCAAAACTCCTATTTTACTCTGCAGCGTTTGCTGAAATGTTTAAATGGAGCTATACTTGTAAGTGAAGAAACACAAATATTATAAAACGATGACCCCATTTCTAAAAGGTAAGATACTTTGCTCTCCACTTAGAGTTTAAAGGTTCAAGACTCGGCGAGGGCGAATAAAATTAAAAAATGCATATAATGTGTCGCTGGAAAAGTAAAAAGGCTTAAGCAAATTTTGGTTAAAACCGAGTTAAATATACAGTTTTAGTGAGTTTTTTTTTCTGCATCAAGCGCTTTGACTCTCGTTTGATTCTGAAGACTTTTGTGGCCCTTCAGCCCTTTAAAATATTTTTACAATTTGGGAAAAAGCTTGACTCAAGCGACACAATTCGGAATTTTATTGGCTTTTCGTCGCTTTATTATATTTTTATCGCTTTATTATTCTTTTATACTCAGTGAGAGCATTAAGTTTCCGGAGTTTTTTTTTCAAAATTCAACCAGGTACTGAAGACTTATGAATTTTATTGTAAAACAAAAAAAAAGTGCTTTCGTGTAAACTTTCCAAGATGGCGCTTCAGCCCTTTTGCTTTCCGGCGAGTATATGGGTTTATCAAATCAACATTATTATATTTAATTTTGTAACTGATGATTCGTGATGGAATTCCATTTAATTATGATTTTTTGATTAAATAAAAACCTTTGTAACTTATTTCCACTAATTTATTTTTGACCGAACTGGTTTTTTTTTTCATTTTCTGTTATTTTTTTATTTATTTTTTCTCCCTCTGTATGTATATAAAACCACACACATTGTATTTTTTGCCAAGTTTAATTTTGTACACTAATGATGCTTAGGCTAAGCGAAACCGGTCCGTCATAATTTTTTTAATAATATCCTTGGTCTTATAAAAAATACTATTTGGGAATTATAATATATATCAAAAAATGTAATTTTTGTACGGTATTATTTTGTTCTACTTATGAATGAAATAAAATAAAAAACAATCAATATTTTTTGATTCTGTAGAAACAAAGTTTACATCTCGTGATTTTTCAGGGGTAACCACTAGTTACATAAATAAATCAAAATAATGTTAGAAAAATATTTCCGTACAAAATTCCAAAATCGATGTTTACAAATGGCCGAAGGGTCGGCCTCCCTAAGGGCACAAAGGGCCCGTTGGAGGTTTAACATATTGTGACCGAAACACAACGTTTTCTGTGGACACAATGAAGCACGACAAATAAAAATATTATAAATGGAGGCAACACAAATTATCATCTAACAATGGCGGCGCGAGGCAAAGTTGTTCTTGGAAATATGTTTTAGTACTCTCGGACACTTTGTGGACAGAATGGACCATCAGGTATACAAAACTATTTTTCAGTTCGCGAGCGTTTATGGTAAGAAATCATTGGATCGGGAACTTATTTTGCAATAATTTATCAATTCAAGTTAATAAGTTTTCGAGGGGGATTTATTTTCTATAATTGACCGACAGAATATCGCGATAACTTTGGCGTGCAGGTTTATTGTTGTTGTATTTTATATTAAAGTCATTAAAGTACGTATAACTAAAGTGTGATAACTAATATGGATTTACAAGAGTCTACATTATAGTCGATTATTATTTATGTTATTCGTTGATCACTCTGCGTATTTTAAAGTACTTAAGCGTACTTAATTAAAATGTTACTTAAAGGCATAGACATAAAATACAAGACCCGTCATATTCTTACAAATCGAACGATAAATGTGGCACGGTCTTGGCTTAAGTTTCAAAGCTCATAACGTTTATGAAAAGGATAGCAATACTAAACAGAATGTGTGTGTACGGATGAGATAGCCATATGAATGTCCCGCGTAACTTTTATAATCTCTCTTCCCCGACGAACTTACTGAGCGACTAGCCAAAGTAGAGTACAACGTACGGAAACGGTTGTCTTCCACACACCTATGTTTATCTGCATTCGCTATCTCACAATATTTCGGTTGAAGAGCTCCCGTTTTCCCGTGACAGCTTGTCTGTCGAACGAATGTTTATGTGATACTAAACGCAGTAAATCTCAGGTATGTCTCTCGGACTCGGCTTAGTACATTCACGCGCGTTGTCTCAGTAACGTATCTATATTATTTAATTCAGTTAAGTTTAAGGGGCTGTAAAACTTCAAATCTCTCCGTCGCAGTGAATTTTTTTAAGATGCGGGGTCCTAGAATTCAGAATTCAACATCCAGACCACGCCGCCCAACCTCAACAATACACGAAAGAAAGAAAAAAAAAATTTGAAACACTTAATTCACTAAAATTAAATATTATATTCTCTTTGTATTATTACCGGTTGGTTTGTTTACTTTACATAAATGACACAGCTTGCAGTTTTTTCGTGTAAACGTTTTACAAGTGCCATTTCATGGCATTTACAAGAGTTTTTGAGAAGATCTTACGCCATAAAAAAATCTTTCTTTGCAAATTAATAGCTATTTCTATTGCGTAAGTTTATCCTTTCATTAAGATGTAAGAAACAAAAAGAGCATTTTTATTTTATTAAAAAAATCACAATTATCTGGTGACCAGTGGGAATGAATTGGCGATCACTGGCCCATAAGAACACGAGTAGGCAGGATTCGCTGGCAGAGAACAATAAAAGTTGGAATAGAGAGTAAAGCTTGAAGGAACAATATATGGAGGGATAGCTAATTTGTTTTACCCAACCCATCCGAAATTGTAATAAATCACTGTTTCCGTGTTTTTACATCGTACACCATGAGAGAGAAAGAGACAACAAATTTCTTGGACGGCTTCTATATACTGTCGTAATGTTCTTAAGCTGGTTATTTTCGCTGGTTAATAGCGGGACTCCGCCCACATTTTATATTTTGCCACTAAACTTGACACAACTAAACGGTTTTTTAGGTTAGATGCTATATTTTTGTTGATAAAAATACTGTGAAAAAGTGGCTATACGAATACACAAAAACATTATGTCGATATGTGAAATGAATGGATGTATAAATACCGTAGCCTTAGTCTTAGCCACGCCCATTTGCGCCGAGTCATGTTAAAATCATCAAAAACAAGTCCAAAACTGACTTCACTGGCTTGGCTTGGGCTACCTCTTGTATACTCTAAGGAGTAAAGGTATGCGCGGGATGTTAAAGTAAACAAATAAATGCATCCATTTGGAGGCTTTTTATGCACAGACCACATAAACATAGTAATGTATGACTCCAATGCCCGTTAAGTGTCAGACTGGAAATGTAACTTCATGTTACAGATAAAAATGTTAAATAATATGCTTTCACATTTACAGATGAGAAATAACAATTTAAAAAAAAAACACGATAGATTGTCTACAGTTTGAAGTGTTTACAGTCAAAGGATAATAATAATAACAGTGAACTTATATAGTGCAGTTTTGTGATAGTTCACCGCAAGTGCGCTTCATACTAAATTAATTAAGCTAATAAGACTAACAAGGAGAAAATAATGTATAACATGTATACAAATTGAAAATATCTAAAATCATGATCGTCATCATAAATCATGAGAGGAATTGGTTCAGATGTGGGTATAACAGTGCATGTGTACATTAACAGATTTAAGAAAACAATTTACTAGAAGCTGAGGGTATAAAAATCCAGATGAAACGTATGAATGCATTTTTAAATTAAAGAAAAGCAAATTAGATTGAGGTCAGTTAACATGTTGATACTTAAAAACATTAATATTCAAGTATTATAAGTAAACGCTTCTACAAATGCAAACAGTGTACATATAACAAGTAACAAAGAACAAAAAATATTTTATGACAATGAGTATATGATTATCATAGGCAGTAAGGACATTTAGTTGTAAGGATACAAGTTAGGAGAAAATCGAAACAAAGCAAATTAAATTTTAATAAGTTACGTTTCGTATTTAAGATTTTTAAACAATTTGGTTTTTAAGACCAGTTTGAACTCTGTTAGGTTCTGTATTTTGGCAAAAGGGGTGCAAAAGGTTTGGCAAAAGGGATGTTAAAAAAACGTTATAATAAAAAGCATGCTTTGTTTACGAAATTGGAACATTATGCATCGCATACGTTGTGGAGAAAAAAAGCATAAATATTAACAAATTCTGTATAAAAGCGTTTTCTAGCAAATCAGAGCCAAGACAAACTTGGCGTAAAATGGTGGTACGATGGAAATCGTCTTATCTACCAAGATTTTTTTAAAGTTACTAATTTGCATCTGAATGTGAATATAAAAGGGGTTTTTGTAAAAACCTTTGTACCTATATTTTAAATTTTAATACGCTAATAGCATACATGAGGTGCTGAGAAAAAACGGAGACCTCGGGACTTATAAATATATTTTCAGATCCTTAAGGGCAGAAAGGAGTAAACCTAGAAGTCGTTTGACGAGGGAAGAAACACAAAAGCTGCTAAATCATTCTACAGCCGAGATGTTGACCACAAAAACGAGTTACAACGAGACGACAATATTTTAAATATAGAGTTAGACGACTATATTCAAAGGACTGAAAACCGTACGTTGAGATAGGGGACTATATCTGATGGATTGACCGTTTTCGCTCACCGTCAAGTGTTTTTAAAAAAATTATCTTCCCCGAAAAGAATATATGATTCGAAAGTGAATGGAAGAAGAAGTCGAAGACGCACGAGGAAGACACCACGATCAAGTAAATCAAATACTTGAGTCGGGTCATGTGAAGAGTCAGAGTAACAGAAAGGTATGTATGAGACAATGTATGAATGTGAATGAAGCAAGGAGTGTGTGCCAAAAAAGAGTTATATGGCGGTCCGTCCTCTCTGCCTACCCCTGCGAAGAAACGGCGTGATGGTTAGTTAGTTGGCTATCTTCACTAACTTGAAAGAGATGAAATTATAACCTACAAAAATCATTGTTGACACTTGTCCATATTAGCATGATTAAAAAATATTTCATTTGAAGTGTTTTTATAATATTGACCTGTTGGTTCACTATTTTGATAAGATCATGTTTTACCTCTCCCAATCGATATCCAAATATCTGTTGAACATTTCTTAAAATCTTCTCTCGAGAGAGAGTTCTTGAGATCTGTCTTTTGATACTTCTAAATTTGTATGTAAACAGAGTGATATTTTTACAATATTGTTTACAAACGTAATCACAGTAGACCTAGAATGTCACTATGTAAATAGGGTTTGTCACGCCTAAACTTTATTATTATTGACAGTTTTGAGTGGACTGGTTATTTCTGAGCTATGCAGCACGTTGTATATCAATTTTCTTTATTACGTTATAAATTTTAACTCACAGTCAAATTAATAATATTATTCTTAGATTGTGACACATAATCTTTTATATTTTATCTTAGTTGTTTTGTTCAAATTACTCGAAAACTAGGGAATATCATAGCAAAAACAATTAATATTAAATTAACGCCTAATTAGAGTGCAATATTAATGTTTTCACAGCTTGAAAATATCTTAAAGATTATAGTTAAAATGATATTTAAACTTTTTCGCTTTTCTACTTCTATTAAGCGAGGCTTTATTTACTAAGCGATAGTTGGTATTAATATTTTTACAAATGTCGCGGGCTGTAATAATATGCAAATATGTGAGTAAAAATTGACAAAAAAAGATAGATAAACAAGATCTATATTTGCATAGGCATGGTCCATCTCACTACCCTGAAAGAGGAGTGAACAACAATAACAACAATTTTTATTGTTATTTGGTAATAAAACGCCACAGGTAGGTAATACTCACATAATTTCTCATGTTTTTTAGCTGAACATATCGTGTTTAAGTAGATTTCCAAGAATGTGTACGGTTGAGAGTGTGCCAACATATCAAAGAAAATAAAACATTTCTATCCGCAGTTTTTTTATGTTTTTTTAAGTGTTTTTAATAGTGAAACACTTTCACAGACCACCTTTGAGAAAACATCGAAGCATTTGTTACATTATGTCGTATTCACCACGATTCGGGTACTAAATTATTACATTTTTGACCCGCAGATGGTTGACAAGGGCATCGATGAGGAAGCGCTTACCATCTGTTTAGTTAAGAGAAAATAAAATGCCTCCTTTTATTACCTTTATGAGGATACTCACAAACATGGCGTGGTGGTAAAGACACGTAAAATAATCACCAAATGTGTCATGGTACTTCCTTTCCACGCAAGAATTTAAATTTATTCATTGCCTGATCACCGAAAACTGCTCTGGCGACCGCATTAGTATTCCTCTCAAACACTGGACCAGTCAGTTGTGTGCCGTAGCTCCTCTCTCCCAAAACACCTCTATCAATGAAGCTGTCTACTCACACCCTCGGTTTAATATCTTAACTAATTTTATTATACGTCAGACCAAAATACTGCGGTCAACACACACGACTTGATGTTATAATCCTCGGCTTAGTATTTACTGAATATCTGGCCACTTGTTAGACTCAGCTTTACGGGCTGCCAAGAGCCGTAGGTTGTTCCCGATTTCAAAGCGACCGACAACTCGCCGTCGGGTTAAATTTGTAAGATTTTTGACATCAATCACTTTTATTCTAGTGGAAGAGTGGCATTACATTATATTATTTCGCGGCCGAAGGATACTGCGACGAAAGCACATGGCCAAAGTTATGGCTTACCGCGCAAGGCGGCGACTTAAAAAAACTTATATCAAAGGCACGAAGCCAAAATGTGAAATATCGGCCGTTTCCCTTGCAAATTTATGACACACAGACGGATTTTAGTGTTGTATAAACAAATTGGAAAATCTAATATATCTTCGTCCAAACGATTGCTTCAAAATACGCGATGGAACAGAATTAAGTGATAGTTCTTTGTTTTTATGTAATAAATTAACCAAATACTTATTTTGCAATTTGTCGGTCACGTTAAATTCCTTTTAAATCGCTTCGGGGAAACAATGCGTCCGTTTTTCAAGTATGTCAAATGAATTATATCAAGAAACGTGTGATGTGGTGTATTGCGTAACTTTCTAAACTCTAATCAATAACTTCAGACTGTGTGCTCTGGTGGGCTCGAAGAATTTTAATGTTTCCTTGCTGATGACAACACCGTTTTAATCAATGTCTCATTAGCTCTCAACGGAAATATTGAGGGCATGCCGTAACAAAGACAAAGTTAATTTATGGTTCAATCAGCCGACCATGCAACTCTTTAAATTGATCGCACCGAAATTTCTCGAATTCTTCGAATACCCTTTTTTATGTAAAAACGTGGGTACTTGATTGTTTTTCAATGGACAAAGAACATTTTATGATTAAAATAAATTAGGCCGGTCTCTTTCTACTGTAATATTGAAGGATAATCATGAAAACGTCACTAAATTTGCGAAATGATTTATTCCTATAATGAGACTGAAACTTTGTGGCCATCACTGTAATTATAACAACGCGTTAAAAAGTCAGTTTAAGCAAGACGATGACTTCTTCAGACAAGTATAAAGTTATAAATGAAAAAAAAACTAGTATAATAAGTAGGTATATTAATTGATAATACCTGCATATATTACTCTCTATTTTACGTTTTGTTTGATTAAATAGATTTTACACATACTAGTTACGTTGAAGTGATTCAATCACTAATCGGCCCTACATAAAGTGGAACAATAAATAAATAAATAAAAATTCCTGAATATTATTTTTTATTGATTTATTGGTTACAGTATACCATTTATCACACGCTTTAAAATCCGCGACGAGAAAGCAGTTTAGATGAGGTACGATACAGGGCCTCTATCACAAACGTATCGATAAAGTTTTATCGACAATACCGGTTATTTTTTAACACTGTCGAACTCAACCGCAGATCGCCAACGAATAGTTTACGTCGACTAAATTAAGCAGCTTTAGTGTTAAACGAATAACCGATATTGTTGACAAAGCTTAACCGATGTGATTGTGCTAGTGCCGATCCCAAACGAGAGACAGTCAGGTGCGTATGCAGACAATCTATTGCTATTCGCTATTTGGATTGTATATCTCGACGGGTAGACATTTTAGACAGTCGGCCACAATATTTTGATTGTTAAAGTGGTTTGGGCTGTTAAAACGGCCAACATAAAGTCAGCCGAACTAAAACAATACGGATTTTTACATCAGACGTGTCTAAAATACAAATCTAATTCCGAGAAATGAGACAATTTTACTGCGCTGAGTAAATTACTACGGCCGATGACAAACTTGCGATAGGTACGGACGACTGTAAGTTTATATTTGCTTCTGGTTGAACTTGCGAGCGAGAGATTTGTTGTGGCTTCGTTAAAATAAGTAGCGAGTTGTTTTAATCTCGCGCGAAGTCGACGGCCGGCCGAGCGATTGCGGTTTTTGTTTTTGTTTTAAGTGATTCATTAAGAAAAACGTAGTTGTGAAAATGGCTTTGAGGATGAAGTTTGATCAGCCGCTGTACATGGCAACCCAGAGTTAATATAAGAATGTAGGACAGACAGGGATAACGAGATGCATTAAGCATTGTTTCTTCTTCTTTTCATATTTTCTTCCTTTTTCGCGCTGCTTCTAGCTCCTCTTTGCTCCTTCTTAATCCGTCTTGCTTTTTAAAACTTTTTCTTGTTCTTTCAGGCCCCTTCATATTTATTCTAGCTGTTTGGCTTCTCATTGTTGCTTATCGCTTCTTCTAGTTTATTTTTTGCTTCAAACTTATCTTTTTTCTTTCTTGTTTCCTCTTGCTTCTTAGTTTCTACTTGGTCCTTCTTGATTTTTCTTGCTTATTTTTGTTTCTAGCTACTTCTAGCTTCTCCTATTTCTATTTTGCAATAGAAAACCGTAGGTGTGAAATTGGTTGGCTTTTGTTCATTAACAGAGAAAAAGTTGATTTGTGAAAAAGATTTGTGGATATTTTTAGAACCTGTTTATTTATTATTCATAATAAGAACTCACTTTGTAGAGACTGGCTTTGTGGGTTCTAAACTCTTATGATGTCGCATAAAAACAAAAATAAAGGTTGCTTTAAATATTTTGGTCACTAAGAAGAATATAGAACAAAGTGTCAGTTTAGTGAAAAATCATTCAATTCCACTTTAAGCCTGATTCACACCAACGTCCGGTTCCGCTCAGTGCCGATATTGTTCCGCAAGAAAACTTATTGATATGGTATGAATATCAATCAAGGAGTATGTGCCAAGACAAATTTGTGTGGCAGTATATCCTTCTGCCCACCCTTGTGATATTTAACTACTTATTTAGTTAAATAATTATTTTGAAGTGTAAAAATACATACAACGCAGTTTTTTTTTTTTTTAAACCATTTTTTTATCACTAAATAATATTTTTATTGATTATTAATTATTAAAAATATTATTTATTAAAAAAAAAATGGTTTAAAAAAAAATCTGCGTTGTAAGTATTTACACTTTAAAATAATTATTTAACTAAATAAGTAGTTAAATATCACAAGGGTGGGCAGAAGGATATACTGCCACACAAATTTGTCTTGGCACATACTCCTTGATTGATATTCATACTATATCAATAAGTTTTCTTGCGGAACAATATCGGCACTGAGCGGAACCGGACGTTGGTGTGAATCAGGCTTTACTGTTCTTAGGAAACATTATCAAAGGTCGTAAATAATATGTTTTCGCATAAAATAAGAATAACACCAATGTATAGCGGCACTTTATCAATTCACCGAACACCTTAACAGGTGGTTTCGTACACGTTGCAGGGAATTCGCCCAAAAGATGCCAAATATTCCGCTTAATAACACTCAGAATAATCGCCTCGGACCCCCGACAAAACGGAATGCAATTAGCGAGCTCGTAACCGGCGGACACGCCTCCCGCCGTCAGACCCGGGTCTCGCCGATACAGCCGCAAAACAACCGGAGAGGATGTGAAACGATTGTCAATAAGGAAACTGATTCTGTACGCTGAGTTGTCGAAGCAGATTTCGAGGAATGTACTGTCAAATCCCTCGCATGAAATTTGAAAATAGAGTGAATTTTGAATAAATAGTTAGCTAAATTTCAATGAGCCATTTTTGTAAAATATCATCTCAAGACCGGTTAGTAGCTAAGCGGACAAACGCGTCGGATTCCTACCCGGACGTCGTGGATTCAACTCCTCTGCTAGCTAAGTCCTCCACTATTGTACAAGCAACACCTTCCGCTTATTATGATGGCAGTAAGAGTTTTTCAAATATTGTCTGAGTAACCCGGGAACGTTTGTCTTTCTTTGAAAAATGTATAAAAAGGGCGCTTAGCAAGGCTAGAAAACAACTAAAATCTATAATATTGAAGGTCAGGGTAAAAAAAATAATCATTCGAATATCAACATCTTGATAGAAATAAATTTCAATAAACTGACATGGTAGGATAGATAAGTATGTGCATAGCCAATCAGTCGTTGGGTTACGTACCGTCAGTCAAACAGATTTCGCATTTATCGAGCCAGCAGCGCGGTAAATTACCGCCTATAGTTGGCGGTATAATGTTTAATTTAAAAGATCGATCACATTTACCATACGCAAATACAAAATACATCAAAACTCTTTCATTCGGGTACTCTACAGGGAGTCTACGGCAAGGAATGTTGAACTGAATGAGTTGCAACAAAGAAGGTGAGTCAATTATACAATTAATAATTTTGAAAATACAAATTAAATCAAAGTCTTTCCTACTCTTTTCTAATGAAGTAATTTTAAATGTTTGTTCACTTTCATCGTATGAATAACCGCCACTTTCTCGCCCTAATCTCCATGCAATTCCGCGTAAGAAGCGATGTTGTGCGGATTCAATATGATGAATATGAACAGTATAGAAAGGGGAGATGTCGTTCATACTGTGATTTCATAAAAGCTTGGATAAACCTTTTTTTCCCATGTATCCTATATATATTTTGTTCATATCCGCTTGCCCCTTGCTTTATGCAACAGTTCAACAGTCGTTGTTTGGCTTTGCATCCCACTATCAGAGATGTCCAATCTCGACTTCGTCTCCCCGGAGCGCAGAGCGGCGAGGAGGCGGTGGGCAGCGGCCAACAGCTTTGCGTCTAAATTAGCGACGCGGGCAGGAGATAAATCTCAGGCTTGTTTGTCGATAGGAGTCTGTGTGCTCGCCGCTTTTATAGTGGGATTATGTGTGATAAAAGTGCAGGTAAACGGGCAGATCGTTGGGCACGCAGCTATTACATTTGATGGGGCGTTAGCGCGCGACGTGAAACACAGGTAAATCCAAGTACTTAAGAAACTTGCATTCTTAGACAGTTATTCACCAATTCTCAACATTTAATATATTAACCAAATACACGGATCGTCATCTAATCACACAACCAAAATTGTAATTTTCCCCTTACACATCGCATTCACACAATACAACGCATTACCCGATGAATTGAAACTCCCAGTAGCGAAAATAAATGTTAAAAGCATTTAAAGGATATTTTCTCGACAACTCTATAAATCAGCGATATATCCTTTCTGTAAATTTTTTATGGGTGTGAATATCTTTCTTAGTGCATTTATGATTTTTAATTAATCTCTACTCTTATGAGTTTCTTTTCAGTGTATTTACTCTTTCTTCTCTTTGGTCTTTATAAAAATGTCATTCATTTTTGTCCAAAGAGTTTGTTGAGTGAGTTTTTTTTTAACTCCTTCGCAATAATATATTAAAAAATGATTTTTGTACCATATTACTATTTGAAAAAATAAAAATTACATGAAATTTCATGTAATATGAGCATTAGAAAAGTATTATTATCAACGATATGTATTAATATATATATTTAGTGTAGAAATTTGGGGCAGCGCCAAACAAAAAACCGAGGTAAGCAGCTTGTGGGGGGCCTCTTCCAGTATTCAATTGACAAAAGGCTGATAATATGCTGATAATATGGCTGATATATTGAAAGTTTTTTTTTCCGATCTTTTTTATTCACGTTTGTTTGTAGCGTTCGCTTTGAAGAACTTACTTAACATTACGACTATTAAAAAAAATCAGGTAGGTACATTTTTAGGTAGTAATTTGCTAGGTATGTACCCAAGTAGTTCCTAATTATTTACAAAAGCAAAACGCTCACACAACGTACATAAAATATATTAAGGGTGCTTAAATATGCAGGCGGTTGATTTTCGCAATGATTTTACTGCAAGAGGTTGCATCCAAATGCAATATTTCTTCAGAAATAACGTCTCAGAGCGAGCTTTTGCAGATAAAACAATGCAGATTCGGCGACCGGAGGCGACCGACGCCGTGAAATCTTAATCAAAATAATATCAAACCTTCGCCTCGGCAGCTGTCTTACTCGGCTGAAATGCGCTTCTTAAGATTGGATTTAATTTATTCGGAACTCTTTTTAACACTGTGCTCTCCTGGCGAATGGAATTATTTCCTTTCCCTTTTAGTCCTGGCTGATCCGATCGTGCTGGTCCGTTTAAAAAAATATTTCTCGTAAACGGCTTGAAATTTTACCGGTATACCAGCTCACAATGAGCGTGTGGGCTTGGATTTATACCGTGTTGTCCTTTTTTCAGATTTTTTTCCGCAAGGAGCGACATTAGAAGCTTGAAAATATCGCGTCAACAACGAAGCAAACCTCTGCCACGTAAATAATTTATAAAAAATTAAATATAAAGTATTTAAGTAATTCAAAGTGTTATTACTGCAGTTAATGCGTCTGTCAATGAGTTCGTTGTGTTTTATTTGGAACTTTATTTAATATTGTGTCATGTTTTAACGACTCTATATTTTAAAAAATTGAAGATAAAAGGTTTTTATTGCTTCAGGTCTAAAAGGGCTACACCTTTATTATACAAGTGGAAATCGTGTGATATTTTTATTCAATTTATCATTTGAGCATTTATACAACTAAAAGAAAAAAAGTCACTATGATTACATAGCCAGTTAGCCTTTCAACTTAATCAACAAATTGGTATTAAAAAAAAATGCATGATAAATGATTTTCTTCATTTAAATTTTATTTAGTATACTTACATTGATTATTATTTAATTTTTGAAAACTGATCTCTTGATATTGTCTTCACTAGAATAAGCATAATCCAATATATTCGTAAAAACAAATATTTGTTGTAATATATTACATAATGCAAAAAAAAAAAAACATTTTTGGCAAAGTACAAAATTCATCGTAATTTAAATTATCTATTTCTTCTGATTAAATATAACAATGTGTATTCTGTACTCTTAAAATATGTTATTAATATCCAAAAGAGACCATTTATACCAAGATTAAGCAAAAATGATGCTTAAAAACATATCTTTCTGTATTCCAATTTACTTGACTTATTTTATTAAGCCAACTAGTTTTGAACAAAGCCGTGCCTTTTCAAGGCAGTATATCAAGGCACAGATAAAACGCTAACCAGAAGATTGTGTATGTTAAACTTGAGTAAAGCGGTCAATACAAAGAGATATTTTAATACGCCCCATAAAAAGCTACCTACAAATTTTCACAAATACGTTATTTTTACTCGTTTCTTTTGAATTCGTTTTAATTGGATTGGAAACAGTAAGCAACACACTTATTTTTGGTTTAATATGTGGTGCGTGGTGGTACACAAGAAAGGATGACGTGATTTTGATATAATCAATGAATAAATTAAGACTGTGTGGCATTTAAGCGGGCATAATTGGGTGATTAGTATTCCTGGCTATTTTTTATTTGGATATAGCGTGTAGCATGACCTATCCAATAAAAGATAGTCAATAGACCATTGAAGTGGGAGATAAAACTTAACGGGTCATAAGAAGCTGTGTGGACCGTGAAGGAAATCATTGACCACCGGGATATAGTACGTGATACAGGGGAGACTAGATAGCAGACATTAGAGCTAATCTGAGTGCCTTAGTTGATGTAATAAAAGAGCTTTTAAGCACAAATTTAATAACTTTGCGAGAACTGTACAATTATGTGTCGATTAAATAAACCATTGGCTACGCGCTTTGAGATTGGGATTGGGATCATTAGTGAAACGGGGCAGGGATTTTCTTTGTCCTATTTTTCAATCTGTTCAATTTTACGCTAACCATGTGAAAGGGCTTGACACGAGATTAAAATAGAAATTCCTTCATCAGTGTTGCAAAACACTTTTTTTTAGATGAATGCATATTGTGACTCATTGTAAAATCTCAAAGAAGTTACTGTGGTTTTTTCCAATCTAAAAATGCCAGAACAC
This sequence comes from Drusus annulatus, assembly GCA_022651775.1. NCBI lineage: Eukaryota > Metazoa > Arthropoda > Insecta > Trichoptera > Limnephilidae > Drusus > Drusus annulatus. The sequence goes on from JAGWCC010000265.1 coordinate 1,374,571, forward strand.
CACAATACCAAAGAACAAATCTGGAAATAACGGTGTTTGTGGGGAAAATATATTACGAATTATTGATTAATTTCTTAGAGACGGGAAATGATAGAATCGAGAAATTGATGAACACGATCAATTGCAATGAAATAAAAGCAGAGTAGTTTTTTTACTTATTTCTCCAAAAATTTTTTTTTCTTAAATAGGTACTTAAACATAACGGTGCGTGCAAAACCCTAGAAATATCAAACAAAAAATGCTGATGTAAATGTAAAACTACTGTATTTGGATCATCAGCTTAAATACGAAGATGGAGTTCATTTGGTGCCAAAGTAAACAGCTCTTAATTTTAGAATCCAAGGTTCTCATTTTGCCCGTAAATTTTAAGATGTTATCACAAGTCAATGATTCGTTTTCTGACAATCATTATTAGTAAAATTTACGATGTTACACAAATTTACATGGACAAATAAAATGCTTGATTTTTAAATATCTTTTTAAAAACTTAAATTCAAATAGGTTTGGGTACAACAGTGCATTTTCAAGATTTTTCTACCAACATTATAATTCATTGCAAATAATTTCCTTTACGAGTATGTACGTCCGTACGTACAAAAGTACACTTTTTAAATTAGAATCTTTTGTTAATTAAAATCATCTTCTTTTTTAATCCTTGCTTACCTAATGAAGTACCTATCCATCATGTATTTTCGCTGACATTATTTTGTATTTGAAATGGGTGGATTAAAGCAACTTTTTTTTAGCAAGTCAATTTACATCCTGTGATTTTTCACGGTTAACTACGTCATCAAAGCCTTTGGCGTGAACCCATTCAGGTAGTTTTAATAAATCGTGTTTATCGGATTATGCGTAGGTCTTTCATTGACACAATAATTTAACCTTATCATATAATAAGACTATAAAAGCTGCTTTACATATTTCAATCGTATCCTTATTATGGTCTATCTTTCATAGATCACCCTGTAAGGTATATATGTATGGACAGGTTTATGAACACTGCATGCAAAGTGGGTATTATGCTCAATCTACATGTACACGGTCCATCAACACCTGGATTTATTGAGATATATTATAACTACCGAATCAATGGAACCGACAATCGAACAAAATTTTCGGCAATTCCATCAACAATAATCATTAATACCTGATTATCATAAAGATATTATACTTTGTTAATTTTTTTCTAATATCGTATTTGAAACAGGATCCGCTATATTAATAAAATAAGAGTATTGGGAAATTAAACATGAAAAAGCCTTTATTTCGGACACATAATAATTATTATTAGCATTTAAATCGAAATAGTTTTTTATGTTCATTCGGAACACCCGCGGATGGGGCCTTCCGAATCTTTACTACAATATTATGTTGCACAGCATGTCTTTTCTTTAATGACAAATACAGTATTTTGATATTAACATATTATGTGGTAAACTGAAAAATGCCGATTTTGAAATAATAAATAGAGATTGTCGATATTCCTGTCCCGGTCAAAAGGAACCGGTTCCTAGCCTGTCACTGGAACCGTCGATATTATTTCTCCGAGGAACCGGTTCCAAATTTTCGAAAAATATCGTTATCCTTTGTTCGTTTTATTCGGCGAGGAAAAAACATTTTGGCGAAAAGAACTGTTTCCAGTTCTTCTCGTTCTCAGAAAATCCCCCCCCCCCCATGAAATAAAGTTTTTGGCGAGGAACCAGTCCCAGTTCTTTTCGTTTTCAAATCTCTACCGACTAGAAATTTTTTTTGAAGAGGAACTTTTGTCGATTTGCTAGTACTTTTAGAAAAAATCTCCTCCGCGGAACTTTTCTGGCACCAGGAACCGGTTCCAAAAAGAACTGGATAAATCGTCGGACATTTTTTGACAGTTGTTAGTGCGTGATTGTCAGCAGCTCGCGTTTTTTGCCGGAACACTAGCGAATGCATGCGCACAAATAATGGCGAAGCAGTGTGGTTTCGCTGAGAATTAGCGATCTTCGTTCACTAGCGTGTGTTCGCTTGTGTTATTTGTCTGTACGCGGTCGACGCTTTGGCTACCCCTAGTTTCGACCAACTGAGTAATCAATTTAAATAAGATCAATATTCAGATAAGATGAGAAAAAAGATAGGATAAAATACTCCTGCTAATCATACGAGGAAATATATATAGTTAAAGAGTTGATACACAAGTTCCGCATCTCATAAATGGGGAAGTTTAACATTTCAAAGATTAAACGCAGCAAAAGGATTTTATTTCATGCTGTATCAGGGTCCAGGGGTCAATGTTTTGCAACCACCGATGGAATAAAACACGAAGAACACGAAAAATAAAAACAAGCTCAAGAATAAGAACGAGAACGAGAACTGGAGCATAGTCAAGAAACGTGTGATGATGAAGATGTGAGTGAAGAAAAACCCGAAAAAAAGCTGAACACATTTCATCTTTGCCATGTTTAGAACCCGACTCCCGAATCAATTTTTCATACTATTATGAAATTTATCAATTTATTAAAAATACATAGAGGGGCGAAAAGGCTTAACCGACACAATGGTCGAAATGTGTTAAACATGCAGTTTTTATCAGCTTTTTTTCTGCATCGAATGCTCTGACTCTCGTTTGATTCTGAAGACTTTTGTGGCCCTACAGCCATCTAAAATATATCTACCATTTGGGAGAAGGCTTGACTCAAGCGACTCAAGTTTGGGACCTTTTTTAAGCTTTTTGGCGCTTCAATTAACGTAGTAAGAGCATTGAGTTACTTGAGCTAACTTATTTTTTCAAAATCCAACAAGGTACTGAATACTTATGAACTTTATTGTAAAACAAAATAAAACTTTAAAATGCTGTAAAGGCCCACCCATTCGCGCCACTAGTGCAGTTTAACCCATGTCAAGAACCATTCAAACAAATGTCCTTTTGTATTTCTTAATTGCTTCTTTTAATGTCTTTCTGTCTCTTAAATTGTATTGTATGGGTAGATTTCTAAAATCCTTTTGAACGTGCATTATCCTATACACCACATGTTGGACTATGACCTTTAAGTTGACCATTTCTACGACTCTGTTCTACCCTTAACCCATTTCATCTCAGCATTCCTATTCAGATCGCACTGCCGTGCGGTACTTAAATATATTTAGTTAAAGGTTTAATTATTATACTATATAAATTCTTCCAATAAAAATTATGCAAGTAAAGTGATTATATTTTATTCTACATCCCCGAACAAAAGCGCGCCTTACCCGAGAAGCATCTGTCGAGTTCGTCAGCGAACATTACAGTGCTCTGGTGTAAACTTCCTAAAATGGCGCTTCAGCCCTTTTGCCTTTCCGGCGACGATATATTAAAACGATAGCCATTAACACCCTAGAAGGGTGATAGCCAGAAACATTATTAAAATATAAGAAAGATGAACAATCCATTTTTTTTTAATTGATCGTTACCGAATAAAATTCAACTAGTGTAATAAAATAGCAAATGAACAGATAAAGGTTAATCAACAGGATTAAAACTTCTGCCGCGGTTCACATGGGATTATCACCAGGAAACGCATAAATATCACTTAAAAAGAGACTGTTCTATCACAAAAATCATCTCGCCGCTGTGGACATAAATTTTCCTTTCATTCGACATTAGTCTTTCACGACAATCGAGTAACGACCATCAATTTGATAACTTATTCGTTTATTAGTAAGATTTTTTTTAATACCGTAATAAAATATTTTTTTATACTCGACGATAAAAAACGGGTTAAAAAATTATTTGCAGCAGGTTAATAATATTAAATGCATAAACATGGATGACGGGAAATTTTATTTTATCGCTTTTTGAAATGTGCTTTATTCTGCGGTGAGAGCTTTATTGGCCATTGGGGTTCAAACGTATTCAATGCGATATATTATCGCTAATAAGCACTATAAAAATCTCTAATTTTATCTATTTGTAATAAAATATGATTGAAATCATATTCACATTCTCATTTATCGATGTGTTGAGAATGAGCGACAAACAAACAGTGAAAAGCCTCGAAATAAAAATTGACACATTTAACGAAACGTGCCATTCATAAGAATGATTTTGACCGTGACAAAATGATCGTGAAAAGATTTATGTAAAGATTTGATTTTCTGTGTGGATAAGTATTTTATCTAAGATCAGCAATTCAACACGGTTTTTTGAATAATAATTACGACTGACCGTTTTTGACACATCTTCAAATGTTGAAAGGCGTCCGTCCATGTGCAAATTTCTAATGAATGTCCCACTGTGCTATGAATATTAATCTGTGTCTATAAAAAAGGTAATAATTTTCTGAGATTAGCATATTTCGGCGACGATTTGTCGGTATCAAAGTCACAGGTGTTCATCAAAAGCCAGCCAGCCTAATTGAGACACTACTGATGCAAACACCGCAGGTCGTCGGGTGGTCCGGGGTCCCACTGGGCAAAACTCGCTGTCGACCTACACCGTAATATGATTAAATAACACATCTAGACGTATCATATTATTACCATACTTGAAAGAGATACTACGAAAACGCTGTGCCATGAAGTTGTTAACGATGAGTTCTTAGAACAAGATGGGTTTGTGTATTTGTAAAGTATATTCACAAAAGACGGAAATCTTGATATGGACATTGAAAAAGGGTGAATACTAACTAACTAAGTAACTAAGAATCACGCCGTTTCAATAACCATCCACTCCCGCAGAGGTAGGCAGAGAGGACGGACCGCCATATAACTCTGTCTTGACATACACTCCTTGCTTCATTTATATTCATACATCGTCTCATACATACTCTTCTGTTATTCTGACTCTTCACCTGACCCGATTCAAGTATTTGATTTATTTGATCGTGCAATGTCTTTCTCGGGCGTCCTCGACTTCTTCTTCCATTCACTTTCGCATCATATATTATTTTCACATTCCTTTCTTCGTTCATTCGTTCTACATGCCCAAACCATCTAAGCGTCCCTTTCTTGATCCTATTCATTACGCTCACATCAGCCTTGCATTCTTTCCGGATACCCACATTTTTAATACGGTCATACATGGTTTTACCGTACATACGTCTCAAAGATCCCATTTCCACAGCATTCAGTCTACTTTCATCCTTCCTCTGCCAGTTCCATGCCTCACTGCCATACACCAGGGTTGGTATAAGCACTTCATTGTGGACTGCTAGCTTCGCTTATTTGGACAATTTCTTATTTGTGCCAACAGCATTCAGTCCTCCATTAATGGAGTTTCCTGCATTCACCCCTCTTTCAATATCCTTATCAGCCTTTCCGTCTTTCGTAAACATACTTCCTAAATACACAAACTCATTCACTTGCTCCAAGTATTCGTCATTCACAACTATATTGCACGCAGTTCTCGTACACTCTCTTTCAAACACCATGACTTTGGACTTACTTACATTCATCATCAACTCATTTTGCATACATACTTGGTTCATCCTAGACACGAGAAACTGTAGATCTTCCATACTGTCAGCAATCAGCACCGCATCGTATATGTTAACGAAGGACTGAATGCGGTAGAACGCTACTAAAAAAGTCAAAAGGATCAAGGCTAGCAGACAACTATCAAGTGCTGATACCAAGTCTGATGTATTGTAGTGAGGCTTGGAACGTGTTACCATTGATTTATTTAGTATGGAAAGCATTACATATTTCAAAAATAAGAACAAATAATAATTATTATTATATTTGGATGATTTGTATAGCGCCGTTTTTGTGAAAAATCACCTCGAGGGCTCTGTACAGATCTTATTTTCTATTATTACAGATTAATTTCTAGTTTAAATAAGACAATATACAGGAGCATACTTACCTGACGGGTCCCATCAGATAGACATACTTATTAACTAAAAATAATAATTTTGATTTTTATTTTTTATTTTATTTTTTCGGATTTAGGGCATGGGAGCGAAATAAAAAAAAACGGACTTTCTGAATTTGTCGTACAGTACAGGATGTGGTTAAAATTTGTATATCTAAAGGTGGTTCGGTGGTGAGAGACAGATTATGTTGAGATGCTTTTAATGAATTTAAGGATACAAGAGTCTGAAAAGGTAAGTTTTTAGTTTGGACCGAAATTCTGTTGGACTCGGAACATTTTGATTGTTCAACTGAGGAACATCAGGAAAATATGTGACGTGAAAGTGAATACTAAATGGAGTCAAGGATGCCTTAAGAAAACATAGAACGATCAAATAAATCAAATTCTTTTAAATTTTAAATAAAAGTAACTTTGTTTTGACACCACTTTATTAGATTCATATACCAACCGGTTTCGGCTCTACCCGAACCTTCTTCAGGGCTGAACAAATATGTATTAAATCAAAACAGTATTATAATGCTTGGAGAAAATAAAAAATGGGCACGTCAACTTAGGTGGGGGTTGAGTACGGGAGAGGTGGTAGGAACAGGGGTAGGGGGTGGAAGGGCAACAAATTTAAAATCGGGCTGCATGATAAATCTAGTTGCTTATTAAGTAGGTTACTTTTATTTATTTTTAGAGATATTTTTATTTCGAGAGCTTCTAAATTAAGGTTTCTAAGTCAGAACAAAGTTACTTTTATTTAAAATTTAATTATGTCTTTCCACAAAGTGAGTGCTTCATGTCAAAGTCCAAATTCTTTAGTCGGCCAATGTCAAGAGTCGGAATCACAGAAGGGTGTGTAATATACAATGTATGAAAGTGAACAAAGCAAGAAGTGTGTGCCAAGATAGAGTTATGTGGCGATCCATCCTCTCTGCTCACCCCTGCGGAGAAACGGCCAGGTGGTTAATTAGTTAGGATATATTGTCATATTGACCGCGCATGAAATACAGGCCGACTATTAGAGGACACATGTTGTAGTCGATGGCCTCCGTGGTCGAGTGGTAAGACGCTCGACCACGAATCCAGACGTCGCGGGTTCAAACCCGACGTGCGCTTATACATTTTTATTTAATAAATACATGCTATAACATATTTTACTCCTATAAAATGCACGTTTCAGAGTGATAGATACTTTAAGTATCCCCCTGGTGAAAGACCACCATTTAGAATCGAAACGTTGCTCGAAATGGCTCTAGCCGTATTTTGTGACCAGATCTAAATATTCAGGTACTTCCCAACCTTCACCTTCCCTATCTCCTTCTCCTCCTCATTACCTTCAACCTCACAACATACCCCAATTGGGGATGCTATAGTCTTACTAGCTCTAGACAGGCGGGAGCAGTTGGGACTCTTGCGGTATTGACTATAAAAAAATAAAGTTAAAAAGGTCATTTTCACATGTTGCCTAAATATAGACAAAAAGAACCGGCTTGGTTGCATTACCTGCGTACAAACGGAGACCGTTTTTTGCGTCATTATCGCCAACCGCGCGGGTTTTTATGAATAAAGTTTAGGGTATACGCGTTGCATACATGATTTGGGAGTAATATTAACGAGACGTTTGTTCAGGAGCTAGTGCTTTTATTAACTACTTGGTTTGTTAGTGGGTAGTAGGTATCGGACAATGTTAAGGTGGGGGAGTGCAGCATGACGTGATTCCCACGAAAGCAACAATACCAAGTGCTTATAAGCACTTAAAAAGTTAATATCCCCAATAAACTAAAAAAATATTTAAAGAAAGGCTTTCATTGTATCTGCTGTATAAGTATCACTGTGAACTGTTCTCCAGGGAGTCTGAACCCCGCAGGAATACTGAAGGCGCTCAAGTAAAGTTAATATTCGTTATTAATAGACTTGCAATAATCGCAAAGTGCACGTGCAATGGTTCGACTAGGTGTGCGCCCAGCATGTCCGCAATCTCTTTTGTGGTGTCTTTTATAAATGATTTATTTCAATCAACAAGAATAAACAAGTTATTCCATATTTTCTAAATAGATTAAGAGAGCCACCTGTTTGAGCAAGTTCTCATAAAATACTAGCTACGTATTTCTTTTTTATAGTTAATACCGCAGTCCCAACCAGTGGCGGCTTGTGATTTTTTAGTCTGCTAGAGTGGTAAGATTGAAAAGAACGTCATCATTGATGTTGTTGTAGCCAAAAACCTTTTTTAATTTTTTCTTGAAATTTCAACTTTTTGTATAAAGATTTTTCAGAAATCCGTGCAGTGCACCACCAGAACTGAAAAATCCTGAAAATCTTGATACAAAAAATAAAATCTTGAAATAAAATAAAAATCATTTTTGGCTACAACAACACTAACAATGTTGTATTTTTCAATCTTAGCACTCTAGCACACTAAAAACTCACGAGCCGCCACTGGACTCCCAACTGCTCCCGAACCGTCTAGAGCCAGTGAGACTATGGCATCCCAAAATAGGGTATGCTCTGAGGCTGAAGGTAATGAGGAGGGGAAGGTAATGGAGAAGAGGGAGGTTGAGAAGTACCTGGTTATTCAGATCTGGTCACCAAACACGACTAAAGGCATTTCTAGCAACGTTTCCATTTAAAAGGTGGTCTTTCACCAAGGCGATTCTTATACTATATATTATTTTATATTAATTAAATGTGTTAGGACACATGTGAATTGATTAAAGTTTATTCGCGCACGCCGGGTTTTTTTACAAAGATTTACAAATATTTGGCACGCTATTAATGATTTAATGGCTTAAATACGAAAACGAAATCACCATCGATGTGCACGTTTTAAATTGAAAGAAAGATTACACTATTTCGATGTTGTGGTAGCGATTGATTTAAATATGACCACCACTAATAAACTAACCATAAATGGCCTCTCGATTCCAACCCAAGTAACATAACACGGATAGTTTTTTCACACTTCCGACGCCAAACGATTTATATATCGTAAGAACATATTTTATACGTAATCTGCTTAGCTGATTACATACACGTGTCACATCGCCACACCGACAGCCATTATTTAAAGAAAAAACAGACATCGCTTCCCACACTGCAGCCTTATTTAAATATCGACGCATTTAAAATCGACACATTATTACAGATGCACATCTCTACAAGCATGTAAACTGGGTTTTTTCCGGCATTCTGATTATACAACAAGAAACAATACTGAAATAAAGTTTTTTTTTTTAAATGCACTAGTGACAACTCTGAACGAATTGGGGTAGGGTTGGCATTTAAATTTATTCATTTATTTCTATGTATAATGTTAGATATATTATAATAGGTTTCCTATGTCATTGTTCTTGGGGAACACAATGGCAAGTAATATATCTAAAATCTAAACACTTGGAACGGTGGAATGCTAACAGATTTTAAAATAATCACACCGCAAGAATCTGAGAATCACTCCACAACTTTGTGAATGAAATGCTTAACCACGAGCTTAGAGTTATTGGATTTGAAATGACAGGCTGAAAATGAAATCTTTGTATTGAATGAGAAAACAATACAATCTGCGCTTCGTAGACTGCGTGTATTTTTAAAGTAAATGATTGCAGTCAGTCGGAAAAAAAAATTACAATCTATGGCATCACTTGCAATTTTGAATTTTATCGAAAGACTAGTTCCAAGAACATTAAGAATTTCAGCATTAAAAGTTCATAATGTTGAACCGGTTTGAAAGGTTTAGTTTTAAGAAACATATCGGTTTTCATTTTTTTTTAAGTGCGTGTACTTAAAATTTGTCAAAATGAGCAAAAAAAAAACAAAAAAATTAAATACTAAAATTTTCTATAAATAAAGTGCCATAAGATATACGAGGCCTGTTCAAAAGAAAAGATGAATTTGGAATTTTCATGGGCTGTGTACATTCGATTATCGTTTTTTTTTTATGTTGGTACACACATGTTTATCATATGTTGGCATTATCAGCCATTTTGGATTAGTGGTTTGTTTTTGACAACTGGAAAGGTAAGTCACGTTTTTGTGTGTTCTTCGATTTTTTACTTTTGAAAAAATGGATGAAAATTGTTGAAAAGCCCGTGAAAATTCAAAATTCACCTTTTCTTTTGAACAGGCCATGTATAACAGTAATATAACAAATAACAAAAGAGTATTTATGATACGATGTATGATTGTGAATGAATCACAAAGTGTGTGCCAAGGCAGAGATGTATGACGGTCTGTCCTCTCTGCCTACTCCAGTGGAGAAACGGCGTAATGCTCAGTTAGTTAAAATTACATTCTCCAACTAGGCAAACAACAGTACATATTCAAAGTCATTTTAATTTTATGCAGAAAACACTGAAAATTAAATCAGTTGTAATGTAGTTTTCTGCAGATTTTTAAAAAAAATGTAACTAACTAATCATCACGCCGTTTCCTCGCAGGGGTAGACAGAGAGGACGGACCGCCATACAACCTGAGTTGTATGGCGGTCCGGCACATATTCCTTACTTCAGTCAAATTCATACATCGCCTCATAAATACTCTTCTGTTATTCTGACTCTTCACGTGTCCTGATTCAAGTATTTGATTCGCTTTATCGTGCTATGTTTTCCTTGGGCGTCTCCGACTTCTTCTACCATTCACTTTTGCATCATATATTCTTTTCACACTTTTTTCTTCGTTAATACGCTCTATATGCCCAAACCATCTAAGCGTTAATTTCTGGATCGTATTCATTATGCTTACATCAGCCTTGAATTCTTTCCGGATATCCACATTTTTAAGACGGTCATACATGGTTTTACACACATACGCCTCAGGGATCTCATTTCTACAACATTCAGTCTACTTGCATCCTTCCTCTACCAGTTCCATGTCTCACTGCCATACATCAGGGTTGGTATAAGGACTCCATTGTGGACTGCTAGCGTCGATCAATTAATATTTGTTTTCATTAAAGTAAATCTCTGTATGTCTGAATCGTTTAATGCATGGTAAAATTTAAGAAAATCACTTGTAGGCATGAGTAATCTACCGGTCAACACAGGATTATTCTAGTGAGACAGACATGGACCAAACCCTGCTTGAATGTCCCCTCTTATGTTTATTTTGACCTATTTTCGTAATAGCTTAATTAATTATTATGTATGTGCTATTCTTTCTCTGTTGCTCTTTTTTCCATTTCGTGTTTTATATTTCTATTTGGCATTTGAACTTTAGTCATTTAGTTAATAAATAAATAAACCCATGTTTTTATATTTTAACAAGAATAAATAAGAACTAAAAAAAAAAAATACTGATCCCCTGAACTTTGAGATCAGATAATTAAACAAAAATAGATAGTCAGAATTCACTGTAATGTTTTCCATTGTCTTCAGATGTGAATTACATCTGTTGTATAAAATTAAGCAATGCGCTGGTGGTCGTATTGCTAGCAACTGGCACTAAAATCGCAAAACATGAACTGAGCTGCAAAAAATTATCAGTGGCAACATGCGAACAGGTCAAGCACCTTTTAACTAATAGCGGTAATTTATTGGGGGAACAAAACCAAATCAACTTGACTGCAGAATCCGTGTGAATTGTTTCTCGGGATACCTAGAATTCGGCATTCGTGAATAATTATCGAGCACAAATTTACGTTAAGGCGTGTATTTTAAACAAATTCTTCGGTCGATACCAGAACGAGAGATTGAGAGAATCGACTTAATGCGTAGTTTTACATTTAATTGATTTTTTTTAACTCTGATATGTCAGCAACCATCTTGATTCCATTGAATAAACACATCGATGTAATGAAAACACGTTTTTTCTAATTTAAGATTATCACGGCAAAAAGTACTATCGCGTTGGATTTTTAGGATTATTATGCCGTGTTTGTTCTCCTTTGGCAAAAGTTTCTGTCAGCTTTGCAGTGTCCATCATATTTACCTTGATTATGGACACTGGAAGGCTGTCCGAAACGTTGTCTAAAGGAGAAGAGAGCAAAACTCGGTATAACTAACCAACTAACTAACCATCACGCCGTTTCTCCGCAGGGGTAGGCAGAGAGGACGGACCGCCATATAACTCTGTCTTGGCACACACTCCTTGCTTCATTCACATTCATAATTCGTCTCATACATACTCTTCTGTTATTCTGACTCTTCACATAGCTCTTCACAACTCGGCATAGTAACCCAAAAATCAATCTCGATAATGTTTTTTTTTTATTTTTATATTTTTCACTTGGTTAACAGAAGATCAATTGGACGTAGTTATGCAGAAAGCGTCCAACTGCCAAAACATAAAACTGAGAAAAAGGCGTTTTAAAATGACGATACAAAAGCATATTACGCCATTTGTAAAGTGAATATCAGTGTTTTTTTCTTTATATACATTATTGTAAATAGGTAATTTAAATTGTTAATTTATAATCTTTAAATGTATTTATCAAAAACATAAATGTATTTCATATCTTATCCTACACTTTAATGTGTTTAAACTTTAATTTAAGTCAAATATCTGCAATGTGGGTTAGTAAAAAATTGAATTACCAAAAATCTATTGCATTTGGAACTTGGATGTTTTCAGCAAATAGAAATCTCGTAAGTATCCAAAGGAAAACATATGAAATTCGATTTTGGCAAATTGTGGGTTGGACGTTTTCTGCACAACTACGTCCAATTCTACTTCATCTTTACTCCTATCAAAGGCTAGCTTACATCGAAGCAATCTTCAATCATCAATCACCCAACTGGCTGCAGCTCCGAACAACTCAGCGGAAGATAGTGTGCAGTAATTTGGTATCACGGAGACATGAAAAAGACAATCATTCATATGTAGAAATATATCCAACGTCGGAAACCCTTACAATTTATTTTCGAGAATGCAAACGTGCGTATACGATTCGTCAAACGAATGCACACGTGTCTTTTAACCGAATAGATTTCACACACGATTTTCTAAGCGCTACGACGCGCGTGTCAACTCTTACTATGAAATTCTACAACTCCTTGTTCTGCGGCACACAAAAAAACGTTGAAATCGCTTGTTCTAAAATAATAGTGAAATAAAAGAAACGATTCCCCGTGAATGCAGCGTTTGGCGGCGCAGCAGCATGAATGGTTGGTAAAAGGCGACGACCACACAATGGCCACCGCAAATGTAACAATTTCAACAATTTAAACATTTTTAACAGCGTTCCCGTGTCGTCCGCCGCGTGCAGGGCCATTAATCTCCCGCCGAGTATTCAGCCGTCAGGAGGCCATTTGTCCCCGCGCGTTTTACGATCTCCGAGCAAATCGACATGTTATCGTTATTTATGTATCGGACGCCGGAGCCCCGCCAGCACTATCTCGCCGAGGATCGATACACTGGTGTCCAACACTACGATTGGACACGTATATTGGCTGCTAAGTAAAAGGTAGCCATTATTAGGCGCCATATTCCGTGTTTTGCATTAATTAATGCCAATAATAACCGGTGGCAAACGACTGCAATAAATCTGCACTTAAGTGGATGATATTTAAATAATCTAACAGGTATTAGACGCCGAAAACAAGACAACAATTTTGTTATTATGACGATAATTGTACCTCCCTCTGAGATTAAGTTTTAATGGTACTTCAATGACTAAAATGACTAACAGTGAAACAGATGTTAAAAACATTGATAAACATAACTTGCTACCCAAATATTCTATGCAAATAATAAAAAAAAAATCACGATTTCATAATAAATATATTCCTAAAAAGAATTTACTTTGTGGCTTGTCATATTTATAAATAAAACAGATAAACTTTGTTCAAAACCATTTTTATTATTCAATATTATGTCTACCGGTTTCGGAAGCACCCTTCCATCTTCAGGACAATATTGAATTTTAATATTTTCCTGATGATGGAAGGGTGCTTCCGAAACCGGTAGACATAATATTGAATAATAAAAGTGGTTATAAACAAAGTTTATCTGTTTTATTCAAAATAAATAATTTAAAAAAAAACCGTTAATGGAGGATATCAGATAGTCTCCTGTCTACAGAAGGGTATCAAGAGGGATTTCTTAAAATTTGTCAGCATTAAGTTTGATGGAGTCAATATCTTCACTCCAATGAGTATCTTTGCTAGAATTCGAGAATTCCTGACGGGAAAACGAGCAACATTTATGTTTCGGTTTGAAAATAAAAATCTCCCGAACGGATCCGATAAATTAAATGAATTGTTTAAAAAACAGACGAAAATAACCTACATATTTGAATACCAAAAACGTAAGTCAATTGGCAGAATGTATTGCTAGGAAGATGGGCATCCGATAAAGATATCCAAAGGTATCTTATTGAAACAAAATTGTTCAGGGTGACGACGCAAACTTGTTAGGTTGAAACACGTGTCAGCCAAACAAGGAAACCAGAAGACTGGAAGTAGGTTGAGAGCTCTACATCCAGCAGTGGATAGAAAGTTACTGATGATGGTGATAATTAAAGTCAAAGAAATATAGCGTATATTTTTACAGCATCGAACGCCATTATGATAAAGGAAGTTTGCATAAATGAGCTACCTACTTACTTTGGAATGGTCTGATGTAGGGAGCACCCTTGCACAGCGCGGGTTTAAAATGTACGTTTAAAGTTTTAGTATATACATACAGAAGTATTATTGCTGATTCATTATTTACTTAAAAAAATATATTATAGCTGTTTTCCTGTAAATGACAAATTCGATTTATAAGTTATTATTAGTTATTTTTAGCAGAAAGGTGAAAGCTTTAATTCAGTGAAAGACATGACGACTTATATAAATTATGGAACTATGGGATTGTACCACCCTGCCTGAGATGTGGAATAAATTTATTTAAAAAAATAAAATAATTAGAATGTAAAAAATTGAGAAATTTAGTTATGTATTTTATTTAAGCAACGTGTCATTTTTTAATTTATTTTTACACTATAAAATTTATATGTGTGTAGATATTATTCCACCTTCCTTGTTGCATGAATTGCTGCTCATAAGTGTTTAACCCTTTACCGTATGGATTTTTGTAATCCTTCCAGAAAAAAAAATTGTTTAGAAATTTATTTAGAATCATGAAAAATATCATAATTTTTTTTTTTTTTTTTTTTTAAGAATTGCAAAGTATTTACTATAAATGTTTTGTTTTGTATTTAGCACTACATGCAATGTGACGAATAAATACAATATTCCCAAATTTGTCACACTGTGCATTAAAGTTATACCAACCACACCAAGGAGTAGAAACAAAATTTTATCTTAATATTTATTATTACTTCTAAAATATTAGAAAATAATTCACATACTGAACAATCACAACCACGATCGTTCACGAAATGGCCAAAATGACAACTTACTGACGCGACTGTAGTTACTAAAAAGCAAGCAACTGGCAGCACTGTTCGATTTATGATAATGCAGAGCTCACAGTAAGGATTTAGGTGAAAACAAAATACCTATATGGCCCAAATAGCCCTTTATGACGATAACATTCTTATGTTCCAAATTTGGAACAATATAGGTAAAGGGTGAGAAATAGTTGAGATGCAGGCGAATTCTCTATAAGTAACGTCTAATATTATTATTTTATTGTTGTATTTTTCTGTATTTTCTCCAAATAAAGTGATTGCTTTCTACGAAAAAAAAAAATAGCAACAATAATTTTTGAAAAATTGAAATATGTGACTTATTCTCGTTCAACCTATTCCTAGTTCGTTGATTATTTTTCGGCACGGGAACTGGAGAGCTTAAATTTGATGACTGAATAGTCCAATGTTCTGTTACTGATAATAGTGATAATGATGATAAATTTGTTGATAATAATAGAAAGTTCAGTAGAGGCGGCATCGAACTACAAACTAATCGGTAACGGATTGATCAACATTCAAACGCATTAATTTACCGACCAACCCCGAGTGCACAAATCATTTTAATTATATATGCCGTTTAATTCAGTAAGTTTGTACAAAATAAACCTACGATCTTAGAATGGGCGCATTGTCACTTTGATTATCATCATAAATAAGTATTGACTTCATAATTATTATTTATTGCTTAATACACGACGCGCTAGTGAATGTAATAAGAAGTCGGAGACGTCCCAAGACGGCATGAAAAAGTGAATCGTTTATTTCATTTAAATCGTATAAAAAGACGGAATAACAGTAAACACATCACACAAAGTTGTTATTTTATTTTCTTTCTGAATAATATTCATATGGTCACCGGAAAGCCAAAAGGGCTGAAGCGCCATTTTGGGAAGTTTACACCAGAGCATTTTGAAGTTTCCTAAGTCTTCAGTACCTGGTTGGATTTTTAAAAAATAAGTTGACTCAGGTAACTCAATGCTCTCACTGAGTTACGTGAAGCGACAAAAAGCTAAAAAAAGTCCCAAACTTGTGTCGATTGAGTCAAGCTTTCTCCCAAATGGTAAATATATTTTAGGTGGCTGAAGGGCCACAAAATTTTTCAGAATCAAACAAGATTCAGAGCATTTGACGCAGAAAGAAGAATTGATCAAAACTGCATATTTATCTATTTTTTTACCAATGTGTCGCTTAAGCTTTTATGCCTTTCCAGCGGCGATATTATAATACATTATAATTTTCGTAGCTAAGTTTTGAATTGAAGATCTGCATCCAAAGACAAGGATCATACCGCTATCTCACGAAGGTAGTCAAAAAAAATGTTCAAAAATTGTTATCAAAAGTTGTCATTCATAATCTAATGTTTCTTTTTGCAATTTTAGGGGTATTTAGATGCTCGTGCAATAAAAAATAAAATAAAAACCATAAAGGCCATTAATTCAGGTGTAAAAATTCGATGAATATTTAGAGCAAGATTCCCATGCCCAGAAATGTTCCAACATCAAAAAAAATGACTGCAAACTTAAACGAAATTTTGTAATCATGTCTTTGAAAGTGCTACAACAGTTTAGCAGATTATCATTTAAAAGGATGAGAAAGTAGTAGCCTAAGTACTTACTAAATTTCATAGAAATATCGAAACTTTCCTTGAAATTACTTTAGCCGTGTTTAGTGACCAGATCCTAATAACCAGGTACTTCCTAACCTTGCTCTTTCTCATTTCGTTCCTCTTCTCACTCTATTAAGCCGCTCAACATACCCCAAGTAGTCAGCTAAAAATATAAAAATAATATCTTTGTTTATGAAATTTGTTGGGTATGTTGTGTAGGTAGTAACTTGTATTTGGTATAAGAATAACTTCGTCGTGTAGGTATCCGTTGTGAGTTATTTGCGGTGCGTGTCTCGGCTAACAGCTTTTCTGGTTGAATTCCACGATTAACAGCGAGTAATGGGTGCATTTAAAGTGTTCATTACAGCTAAATGAATGTCATTCTTTGGCCGCCGCTAGTCAGTTGTCCTCGTGGAATTTCTCGTTCTAACCAAAAAAGAATACGTTTTTATTTGATTTGCTTCCATTGTTATAATAGCAAAGGTGGGCGTATCAATTTTCCAGAACACAAAGTTTTAGTAACTCAATCTATAGCCGAAGAGTTTTTTCATAATTTAAACTTTTTGGATACAAAAAACTTAAGTGATATCTCTTCTCGAAGCAGCTTTTCTTAATACGAATTAGAGAAAAATCACGAAATCAAATACTTAATTTATAGAAGGTCATACATGGTATTTATGAATGAGTATTTTATAAACAGAAAATCATGTATTATAATAGTAAGTACAGATACTTGTCGATAATGACTAGAAACCGTTATCATTTTACACATTATATTTTCGTAGAACAATTTCCTCTTTTGGCAGCTTTTCATTACAAAATTTTCAGACTATTTAAGAATAAGGTACTCATCCTAATAAACCGGCAGATATTTTTAATGTTTTTTAATGTATATAAAATATTTCATTTTAATAGTATTCATGCTTATCGATTAAAGCTGGATTCACACAAACGTCCGGATCCGCTCAGTGACGATATTGTTCCGCATGAGAGCTTATTGACATGGTGTGAATATCAATCAAGGAGTATGTGCCAAGACAAAGTTGTGTGGCAGTATATACTCTCTGCCCACTTCATAAATATCCTTTTACAAGTCACCAGGAAGACGCGTTAACATAAAAGTTTTAAAAACTTCTAGAATTAAAAAAAAAAAACTTTACCTGCCTTAGAATAGAACCCTTTAGATAAAAGGACTTAGACAAACAATGAACGTTTATATGAAAATATTACTCTTCAAAAGGGTTCTTTTTGTATTTTTGTAATTATGGCATACAGAGCTTCGGTCCAATAATGCCCCTTTCTCTTTCATCATGGTGTTAAGTTTATGGTTGTTGAAATAGGAATTTTGATGAAGTTTTTAAAATAATTTATGCTAAAAATGGCTGCACGTTGGAAAGGTCAATCTTTCCAAAGAATTTGTTTTGGTTTTCTATGTTTTGTACGAATGATTTCGTCGTACTTCGCGAGTGAATTAATTGATAATTTAAAAGGGTTGGAGGGGTGATATCTTTACCTACTACCTACACTATTTTAATTATCCTATTATGTGATTATATACTACAGGCGCCGTATTTCTGCAATACTTTTTTTTTTAATATTAACAATAACTTTTATAATTTCAATAATAACTTTTTTTGTTAATTTTAAATTCATGTGTTTAAATTGTTATAATTATGACAAGCCATAAAGTAAATGCATTTTTACAAATATGAATAGTTTAAAGTTTTGTGATAAGACTGATAAGCAAATAATAACGCATCTTTGATCGAAATTTGTTAAGTCCAGTTTCACTTATTATGAAGCTCACAAGAGCTGACAGAAATCAGGAATGTTGGGTTTTTCTGGTCGTTTGTCTTTAATTTGAATATTTTATCATTATTTCCAAGGATTAAACCGCGAGCTAGACCATAAACCATTCGTATTTCCTAGGTTTAAGCTGGTCCCGTTAGCCCTAGCATAGTATTGAGAATAACAACGAAGTAGTCTCCTCCAAAACTTTTAACAGTCTGAATCCTGGTCGCTTGCAGCAGCCCGTAATTAATAATATACACACGAGCTTAGGTCCATAAATTTTCACACGCGACATGTCTGACTCTGCATTTTACTAGATATTCCGTATTCAAGACAACCTCCCAAGGCGTTGCTGCTCGACTGCGGTGGGTGATTTTGCACTTGGCAAACTAAAGGACATGTTACCAATCATCCGGGACATTAAACCGATTAGCAGAACACTTAAGGATCTGCACAAATTATCATCATCGTTTGTCATTTTTAATGCGATTGGTCGTCTGAGAGCGAAGTGAAAAAAATGCATTAATCAAGACAGTAAAGTGCTATGTATGGAGCATTTAGCGATGTTAATTTCTTTCTTCTTATTTGGACAGAGTTTAATGTTCAACTCTATGGACTATTATGGAGATGCGCGGAAGAAAATGTTGTACTAAATTCTCTTTGATGTAATTGTATTTTAAATCGTAAACATTTACTGTTTATTTCTACTGTTCACCAGGTGTCAAACTATTTATATACAAAGTTCAACAGTAAGGTGTAGCGGTTAATTTGATGTTTTCCTGGAAGTCTGGTTATTTGTATTTTAAGCCTTTTGAAAATGTCTATTTGTGAAACTTTTAATTCGTCGGGGAATTCCATTGTAATATATGTGTGCGCAAGGAAGAACGGAATGAGTATAAGTTCGTTTAATGTGTTTATTCGGGACCGAACTTGTTACGCGCATCGTCAGTTTTATTATATATTTCAGGCAGATCTTGAAATGCATCCGATTTCCTACGCGGTGGTGAAAATGTTAGATTTCTCGCTACGAGATTTTTATAATACACTTGCTTTTTCTATACAAAAATGCTTTCATTGAAAACCCATAGAAGAGCCTCGTTTTAAGTGTAAATTACTAATCCTCGGGTAAATTATAAAATCCTTGCAGAGGAAGGACGTAAACTAGTAATGAGTCTTCATAAAATCCAGCCCCGTTGAAGAAGGAAGAAGAGAAAAGGCGCTAGCTCCGAGCAGCTAAAAACAATATAGCTGACAATAGCCAGTGTTGCAAGGAATAAAAGGAAATATATAGAATTACCTTCTTGTGGTGGTGACAACACACAGATGCCAATAAATTATGATTATTATTTTATTCCAGAAGGTATGCAGGTATAGTTCAATGCAATGCATTCCATAATTAACAATAATAAAAAAAACTAAATAACAATACATAAACCAAAAGTGAGAATTGTGATACATGTATGTAATAAAATTATACTAACAAATTCATAAAAAAAAAAAAACAGAATTAAATTTAAACTGAACTAAACAATATATTTTTTAATCGAGCGTGCTTCAAGGTGGTCTCCGCATCATCTGCATCATCATTATAAAGATGAAGAAAACCGTTAGGTCAGAAGCTATAAGAGGTGCATTATATTCCGAATAGGTCTAACGACAGTAAACTGCGAATAGTATTAAGACAGAAAAAACCTGACCTCATTATGTAAATGAGAAAAAAGCTTTACGAAAAAAACTTCTGGGCTTCTCACCTCAGCTTGCTGCTGATATTGTATTTTTATTGCGTCTTTTATTGAGCCCTAGCCCACGTTGACTTGACACATTTTACAGCTGATATCTTATCAAAGCATGTAGACCAACGTCTTGTTAAAGGAAGTAATTGAAATATTGCCGAATAAATTATCCGTAGAGCATGTCAGGCGAATAAATAATCGTAATTACATCCGAATCTAATGTATGCCTTTGCCTATTGAATAGTAACTAGCGAATGATCGCTAACAAGGTAGCTGGGTTCACTTTGTATTCAACCTGTTATTTGAGTTCGCTCTTTAATGTATGGATATCAGTTGGCACAGATTCAGGCAGCCACAGGCTGGCGGAGTGTCGCGACGGGGAAACGTAGACAGGAGACAGAAGACAGGATGAGCTTCTGTAAAGATCCAATATCCAAGAACTGTTTGCTTACTTAACACGTAGGAATGTTAAGTGTCATTCGCAAGTAGCCAAGTAGATCGAAATTCAAAGCAAGAGTCTAGTTTTGTGGCTCAGTAGGAAGACAACTGCTCCAGATTTGTATTTTTTATAATATTTTATAAATATAGATTTATGTCAATGATGCCCTTCGTAGGCTCCTTAAAAGAAGAAAAAAGAAGCTTCCCCTTGCGACAATTATAATATCGTATCACAAGGAAAGAAAATCAAGCATTGATGGTTTTAAAGTTTATTTTGTAGAACTCCATTTTAATTTTTAGGTTTTTTAGAATTTTATTTCAAACAAAAATATTATTATTTTTAATTTAAAAAAACAATATTTAGTCAAAAGTTCTGCTATGTAATTATTTTTACGCGTGACAGCTATTTCGCCTTCTGAGGGCATTATCAAACTGTTTGATACTAATTATCAAGCATTTAATTCCATTATTTATGTCATTATAATTAAAAAATAAAAGAAAATCAAGCATTTAATTCCATTATTTATGTCTTTATAAGTGCAGTCTATTATTCATAGTGAATACCACACAAGAGTCCCCAACTGCTCCCAACCGTCTAGATCCAGTGAGATTATGGCATCCCCGATTGGGGTATGTTGTGAGGCTGAATGTAGTGGGGAGGGGAAGTAGATGGGAAAGAGGAAGGTTGGTAAGTACCTGGCTATTCAGATCTGGTCACCAAACACGGCTAAAAGCCATTTCAAGCAACGTTTCGATTATGAAGGGTGGTCTTTCACCAGGGCGATACTGATAGTATCTGCTACTGTGGGACGTGTCGCAAATATACTTTTTTTTTATTTTACATGAATTAAATGTGTTATGACACATATTAATTAAATAAAAGTTATTGGCGCACGCCGGGTTTGAACCCGCGACCTTTGGATTCGTAGTCGAGCGTCTTACCACTCGACTATGGAGGCCGTCATTTTATTTATTATTTATGAAAGAAGATGGATTTCCCGACGTAGATTTTTTTTTTTAATTCATGTGTTGAAGCGGTATCTTAGTTATGTACTTTATACGGAAACCTCCTGGAACAACCATTATTTAATTGAGAACGATTTTTTTTTTCTCACGAAGGTCTCTGTACGTACATAATTTCGAACCATGAAAGTTTCTATTCACATATTTGACCCCAGTACGTGGAATTGTAATTGATAGAAAATTGATTTAAGCTATTTTCACTCACGTGCGAGCTAGTGGGTAGAAATAGGCGATGAAACTTCGAAACTTGCAGTCTACAAATTTCACTCCGGCATCAATAGATTCTGCCCGTACATCCTATTACAAGATACACACTCAATGCGAGTTGTGTTATTCACCAAGGATAATTCAAGGGCTAATTAGAGAAACACGTTGAACATTCATTAAATAGACACATCTGCAATAATTAACGGTGCGAAACTCTTCATTGCTAAGCTCTCGGGATATCAAACTAGCTGTGAATACGGACATTGTGAAATTGAGAAAGACTTAAATAATGATTCACCGGTTATTAGCCGAGTTGACAAACGCATCGGGCTGCCATCCAGGCGCGGTGGGTTCAACATTTTCGACTTATTATGGCGGTATTTAAAGTAGAAATTTATGTAATGATAGAAAATAAGTCCTCCGCTGATTTTTTGCACAAGCAACATTTTCGACTTATTATGACGGTATTTAAACTAGGAATTTATCCTAATTATAATTTGTTTGATTATTGCAAAATTCAACAAAAGATCTGTACAGCGTGAGGTGATTTTTCACAAAAACGGCGCTATACAAATCGTCCAAATATTATTATTATTATTTATTATTATTAGGAGTTTTTAAATTTGGCTTTGTTTTTCTTAGCCCGGGAATTTGTGTATATCCTCAATTATAATTTGTTTGATTATTGCAATGAATTCAACAAACGAGACCATTTAAGCAGCTTCCGTGGTCAAGTGGTTATGACGCTCGATTACTAACCCAGAGGTCACGGCTTCAAATCCTGACGATCGCAAATATATATTTTTTAATTTATCAATAAGCGTTATTTTACATGTAATCTAAGTATCGCCCTAGCGAAAGACCACCATTCAGAATCGAAACGTTGCTTGAAATGGTTCAATCCGTATTTGATGACCAGATCTGAAAATCCAGGTACTTCCCAACCTTTCTCTTACCCATCTCCTTAGTCCCACTTGCTCCAGACGGTTGGGAGGAATAGGGACTCTTATAATTAAACATCGTCTCAAATAATAATTTGCTCTTTCGCCATTAATTGATCCAAGTAATTAATTGACTTGATCGTGCTACAGCTTTATGAGACATTTGAGACTTCTTCTTCCACGCTCTTATGCGTCACATAACATTCTACTGATACGGCTTTCACCGTCCATTCGTTGCTGGCTGCTAATTTTTTTGCCCCAATTGAAAAATCAGAAAGTTTAATTAAAAAATATTATTACCTAGCGCAACAAACGTCAATTCTGAATACATGAAATTTATTGTAAATTGTAGGTATTCGTAAGATTAATAAATCGATTTTGAAAAACCAGGCAGGCAAAAACGCTCCTGACGTGATTAATACCTGTTCGCAACGTCGTAATTTGAAGAGATCTACAACTCTTATACTATCATCTGATTAATAAATCGTGTAGGAGCTTTTAAAATGTCTAATTGAGCCTGTTTTTATGGGGTAAAAAAACAATATTTCAAAACGTTACATATTTTTAAAAATGGTGTTTATGTTTAACGGTGAACGTGGTGAAAAGAAAGTCGATTTGCAGTCCTGTATGAAGCAGAAAAACTTGATACGAAGTCCTACCTAAGCAGCATGATAATCCAATATCCGTAGTATTGTAAGCGGAAGCATTTCAATGAAAAGTGCTTTGATGAAATAGCGGCATTAATCCCTCCTTGTAACATGTTTTGGGTATATATGGATATATTTAGGATCTATGGGTGTCCACTCCTTCCTCTCTTTCAAAATACCTCTTGCGCCACATCCCCAAAGACAATAATATAAGCCTTAAGCGAAACCTCAAAGCCGCCACTATGGATCTAATATAAAAATAAAAGATACCTTTATTTTGTTTGGTAATTCTCTCTTCCATTTTCACATTGAAATGCAAGGCGGTACGTTATCCTTGCAACTGCGATAATGCATTTTTGTTTGCCGCCTCCGAGGGCAGGAAGCTAACAAAAACACTCGAAACACACTGAAATATGTACACAGCGTATGCTTATTTGCAAAATTACTCGCTTATTTGAATTCGCACTACCTTGCAGATGTGCAGAACTACAGTTGAGGTTACCTTCTACCTTCTAGGTTCCGTTGGTAAACAGCATTATGAATGGGCGTGTTGTACCTGATTTGGTGTCAATTAGCGTTGTGACCGCTCCGTAAGAACTACTTCAAAGAACTGCTTCTTTTGGCCGCAGTTGTCACTTCATTCATTGTTCATTCAACAAATACTTCAATCGAGGTTGGCAGTTCCGCTCATATGTTCATTTTAGCGTTGTGACCGCTCCGTATGAACTACTTAATTTTGCGGTAGTTCAAAATTCATTCATTTCATTTCATTGAACAAATACTTCAATTGAAGTTAGTTGTGGCAGTCTAGTTTCGAAGTTGAACTTCAAAGCCCATATCGTCGATTTAAAGGATTTTTTGGCGAGGAACCAGTTCCAGTTCTTTTCGTTCAGTTTCAAATCTCTACCGACTAGTACTTTTATTTTGGCGAAGAACTTTTGTCGATTTGCTAGTACTTTTCGAAAAAACACCAGGAACCGGTTCCAAAAAGAACTGGATAAATAACCGGTTCCTCGCTGGTCACCGGTAGCTGGAACCACAACACACTTAATTCTGATATCGCTTGATCTCTAATTTAAAATCTCTCTTTGGCGAGTTTGACTTCAATTGAAGTGTTCACTGCGAAGGGTTCATTTTAAAGAACTAGCAGTTCGTGAAGGATCCACAAAACATTGAAGTTTTTCCCAACGATAGTGTCAATCACGCGTAAAATAAAGCATTATCTGTACTCTTTTGAAACTCCGATAGTGACCTCGTTGAATTATAAAAGCTGTGCTCATAAATTTAATGTTAATATTATACAGAGTGAGGTAGATTCATGTGGTTATCGGTGGTCAATGTTGGTTCGTCGCTTAACTGGCAGCTGGCATGCGATAGGCAGGACTCGAATCCCTAACAAATACATAATCCCTCTTTTAACTTTAAGTAGTTATGTGCACTTAAAAAAATATTTGAATTTTCTCATCTTCTCCAACGTATTATTTGAGATATTGGGCTTAAAACACTTTTTGCGGTACCTTTGAGAACTGACGTTATTGTTACGATGCTAATTTGGGTAGACGTTTGTACTCGGGATAACTTACTGGAAGGCGTAGCAGGAAGTCGCCACACTTTATGCATTCGTAATTTATCTGACTGACGTGAGTGTAGTTTAGCGAAGTTGTTCTGGGCTGCAGCATGCAAGGTTAAGATTTCCTTGAGGTTAGACAACCTATGATAGGAGAAGGCACGAAAATAATATGGAGAGAAATATACTTATAGAGGTTTCGTCATTTACAATTTAGATCAAAGTAAGATATCGTTTTTTGCAATAAGTACCTAGTCTTCTCAATTAACCACTATGATACATGCTTTTATTCACTCTCTCGTGCTAGATATCTTTGGGAAAGGAGGGTAAAGGTTATTTTTTTCCAATGCATGCAGAATTAAGATTGCCCTGATGATAACCAACTTACGAAAGGAGAGGACTCCAAAAGAAGGAGAAAAATATACTAATGGCAGCTTCGTCATTTTCAATTTCAATTTTTTTTTTTTTTTTTTTAAGAAAGACAAACATTTCATGGTTACAAATAATCTGACAAAATTTGAAAAACTCCTACCGCCATCATAATAAGCGGAAGACGTTGGTTGTACAATGATGTAGGACTTAGCTAGTAGAGGAATTGAACCCACGACGCCCGGGTGGTAATCCGACGCGTTTGTCCACTCAGCTACTAATAATTAGGTACTTAATCTTCTCAACTAACCTATTTTTGTTCACTCTATCGAGCATCACATATTTGAGGAAGAGAAGGGTGATGGTTAATTTTCATCTTATTTCATAACTTTCATGATTTATTGTCAAAATCATGATTAGTTTTAATTTTCATACAAATCTTATATCTCAGTATTTTCTCGTTTTTATATTAGGTTAGGAAATTTAGTGCAAAGCGCAATTGAGGTTAACCATCATAAAACTGACCTAAATAAATTGACTGCTATTATTGTTTGTAAGATATAAAAAATCGCTGAAAAAATTCGAAAGTCTTATCATCGATATCAGCTATTGACCATTTCATCTTTATGACATTACATCCTGTAATTATTTATAAAATAACTTGAAAGTTTTGTTCCAATTTCCCAAAAAAACCCGTGGGAGATTTCGATCAGCATTGAAATGTTCTGGTTAAAATACATTGCCTCACTAAACAGATATGCCTAGCCTACGTTTTACCACCGTGTTTCAGCTCAGAACAACATTCTTAAAAATCCTAAGGAAACGCTAATGTGAGCAAGGCTTTGATATCGACTAGCCAATCTGCTAAGAATTTTTCCAACGACACTACGGGAATCCAAAGCCTCTCGCCTTGGTAATTCTACTCGTAGATAAAATCCTGCCAGCGAGACATTGGTGTGACAATAAAACAGTTTGCATAATGAAATTTACACCGTTAAATGATTCCAGGTCATATGTCGATGGAAAAAAAAGAATTTCTTTTTCATCTAAAAAGCTTCAATATATTATTTTCACTGTTTTTTTTAAATGTTGAAAAAATTAGGATAATAATTATAACAATTTAATTTAATTTTCATGTTGACAAATTACGTAATGAGTTTTTACAGTTGTGTTAGCAAACAGTAGGGGTACCTACGTCTTAGTCTAATTCTGACTGTTTATGAATAAACGATCTAGGAGCGTTTTTTAAATCAATAATTTTGCACGATTTTTAAATATTTTTTAAAGTTAATACCGCACAAGAGTCCCAATTGCTCCCAACCGTCTAGAGCCAGTGAGGCTATGGCATCTCCAACTGGGGTATGTTGTGAGACTGAAGTTAGTGGGGAAGGGAAATCGAAGGGGAAGAAGAAGGTTGAAAAGTACCTGGCTATTCAGATCTAGTGACCAAACACGGTCATTAAACCATCAAACATAGGCCATTTCAAACAACGTTTCGATTCTGAATAGTGGTCTTTCACCAGAGCGATACTTGGAGTATCTACCACTCTGGAACGTGCCGCAAATATACTATATTGTTTATTATTTTTATATTAATGAAATATGTTATGACACATACTAATTAAATTTAAAAACATTTGTGCACGCCGGGTTTGAACCCGCGACCTCTAGATTCGTAGTCGAGCGTCTTACCACTCAACCACGGAGGTCGTCAATAAACTACAATCGGAATCAAAAAAAATTACCTTGAATCTTTCACACATTTTAAACGGTTTTGGTAGATTGTTAACATACCACATTGTTTTTTTTATTCTTCTTTGTATCACATATTTGGAAATTATACGAAATGTCTATACTAAAACTTTAGTCTCAATCACAAATAAATCAAATTTTAAAAGCGTTTTAGTAGATAGTAAATGCTTAGTCACAATTGCATTCAGACCAAAGCTTTCGTCGCTTAAAGCTTGCATCCTGAAGTCTTCTAGGAATGTAGTTCGATTTAGTTTTATGCACATTTCGCTCTCGGTACAATTGTAGTAATGGCTTGTTAACCGTCCTTTGGCCGAGGTACTAAATCAAACGAACAATTATTCAAATAGTTCATTTATCAATATGTAGATTGCTCGATAGTCCATGGAATTATTTTAGGACTTAGAATGGCTGAACTTTAATGTTAATTTATTTGTTTGTTTATTTAGATGCATCTAGTAAGAAATAATGCATTACACAATATTTAATTGTACATAAAGTAGAACAAAGCACGTAGTTAGTCTGAATTTACAAATAAGCTGCCCTAATCCGCCTGAATTGTAAATTTCTGTGTTTAGGTGGTGATGGAAAGGGTAACGAGGAATTAAATATAAATTCATGGGCACAGTTGCATATTAGCGGAATAATAATCAAATAATTAGGTACAAGGACACATAGTTAGATAGATTCTAAATTATAAATGTTTAAAAATATATGTTAAGTACCTACCTTGTCATGAGATGTTTCAGTTGCAACACAAACAGAAGAATAAATGACATTAATATGTTTGTATTTTTGTGTAAAATTTGTACATTTTTATAATTTTACTGTACGTATCAAATTTAATATTATTATTTTTAAGTTTTGCTAGTTTTAGTAACAACTGTTTGGGCGATCAAGGCCTTTATCAAAAATATATTAATGTTTGTATTTTTCAATGTGAATTTCTGAAGCAAAAACGACATCTTCGCGCGTCACATATATATGACGCCTGACATAATTTTATCTGTTATATGCCTAAATAATCATAGCTACCATTTCAAATCTAGTCTATAACACACAAATATTTTCAGTTTTGAAACTGCTAAGTCTCGGTGTAATTCTATTATAATGTAATTAAAATTGGAAAACAATGAGTTATCCTCCTCCGACACTCACACATATCGTTTTCCAACCCTGACACCCAAAAATGTAAAAATACCGTAGCTAAAATTAATAACTTATGTTCATAATTCTGACGACGATCGGTATTAGGTTTAAATTTTGTTTTATTAAATCATTACATTTACATTGACCTATCATGATACCCTCTTTCGAAAGTTATGTTTTATTTTCTGATCTGAAAATTCAGGTACTTCTCATTTGTCTCTTTCTTGCTCTTCTTCCTGTCTCGTCTTTAAGTTTCACAACATTCCCTGAATCGGGGTGTCAAAGTTTAACTGACTCCGGCAGTTTTAGTTTTACTTTTTAACCTCAAATATGCTGTTTAATGTTCACATAATAAGAAAAGCGCAGTCAGAACTCTCGCAATCAGCCTAACATCTGAACGGCTGCATAAAGTAAAACGTGGTTCTGGAACGTGAACCGACGACATGTTTCGACTTCTGTGCCATTAACAATATTTTATAATTCTAGTATCGGTGAAACCTGACTAAGAACCATGCGCAGGTGCTTTGTAATTCTCTCTCACTGGCTCAAGGTAACGCGTATTTTTTAATAAACCAAAGCGGATTGTAAAGCGACACCTGATTAATTGTTATTTCGATTTTCCATTAGCGTTCCGGTACTGTCCCATAACTTTATTAATAAACATAATATTAATAAATTCAATAATTAAAATAATGATGTATACAGATATCACCTATTCGTCAAAACAATTGATTCAATAACCTTAACTCTGAGATATAAGAAAAAAATGTTGTCTTAAGTGATTAAAATATATCACTTTTTTCCAAAAACAAAATCGCTCTAACTACATAACTAACCCCTTACTCCATAAACCTCTCTGCAAAAACTCTGTTAGTGCAGAGACACTTCATTTTTCATTGCTTTGTGAATAATATGTTATTTATTGTCTATAGATGTCTCCAAGCATAACATTAAGTGGTTTAAAAATATCTTATAAAAAACTTGATTAAAACCTCAGATGTTATTTTTTCTGATTGTAACTAATTATTATTTTTTTTAATTATTTTATTAAGTGCCGAAATATTTTAAGTATCTGCAACACTATAAGTAAAACTAACTTGTCCTAAGTATAACCACAAACAGTCCTTTCCATGTGTTTTTTTAAAATTATTTTACTTATTTCAAACAGTAGAGTTTGTAATAATGTATAATGTAAAAATATATCTAACAAATAAAAACTAGGAACTCACTTGGATCTTAATAGAAATAAAACGAAATGCTTTTAATTTAATTCTTATCTTGATATGAGACAACGACTTGTTTTGTTCGATCTCGCAATGTATTTCTGAATCATCTCAAACTTTTTGTCTTTTACAAAAACAGAAATTTTAAACAACTGTTTTTATTTATTTGCTGGAATTATATTATGTTACAAAAAGGATTATGAAATTAATCTTCCACGATTTTAAACGCATTCTTAATTAAGAGTTTGCTTTGTGTAGCATTTTCGGATATAGTAAAATCACTTATATTATTTCCACTAGACTTTCACAATTTCCAGAATTGATTGTTTTTAGTCTTATACTTGATGGAAAACAATGCTACATCATTTTATTTATCAATTTACCAAGGTTGTTTGACGGAAATTATAATAACATTGCTGAAAATACATAAACAAATTCTTTCGAACCTTCTTACACACTGCTTACATCTCGCTGCATGTTCATTTTCATACATAAACATCTTGAAAGCACCGGTAAAAAACTTGAATATGTAAATATATTAGCACATTGTGTAGTAAATGAATAGTTTCGCTTTCAGGACCACGTTTGACCGCCCGAGACCTTGAGATCAGAAATAATTCACACCTGAGATGGCCGTCACGCCCCTTGCCCCCAGCTTCAATGCAAATCACAATACACATCACATACAAATACTTCACACTCGTCGCAGACATACGTACCCACATTATTTACTCATAACAGATTGGCATTCCTACATTTCTCACTCATAACAGATATATATATTTCATAATTACATTCAAACTTGGTTATAACAAGCGCAAAGGGACCAACTAAATTTACTCCTTATAGCCATTTCTCGCTAAAAAACGTAGGTAGGTAAAAAGTACCTTCCTACTAATATCGAAATTTACGCCAGGAGTATGAAAGCTTGCATATTATAAAGCAACAGATTTTTTTTTATTACGAAAATCATGCTTAGCTTACTAGGAAATGATTTAATTTATGATGATAATAAACTGTACGCACAGTACTGGATAGAAATGTTTCTTAGAGCGACAACTATCAGGGATTATAAACCCTCTTTAACGTAATTTGCGGAAATTCCACCGCCGTACCGGACGGGCGGCTTTCTTTGTCTTCTTTATGACATTATTTGACTATTTCGAGAATTGTTTTTTTTTTCTCATATCCGGGCGCATTGAGTTGACAATATTATTTGGACGTTATATTAGTGAAGCGACCTCGTTATAAACCCCACACGATTGTATGAAAATATCATTAATATATCATAAGTAATTGCTTATAATAACCGTGACCTCGCTTTTACCGTGATCGTTATAACCAAATTCAACTGTATTAAAAATAAACATACCTACATTTCAGAGGCTTAGGATCACAAGGGGCTTATCTCTGGGGGTTTTGAATATAAAATAGGCCACTGTGATCCTAAACCCCCGATTTTACACTGGTAATAGACATACATACCTACACTTCACACTGGTAACAGATTTACATACCTACATTTCACACTAGTATTAGATATGCATTACTACATTTCACACTAGTAACAGATATATATGCCTACACATCTCAGTAATACCAGATATACATACCTACATTTCACACTGGTAACAGATATACATATCTACATTCCACACTGGCTACAGATATATTTATCTACATTTCACACTGGTTACAGATATATAATACATATCTAAATTTCACACTAGCAACAGATATACATTTCACACTGGTAGCAGATATACATATCTGCATTTCACATTGGTAACCGATATACATATCTACATTTCACACTGACAACAGATATACATATTTACATTTCACACTGGTGACAGATATACATAAATACATTTCACACTGGCAACAGATATAAACTTCTACATTTACACTGGCAACCGATAAACATATACACATTTATTTATAGTTTTTGTGTTCAATTTGTAGAACTCCATTTTAATTTTTATATAATTAAATTGAATTAAATTTAATATTATTATTATTGAGTTCTGCTATTTTCAGTTTTTATTTTTAGTGACAGCTGTTTCGGCGTTTAAGGCCATTGTCAAACTGTGGTTAGGCCACATGGAAACGACTTATTTATACGATTTTGGTTTATGTGATTACTAATTACGGTAAAAACCAAATTGATAATTACGGTATAAACCCAATTGTCTTGAATTATTCTGTGAGGTACTTAACTTAACAATCTGTTTTCCCCATTTTAACGGTTTTTTCTTTATTGTTTAATAATGTGATTGTTTAATAATGTCATTGACCATTGGTTTTTTTCCCCGTTTATGAAATGAATTGTGAATCTATTTGTTAAGTACCTTTCTTAATCATTCATTGTATTATTTTACGAAATGATATTATTATTATTAGGTATTTTTATTTTCTTGAACATATTAAGGAGTGGAGATGAAATTATTTTTGTTTGATTGTTGATTAATGTTATATTTGGATAATTTATTCTTTTGTTTATTTCACCAAGTAAATTTAATCTAAAACTTTTACTTTCAATGTTGCTCGTTCAAAAATATATATATATATATATATATATATATATATATATATATATATATATATATATACATTTACTTCACACTGGCCACAGATATATAATACCTACGTATCATCATTTCACACCGGAAACAGATATACACACCAACATTTCTCACTGGTAACAGATATACATATCTACATTTCACACTGGTAACAAATACATGTCTACACTTCATACTCGTGACAGGTACACACAGGTACAGGTATGCACACGCGTGTGTTAACTGCAATTATGTAGGTACCGACATAATGCTATGTTGGCAAGCTTATCGTATTTTAATAGTGTTTTAAGACACTGAAAACACCTTTACCCCAATTATTTATAATTAAACACACCACTGGAATTGACTTTGGTTGTCTATATATAAATAAATAATTAAAATATTTCAAATAAAACATACATCTTAAGTTGAACTTCCATGAGTTATCAACAAAACTCATTATGGGACTATTAATTGGTGCATATTTGATTTTTATTTAAACAAGTTTTCAAAGCAAGTATGCAAAAAATATAAAATAAGAAAAACAAAAACAAAAAAAATGTGTTAAACAATTGGAAAATAAACAGGGGTAAATGCTCAAAATATACAGAAAATATATATTTATTTACTTCCGATTAAAAATATATGTTTGAAGCTCATTGTGTTTTAATATGTGTATCTATGAATTAACGTTGAGAATATCACAAAAGATAGTTTCTGCGGCCCCGTTTTAGTATAAAATTTCTGCAAGGATGGATCCATTTAAATATGATGACAACTAAACAAAATGTAATAAAACTTTAACGATGATTTAAAAGCTTAAAAATAACATGCTCCCTAAATTTTTACCAAATAATAGTATAACAATTATCCTACGAGAAGTTGTCATGATTTTAGGCTTCCTAAAACAAAACTTGCGTGTACAAAAAACAGAGTGTTTTATAAAGACCAAAAACTTTTTAATAGCCTTCCAAAAGCTCTAAAGGAAGCCTCAAGTCTTGGTACATTTCGCAGGATTTGTGAAGAAGAACCTACAATTTTTATGCATACCAAGATTTCACAATATACTATATTTGTATACGTATAACGTCATGTGCTTAGTTCTACTATTGTGAAATGTTTTCATATTTTTTACTAGATGTGTGTTTTTGTTTGCATAAATCTATTTAAAAAACAAAACAAACAAAAACATTGCACTTAATTTCAGCTACTGTCTATCTACTATTGGACGAAGGCCTTTTCAAGCTGTTTCCGCTCACGTCGCTTGCATCTAATTTGATTATCATTCTATCGGTTTAGATCTCTTGAGCGTCATTGGAAAACGAGATTCGTTCAAAAATTCATCCTCCGTACGATTTGTCCTATCAACAGGCATTTTCAATTTTTAACGAATTTAATAACGTCGGATACATTCGTTTGCTCTCTTAACCAACTATTTCTATTTCGATCTAAATCATTTTTTTTGCTGGAAATTGAAGCATTATATTATCGAGTATTTAAATTTTAAACAATAAATTTAATATATATTTTTTAAATAATTTTCGTTCTTGTGTTACACTTTCCAAGCGAACCTCAAAAGAAATATGTAATAAAAATAATTATATTTGGATAATTTGTACAGCGCCGTTAATTGTGAAAAATCACCTCAAGGGCGTTGTACTACTGCTAGCCCTTTCCAAAGTTATTTGAGTAAAAACGAGTTTTTGAGTTCTGACGTAAATTTGTCATTTCATTGGTTATTTCAAAATTTAACCCACAAAAGGGTTTTTGTAATTGCACTCAATTATTTATTTTATATTTTCCAAAGCACTTTTTTGTAATATTCGTTTAATTACAAAAAAATACTTTTAAAGTCATACAAATATAAAGCATGGAAATAGTATATTTTCGGCACGATCCAGGGTGGTAGATATTAGAAATTTGAAAGACCATGATTAAAAATCGAAAAGTTGATTGAAATGGCTTTAGCTGTGTTTGGTGACCAGATCTGAATAGCCAGGTAATTCCCAGACTTTATCTTGTAATATCTCCTTCAACTCTTCACTACCTTCAGCCTCACAACATATTGATTGAATTTAATATCAATTTATTGATATAACAATTGGGGATGCCATAGTCCCAATGTCTCCAGACGGTTGGGGACAGTTGGGACTCTTGTGCAGTATTCACAGTAAAAAAATAGTAAAATAAAAAATAAAATAAAAATTGAAAATTAACGATTTTTTGTTTTTATAATAAAACTGAATAACAGGTGATTTCCACAGGTATTTACCATACCTCGTGTCTGAAAGAATATCACTCAGTTTGATTTACATATTTTAGCCATATATCCAAAACAAAATATTGTATGACACAGGCCGCGGTGGATTCTTTTTCAGAAGGGATGCGCCAAAATATCGAGAAAATCTACACAGAAAGTACTTAATTTAATAAAAAAAAAAAATTCACTATTCTTGATTAGAGCAGATAGAATTGACAGCATTGGAACATTTATATTTCAGAACGTTTTGCTATCTATTGCTTGCAGAGGCGTGCACTCTCATAAGTACAACCTACCTTGCCGTATTACATTAAAAATTATGGCAAAAAATATCTACACTTTCAAAAATACACGCGAAGTTCGGATAATCGCCGCGTCGCGAGCACACTACCGACTGTCCTACTATAACGTGTCAAAAGCAGGAACTACATATGCCCAAACGCCGCCAACGTTAGATTAGATTATTCTATGTTCACTACACTACACAAAATATGTATGCATGTATGCTGTGAACTGTTTGCGCATTCAAGTGACTCGTTTGTGTTAGTATCTTTGTTAGTGTCTAGGCACTGCTTTTGCAAAACAAATTCAAGAACAATCAGTGATATCTGTTGGTACTATTTTTTATTAACATTTAATCCGCATTTTTTCCTACTGCCTACCCTAATCAAAAACTCTGTATACGCCACTGATTGCTTGCCTACCTCTTCAGAGAGACATCATGCTTTAGATCCTAATATGCATCTCTTTATAGCAGTAACAACATAATGCTAACATCTAAAATATTTTAATAATAACCCACTGTAATTATTAAACGCAAACCACATAAGTAGTAACACATTTTAAACAAGTTCCACATTTAGGATCAAAGTATTTTAGAAGGTTAATGTTGGTTAGTTTTCGTTGCCAGACCGCTAAGCAATAAAAACCCCTTCTCCTACATACTTCACTAATGTATGCTAAATTGTTAGAAGTATCCCGAAATAAATTACAGCAAGAAATATACTACATCACACCTATACGTTTTCTAATAGCTTTCTTTGAATTTCTTGAAACCATCTCTACCGGTTGCTTAAGCTGTGTACCAGTTAATTTTGTGCTAGTACCTACACTATGATCATTTTCTTATCGTAATGATTTTGTGCACACGTTAAAATTTCTAGTGAATTAGGGATTAAAGAAATTATATCTGTTTTTCATAAGGGGTAAGACTTGCATACTTTCCATACTAATGAACTGTACTTCGTTTTACAGTCTTTACAAATTAAAGCTGAGCTTTAACGTGTTTTTTTTTAATTTAAGGATGCCGAGCTTTTAACGATGACCCAACTCGGGTATTCCATATTTAATTTCGCTTTCTATATAAAGTAAACGAGTGAGATTATTTTGCAAAAGGTTGTAATTATTAACAGTTAACAGGCAAAGACGATCACACTACTCTGCCCTTGTGATTCTGTCATTAGCATTCTTGACATGACCCGTTGCAAGTATTTGATTCACTCTGTCGTGCTGTGACTTCCAAGGACGTCCCCAACTTCTACTTCCCTCCACTTGCGCAAGATATATTCTCCAGACAATCTTTTTCCGTCCATTCACTCGTAATGTGTAAACCATATAATAATACGGCCTCCATAGTCGAGTGGTAAGACGTTCGACTACGAATCGAAAGGTCGCGAGTTCAAACCCGGCGTGCGCCAAAAACTTTTATTTAATGAATATGTGTCATTACACACTTAATTCATATAAAATAATAAAAAGTATATTTGCGACACGTCTCGGCGTGGTAGATAGTTTAAGTATCGCCCTGATGAAAGACCACCATTCAGAATCGAATCGTTGCTTGAAATGGCTTTTAACTGTGTTTGGTGACTAACTAACTAACCATCACGCCGTTTCCCCGCAGGGGTAGGCAGAGAAGACGGACCGCCATACAACTCTGTCTTGGCACACACTTCTTGCTTCATTTACATTCATACATCGTCGCATACATACTCTTCTATTATTCTGATACTTGATGATTCTTCACATGACCCGATTCAAGTATTTGATTTACTTGATCGTGCCATGTCTTTTTCGGGCGTCCTCGACTTCTTCTTCCATTCACTTTCGCATCATATATTCTTTTCACACTCCTTTCTTCGTTCATTCGCTCTACATGCCCAAACCATCTAAGCGTCCCTTTCTTGATCCTATCCATTACGCTCATATCAGCCTTGCATTCTTTCCGGTGACCAGATCTGAATATCCAGATACTTCCCAACCTTCCTCTTCACCATCTCCTTCCTCTTCCCACTACCTTCAGCCTCACAATATACCCCAATTAAGGATGCCATAGTCTTACTGGATCTAGACCGTTGCGAGCAGTTGGGACTCTTGTGCGGTATTCACTATAAAAAACAATAATAATTTTTCAATCGTGTTCATTGCTTTTACGTGGGCCTTGCAATCTTTTCGGATCTCATCTATGCATTTGTCGTACGGTTATACGAGATTTTACCCCACTTACGTCTCAGGAATCTCATTTCAACTGCATGCCTCTGCCTCAGAACTACCATATAAAATTAAGATATCTAACCTTATATTAAAAGAGACACAACAAAAAGACACACAAGAAAACATAAATCCGATTGTATTCCTCCTTAACTACGTTATTGATTCCGATATGATATTTCCGAGAGAAGCACGTGCTTAGCTGTTATCCATTCAATGTGTTTATTGTCCATTTTGTAATCGACAAAGGCCGCATTTAGTTAAACTTTATTCGACAATTTGTAAGATTTTGTAATTCCGTAATGTCCTATATGAAAAGCCTCCGAGCCGCGGCCGCTCGGTAAACCGGTCACCGCTATTTGATATCAGCATTTGATGTCGATTGAAAATCGAAAATCGGAGGAATGCCGCCGATACGAAACCGACTTAGCGAGAAATTATGCGCGATGAACAGTTGGTGACATTTATCGAATTTCGTTTAATTAGTAAGCAGTATATGGGCGATACGGGCCAAGATTACAATGTGAATACTTCTATAGTTCGTGGAAGAGAGATATACTTATAATAAAATGATCAAAAATCTGTTTGTCACGGATTGAGATTTCCTTATTCACCTTATTTTAATCATTTAAAAGATATCGGTGTTTTTTTTATTAACAAACTAAAGTCCAATTACAAAAAATACAAAACAAGAAATGGGAAAAAAAGAGCAACAAAGAAAGAACAGCACAAACAAAATATTAAATGAAGCAATGACAAAAACACGACTAAAATATACATAAGAAAGAACATTTAAGTCAAGGTCAATTCAAAGTTTTGGTAAAGTCGTAAAGAATGACAAAAATCATTTAGACTGGTACCAAAAATTTCAAGACCATGGCTTGAGTTAACAAGCCTCGACATTCTGGATAGTGGGCATGATACCCACAATTAGTAGAGTGATTATTGAGGAACACCAATTCATTGTTTCTGAGTTTACTGGTATTGTTTTTTTGTGACTACATTGATTATAGTGAGCATGCACGCTTATAACAATCAAAATCTCCATAGATTCAGTTTACGCATTTGCCTAAGTCGTCGTCGGAAATTCAAAAAGGCTTAAGCGACACTTTGGTCAAAAAAGAGTTAAATATGCAGTTTTGATCAGGTTTTTTACTGCGTCGAATGCTCTGACTCTCGTTTGATTCGAATAAGACTTTTGTGGCCCTTCAGCCATCTAAAATATATTTACTATTTGGGAGAAGGCTTGACTTAAGCGACACAAGTTTGAGACTTGCTGAGCTAGCTTTTCTTCCAAAGCTTTAGGTAACTCAGTGAGAGCATTAAGTTGCCTGGGTTAAATTTTTTTTTCAAAATTCAACTTGGTACTGAAGAATTATGAATTTTATTGTGAAACAAAAATGACTTGAAAGTGCTCTGGCTTAAACTTCTCCAAATGGCGCTTCAGCTCTTTTGCCTTTCCGGCGACGATATATACAATTATAATGATGATAATAAACGTTCAACTTTATAAAGCGCCGTTTAGTGATAAAATCATCTCAAGGGTGCTTTTGCATTGGTTATCGATGTAGCCTCTCATAGTGGTAAGACGCTCGATTACGAATTCAGTGGTCATGGTTTCAAACTCGGTGTGCGCCAAAACAATATATTTAATTAATATGTGTTATACATTATAACACATTTAATTTATATAAAATAACATATAATATATTTGCGGCTCGTTTCAGAGTGGTAGATACTCTAATTATCGCCCTAGTGAAAAACCACCTTTCAGAATGGCCGTGTTCAGTGACCAGATTTGAATAGCCAGGTAATTCCCAAACTTCGTTTTTCCCATCTCCTTTCCTTCCCCACTACCTTCAGTCTCACAACATCCCCCAATTAGGGACGCCATACTCTCACTGGCTTTAGACGGTTGGGAGCAGTTGGGATTATGGGATACTTTGGGAGTTGGCCGGTATAATTATTTTTTTAAATGGCCGGTTTTTCTAAGAATGTAGACCCAGCACGCTGATTGCTCTGTCTCCAAACTTTGCAAAATGCATAGGAGAGGGTTGGATATTTTTTTGGATCTGTTAGTTTATATTTTGGTATTTTTAGAGGGGAAATCTGCCAAAAAAAAATGGTTAACAGTGATGAAGTTTTGTATAAACGTCATGCTTTTTTGTTTAAATACTCAATGGTCCACTTGGAAACCATCGAAGATGCCTATTGTTACAATTATACAAACAGCTATTTTATTAGAGTGAGAAAAAAAAACGAAAATTTTTGTGTTTGAATTTAGATTTAGACAAAGAGCGCCAAAAAATTTACCAGAACTTAGGCGCCGTTCGGCTTAAGTCCGGGCCTGTGACGAGCAAGTGAATGCAAAAGAAAATCGAGGACGCCCGAGAAAGATATGACACGGGCCATCGAACCGAATAATTGAGTAAGATTATGAAAAGAGTCGGTACAACAAAAAATATGAATGAGGCGATATATGAATGTGAATAAAACAAGAATATACCAATATAGAGTTGTGTAATAGTATATCTTATCTGCATTGTTTGCATCGTCTATTTACTGTTTCAGGAAATGGCGTGATTTTGTGTTAATTCACGAACATAATAAATATTGGTGTCTAGAGAAAATGCAAACATTCATAATTATAATGTTACAAATGAATCTACTTAAAATGCATTCAAAAAAACATGTTGGAAGAAATTGTTTATCTGTTTTGCATTGATGCCATGTCATATAAAATATTTAAAGTAGAAATACAATCGAAATTTAAAAAAAAACAAATGTTAATAATATGCACATAATAAAAACAAATGGGAAAATTAATCCCAATGTATTAGTGAATATCTTGTTCACGCTCTCGAGAAATGAAAATCCACAACCTTTGAATATAAATTAAATTCTTTCAAATGCAAATGAACAAACTTGTTTCAGGTTTTATTTCTGAGTCCAATTGGTTCTTCGCAATATTAACCAGGAGAAAGATGAAAGGCGTTCTTAGATTATGTGTTATAGTAACAATCTTACCAATATTTAAGGGTTTATAGACTTTTGAAATCGATTTTTAAAAATGCCTAAAACGACACATTCTTCTGTATTCGTTCTACTCAATTACTCGTCCGATGTGTCTATTCATAAAACCAATATAATTAATAATCCTTTTTACGGACGGTTCACGAGTTTTATGTTTTCATATAAAAGCTATAAAAGAAAGGGAACCTCGTGCGCAAGGCAGTCCGACTGCATTTCCATTGGATCTAAAATAAATCGATCCTTAATAAACAATTTCCAGATACTTAATTCTTTGTCATAAAAATCTGAAACTCGACACTAGGACTCAGGTTTCAGAGCAGTAAAAGTAATCGATTGACACGCCATTGTTTGAATGCAATCGTTTTAATAAATACTACACACATTGTCGGCAATTGCGCTGGATAAAAAAACTTAGGTTTCGTTCATTTTTTCGACCCATAAAACTTTTTAAAGCTCGAAAGCTTTAAAGGTCAAAACCTTAACGATAAAATATTTGCCTTTGTTCTTTTAAAATATTACCCCGCAAGAGTCCCACGTCTTAACGCCCAGAGTCAGTATTGCATACCTAAACATTCTTAATTTTTTGCGGCGGAAGGAAAAAATGAAGGGAAGAGAAAGAGAAAGGAAGAAAAAGTAGCTTATAACCATACAGAGCTGCTTGCTATGCACATAGCTAAAGCTATTTTAAGTATTATTACGATTGAAGGAGTGTTTCAATCTGGAACTGAATAAATCAACCATCACGCTATTGTCCGCAGGGGTAGGTAGAGATTGAAACCTTTCTTGACATATACTTCTTGCTGAATCCGCATTCATACGAGTACAACGTCTTATTCACACTCTTCTATTATACCGTATCTTGCCATGATCGTATATAAGGCCTAGAAATTTATCAAATTTTATGTGTTGAAAACCCAATTTGTTGTTTGCATTTTACCGGGTTTTAAGTCCGCAAACTCTGGGTTTGGATCAAAAGATCTTTCCGCTCACGCTTACGGGGGTCGTCTTAACTCACATAAACGTGATATATGGAATAAATATAATGTTAAGAATTATTAGAGTGAATACTAATATTAACATTTACATAATCCCGATCAGTTTTCCGGTAAGTATCTATAAAATGTAATATGACCTCATAAATAATTGTGTAATAATTCCAACATAAATCACAATAATTTATATCAGGAGAACGGAACATCGTCTCAGAATATGTTTAAAGGGATTTTATTTAAATAGTCAGGCACGTGTTCCTCACCTAAATCTCAATACCTGTCAGGAATCAGGAAACGATATGCCCTGTTAGGCACACGTGACCTTTTGTCGCATTCCATCAACGGCGAACACGGGTCTGGCAATGCAACTGATATATTTTGGTGT
The DNA here is from genome assembly GCA_022651775.1 of Drusus annulatus. NCBI lineage: Eukaryota > Metazoa > Arthropoda > Insecta > Trichoptera > Limnephilidae > Drusus > Drusus annulatus. Next base: position 1,415,896 of record JAGWCC010000265.1, read on the forward strand.
AATATATACACCTAGGGTCATTTAACCTGAATAATGCAGTATAATACGGGAGGGGGGAGGGTTATCACACTTGGATAGCCGTTGGATCAAAACAAAAGTTTGATAATAAAAAATAGAACAAAGAAACATTGAATAAAATAACGAGGAGAAAAGTTTATAAAACGGCCCACTCAATAGATAATGTGCTTTAATGTTCTTGACAAGAAAGGGAAATCTAGTGCTCGATGAACTGACTATGTTTAAGAAATTAATTCATGGTTTTATTCATTTTATTGAAATCTCACAACTTATTTGACAACTATCTCGAGAATCTAGCTCCTTTTCAGGAACATGAAACTACTAAACCACGTTTGGGGGGTATTTTTCCAAAACTAACCTAATTCTGTTTTCATCAAAATATAACCTGTGATCGCAAAATATTTTTGTACGAAGGTAAGCCTTTAGGCTGACGAAGTCACCGTTTCACGGGAAATCCGCTGACCGACCTGGAAAAGCTGGGAGAGACAGATTGCTGGAAGTAAAATCATAGAATGGTCATAAGTGAAAATACATCAATTGAACCGAAAACTCTACAAATCTGCCTAGCCATCAAAAGTATGTAAAACTTTCAGCCTCACAATGCTATGAGGTAAACAGTGTAGCAAAATCACGATGGACCTATTAATCGGGAGGCTATGTGAGACCATGACCCTCGGTATTGACACAACAAGGGAAGAAACTTTATTTGAATTATCTAGACCAAAATTAAGATGAAGGAACTTGACAACGTCTACACGCAGACCAGTTGAAAAACAGACAAACTTCAATAAGCATTATGAGTATAATGGCCGAGACGAAATATAATTTTTTGTATTTTTTTTATGTATCCCGGTGAATGAGAAAGCTTTGAACCAATTAAATTTCAGAATGTACCTCCAATAACGATAAAATCCTTAAGAGTAATGAGGCACGGACATTATTTCTTACTCGTAACACATTAAAATATCCACGGGCACCTCTAAAAGGACGAGAAAGAAAGTCACTATACCATGATCATGATCCTTTCACTTGGTCCGCACCGTTTATTCAACTAATAATGCGACCTGATTTAAACACATAAAGCATCGAGTGCTTTGATTACTCACACGCGATCGTATGGCGACTGCACGAATTCAATCCTATGCAGTTGCCAGTTCCCAAGGCAGGTCATAAAGCTCTAACACTGGGCTCGTAAGCACATATCGGAATTTTATCAGAACCATTTCAACTTGAGGCCCACCTGCCGGACAATGGGCACTTGCAATAATTCTAAATGCTTATACATTCATTAATTTTTGTCCTTGGTTGCATTTTTAAATACAGGGTGCCTTCGAAATAAAGTCTCTTTCCCTCCTTTTGAATACCTTTATTCGTCTGCTAATCCAAAAATACAATTTTCCAATTCTATTTTCACATTGGCTCTCATTTCGCTGAAGTGATTAATTACCCTAAAAATTCCCACCCACCACTAAATCACAATTTCCTTCACCGTGCAAGCATCAAGTTTTTGGGCTGAGCTTTCCACTGATATATGGAGTCTTCTCTTAAAGGCCACCATGAAGGTAAAATAACAGAGATATTTTCTTTCGAACTTGACTTCTTAAACTCTTTTTCTACCCCTTTCATGTTTTTTTTTTACACCTTTCCGTATCTGAAACCAAAAATCAAAGTACGATCCGAATGGAGGTGATGTAGTTGTCACATTTAATTTTGTTTATTACCTCATCTTAGATAAGTTGTTTGTGGTATAATACTTAGAGGGAAGTATATTCATAATATTTCAATAGTCTTTCTCTAATATATCACACATAAGTCTCGTTCCGGGTGACATTAGATACCCTTTGGAATGCATACACACCAAGTGCAAAAATACGTCACAAATTGTTAGTATTAGGCAATAAGCCAAACTTTGTAGTTACTAAAATACATCTGTATTAATTATAATCATTTAGTAAAGTCAATAAACAGCAAGTTACTAGCATTGAAAACTTGCATTAAATAATTAAAGATTTATACTGTGTATTTAATTAATAACGGCGTTTCATAAAACAGTCTAATAATACTAATTATTATAACACAATTTGAAATTGCGCAAGAGGTATTGATGAGAATATGTGACACAATAAATAAATTGTTATCATCAAAATTTCACATCCTGTATAATTATTATTCTCGACCGCAAAATTAATAGTAATAATACATAATATATTAAACGAATGCTCTTGCAGACGTAAGAACTCTGTATTGTTTTAGTTTCGTCCAGGCAGTCCGTAATAATACACGTGAGCTGTTTTCAATTATAAAATAAATACTTTAGCAGTCAAAAGGGCAAAACAAATTGTATGAAATCAATTGTAGCTATAATATTCAGGACTTTCCATTAATGTTCAACAATTTTTTAACTTATTTTTGCTAGTTGAGAATGGCTCATACGTTAGCCTCGCAGTGTCTGAACGAAAATATTATTTATTAAAACTTGATACTTCCTCAGCAAAACACATATCTTCAGAAAATCCATAATTAACACAATAACAGCATTAACCCAATTTGCTGAGATAGCCTAGCCTTAGAGCATCTAAACTCACCAGTATTATGGTACTCGTAGTTCATGCACTGGTCAAAAAATTTGTTGATCTTCTGCTAAACAAAAACTCCGAAACTTTTTCACGGCCAACGAAATATTTGTAAATATCAGGAATTCATGATAAGTTCTATTTACAATTACTTGGTGTTGGTAAACTTTTTAAAGTGGTTATTCTGGTTATAATTTTAAGTATTTCAATAGTTACATATTTAAATCTAAGCACGGCATAAGTATTTTGTATGGTTTTCATGTTCCAAATCGCAACAGCAGACAGTCACTTACTTTTATCTCTCTCATCGTAATAGCAATTCGAAACAAAACTCTTTTATTTAGATCTACAAATTCGTGTAACTTAGATTATTATCACATTGACATTTTTAATTCGACTATGCATCCAAACTCGATCACTGAAACTAACTTTCCATCTACTCTAGTCCTTCTTCTCTTCGTGTTCCTTTTTTTCCTTCCTCTCCCCCACCAACTAAATTAAGTTACTTAAATAAAACTGTATATTCTCAGTTTGTCACACTTTATTGATAATATGTTTCATCAACACGGGACAATTTATAATTGCCATGATTTGTCATTTATTTTATTATATATGTATTTATTGTTGATTTGTTATATTATTATCCTAGAATTGTTCCTGTTTACGAATAGATCTCGTGACCTTTTACAACCCTTTGAAAGTGATTACTTTTCAATCTCTTCCCAAGCTCTGTCTGTACCTGGTAGATGGCTATGAATGTTTTATTGTGTTGGCTAATCGAAAAGTGCAATAACTATGTTTTCAATAATTGTTTTCCCTTTGTTAGTGGTCGAGCCGCGAGTTTAACTGCCCCGTTTTAAATCAAGTGCACGATAAAATATGTATTATATTGCGGGATCGCAGCTATAAAATAATATTATTGTTGTTACATGAACCACAAACGCGTCTCTAAGTGCCACTGTTAGTATATTGGCGACACATAATTCAGCTTATTGTAATATGATGGTTCATTAAGAAGTCAACAGATTTATAGAAAGATTAAAGCTTCACAAGCTTTGTCAGGTGGTTTAGGTTAATTGAGCGATTTCAACTTGAAAAGGCAAAAGCGTGTATTAGTCTAAAAATTAAGTTCAATTTTATTAGTGCGTGGGTTTTTGGTGGAATTAAATAATAAATTCGGAGTTTTGGTGGTAATAAAACCACATTATTACTTATTCATAGAGTTGTGTAAACGTCGTAAGAAACAAATCTTGATAACTTATCTAATTATAACTTTATCAAACATTATCCCATAAACCATCATAATATACATAAAAATAATTAAGTTTCTGAATTTATGTGAAAAAAAAGATGGTAATATCGCCAACTTTGAATCCTAAACGCCATTAAGAACAAATTAGGTTTTTTAATTACGTGAAACAGAAATATTTATATTTTATAAATTACTAACTTTGTGATAAAATACTTATATTTTTACCAAGTTATCAACTTTGTATGCACAAATTTAATCATACTAAATATATACACAAAGTAATCTGAATCTAAAATAAATGTTTCTATTTGAGTTCTAGCTAGATTCAAATGGGGTAAAAAAACCATACCTACATTCCAAGAATAAAATAATAATATTCGTCAGCTAAAATATATTATAGATTACAGATAGGTATTAAAACGTTAATTATTTTTTTAAATGTCACACTTTTACGTTCAAGAAAATCATACGTTTTAATTAGATTAATAACGTAATTATAAATCTAATTTAATTAATTAATTAATATAGTAACGCCTGCGGCAAGAAAATATATTTTTGTTTGTTTATTTTCCCGGGTTTCAGAAATAACTACGCGTTGATGTCCGTGGATAGGCTAATAAATAAATTCCATAAAATTGACATGGTGATATTTTTCAAGAAAAAAATCGAGGAAAAACTTTTAACTACCTGAAAGTTATTAAATCTAATAAATAGAGTACAACATAACTTATTTGCAGCCATGGCAGCACGTTAATCTTTAGCACCATATTTTATATGTAATTTTAATAATTTACGATGAAAATTGATATTCGACTTGAAAATTAATTAATCATATGACGTTTAACTGACAGTTTAATGATTTAATTCAAACGGACACCACTAAAACAACATACAATTAACTACTGCGATTAAACTACGTACCTATTTACATTTTAAATATGACATAGATTTTATATGTAAACTTTCGATTGCAGTATACGAGAATTATTTATAGCTGAAATATTGTCCATATTTTTTATTCCAATTTACCGTCAATTCATTATTACATACTCGTACATACATAATTCAAATAGCGAACCAAAGAAAACTTATTATGATCTTCCTCCTTGATGACTTTTAATTTTAACATTAAAAAATCAACACTTAATAACATGCAAAATTATATAATTTTAGCTATGTATTGCACATTTTTATTCAAGAAAAAACAGTCGCAGACAGTAAAATATATTTACGAGTATATATAAACAAAATTGAACAATATGTATTAAAGAATTCGCCTGCAAACCATATTTTTCTCAGATGCTAAGTTAATATAAACATAAGTCCTTAATATACTACCCCACTAACCTTAAAATAATATGACTACTCTTACTAAAACAACATGTTTTTAATTGGACATAATCAATTTTATTTTCTTTATATAATATAGATGTTACGCAAGTATCAAAGTTAAATTATACGTTAATAATGTTAAAATTATCCAATATGTTAAGTTCTTGACACAATATGTTTTTCTTATGTAAAGAAAGACATTTTGAATTCGAAAGAAAACCTGTCAAAAATTTACAACCCGTATACTTTTTTCAACTACGACTTCAACAATGTCATAATAAATTTGTTTTTTTCCATAGAATACGAATTTTGAAGTTATTGTTATTTTCAAATTACTTGTTTTTCCACTGGTCATTTGGTACTTAATTTTATTTACATAAGCATTGAGATGCCAAAAATAACCGAGATTCCGTGTAAGACAGTAGTTTTAATTTTATCGTCTGATTTGTAAACAATGCTCCTGAGTCGTGGCCAGTATGTTAAAATTTCATTGTCACTCTGTTCTTTGAATACTGATATGAGATCGGGTTTGTTTTCTATTGTGACTTTTGTGTAAATACTCGTATTTTGCGCTGGAAACCATAAATTCTCTGACACTAGACGTTAAACTATTGATTCCTCACTTTAAAATGTGATAGGACAGACAAACAACTTTTGGCCTAGTACAAATGTATTCTCAGGAGCATAACGAAACAAAATAAATAACGACAATATACTTCAAGCCGATGCGACATTGAAAACAGCCGGGGAAATGGCAATTTTAGACGCTTAGACGAAGATTTTTTGCGTGTATTGTTTTTTGCGCATTGTGAAAGGTACTATTTTTTTCCGATGGCTTCTTTCTCATTTTAAGGGTTTTCCTGGAAACTTTATTGTATGTTCGCATGTCCCAAGCTTATGTCTTATTTAAACTGTGAAAAATAGCAGGTAATAGATAGCTTTTGTTTGACAAGGTTCTAAAGGGCACAGAAATTCTAACGGCTCGGAGGGTTTTTAAACAGAGAATGAACGGTTACCTCGATAGAGTTTCCTCTTAGGGTAAGATTAACCTCGACGGATTAAATGTTTTAAAAGCTCAATCCTATTGCTAAAATGGATTAAATTGACAATCTTATCGATAGCCTTCTTTAACGGAAGCAATCTTACAACCAGTCCTTTATTGACATACATACACCTTAAGCGGTAAGATCAGACACGAGGGCTCTATCGAAGCCAGAGATAAGTTAAGCCTCTCAGAAGCCGGTGTATTATATAGGACCCGCAGATACTTTTGATATGCAGACAGTACACAACTACTGGCCCTATACAAATTGCAAGTGCGCCCAACTGTTGAGTTTGGTAGCCATCTCTGGTCTAGAGCCCCAAAATACCTGAAAAAACATTTGGCTCTCTACAGAACGCTTCTGTATCTCCTCTTTTCTACAATACACAGGGTTTACTCCTCCCTTTTCTCAAAAATACCCTACACACAGCTTCCCAAAGATGACATAGACCCAGATGGAAATTATTCCTCTGTGTAGATAATGTTTTAAAAACTGTGAATTCATTTTTTAAAGAAAAATCTGCCGTGGTAAACACTACTCGCCCTTGAGTTTTAACAAGAAAATATCTGGTCTCTTTTATATGTAGTTTTCAGGTGTTCTGGCTACTAATTCAAGCTCTGGTTGAGTTCAAATTAGCAACCAGGAAAAAATCTTCTTTGTGCATGAGCACAAAAACCAAAATATTACAGAAACTTTGTTTTTACTATTTGATGAAGGGCTCATTCTAAATAGTGAATTATTATGGGTTGTTGAAATAATTTTTTTTAAATATTTTAAATGAAAATATTACATTCTTAGTTACGGGAGTGACTGCAGAGGACATTTCAGAAGCTCCTGCGATATTTTCTAGTGTAAAAGTGCACCAGTTATTTTGTCCCATACCAACCAACCGTCTGGTCACCTAACAACTAATTTCAATAATGATCTCGCTTGTCTATGGCGACTGATAAGAGTGGGAAAAATATAATTTCCATAGCGAAAGTTGTCTCGGTCATATCCCGCCAACCAATCAGAAGAGAGCATCGAGCAACATGGTGGACATTTGTGCAAACGTCTAGTTTATGACTGGTCATATTATTTGATGGAGCCTATCGCGTGCCGCCGAGATCGCTTTACCGTTTCCAAATGTATTTTTAATTCAATAAGTAAATAAATAATGGTGATATAAAGATAATGATCTTTTACCGTTCGCGACGAATAGAATTTCAACCATAAATTATGTTTTATGATTCCGCCTAAGCAGTTTATTTGTTTTTTACACCAATCGAAGTAGTAAATGAGATCGGATAGTTGGAAACTTTATACAATGTTGTCATTGAGTTTCATATCGTCGAAGGCGAAAGGGCTGAAGCGCCATTTTGAGAAGTTTACACCGGAGCACTTTAAAGCTTTTTTAAAGATTTCAGTACCTGGTTGGATTTTGAAAAAAAAAGATAACTCAATGCTATCGCTGAGTTGCCTGAAGCGACAAAAACCTAAAAAAGTCCGAAACCTGTGACACTTGAGTCAAGCCTTCTCCCAAATGGTAAATATATTTTAGATGGCCGAAGGGCCACAAGTCTTCAGAATCAAACGAGAGTCTGAGCATTCGATGCATAAAAAAAACTGACGAAAACTGCATGTTTAACTAATTTTTGACCAAAGTATCGCTTGAGCCTTTTTGCCTTTCCAGCAACGGTATAAATGCTATGCTCAGATTTCGAACCCCCAAACTTCTAGGTGAAAGACGAATTTGTTTGTACGGAATGATGCAATGATTGTGTTCAAATAAAAGTAGTTTCTTCTCCACCAGCCTTCTCCTTCGCCAACCCCAGTATCAATTAGTATTGCCACGTGCCCAGAACAGTCTACCATAACATTAGTGTACCATAAGCATTGTGACAGTAACTTCGACTTGCTTCTAATCAACTCATTAGTATTCCTATCTCGAAAAAATATAACTAACATGTCTGTTTCCGTGGTTCTTTGTGTGATTCCCATTTTACAAAATTGAGTTTAATCAACAATAATTATTACTATTCTCTTGTACGGTGAAAAATTTAGATCAATCTGAATACACGGGAACTAGGGCTTAGAGCAATCATGTGATAAAATAAAATCTTCTGGTAGGATCTCTCGACATTCTTCTCATCCTTACTTCTGCCATAATAATAATAAATGGATTACTTCTAGAGCACCGTTTTCGTGGGAATATCAACTCAAGGAAGCTCAACAGCTTAATTTATCTAACCTATAACATATCACTAATATTATAGGTAATGGCTTACCACTCAGATTTATAACAAGTGACTCAAACTAGGACAGAGTGGTATATACTCTAGTATCGCCTTGGTGAAATATCACCATTCAGAAATGAAAAGTTGCTTGAAATGGCTCTAGCCGTGTTCGGTAACCAGATCTGAATAGCCAGATACTTTCCGACCTTTACTCTACTCCATCTCCTACTTTTCCCCACTACCCTCAACCTCACAACATACCCGATTGGGAATGGAATAGTCTAGACGGCTGAGAGCAGTAGTTGGGAGTCTTGCACGGTATTCACATAAAAAAAAAACATTTAAAAAAAGGACTTACAGCTAGCAACTAACTACTGAGACTTATACCTAGTGATTTACATCTAAGACCTATAACTGGTCACTCACATCTAAGACTTATACCTGTAGCTAGTGACTTAAAACTAATGACATACATGCGAGGCCTGTTCAAAAGAAAAGGTGAATTTTGAATTTTCGCAGGCTGTGTACATTCGATTATCGTTTTTTGTTTGTTATGTTGGTACACATATGTTTATCATATGTTAGCATTATCAGCCATTTTGGATTAGTGGTTTGTTTTTGACAACTGGAAAGGTTAGTCACGTTTTTGTGTATTCTTAGATTTTTTTACTTTCGAAAAAATGGATCAAAGAATAAAATCCATGATTTGTTTTTCCACAACTCCAGGACGCTCATCGTCATTAACATATTCTCGGCCTTCTGAAAAGTGTTTATAAGTGATACAAGCGCTTTACAGAAGGCCGAGAATATTTTAATGACGATGAGCGTCCTGGAGTTGTGGAAAAACAAATCATGGATTATATTCTTTGATCCATTTTTTCAAAAGTAAAAAATCTAAGAACACACAAAAACGTGACCAACCTTTCCAGTTGTCAAAAACAAACCACCAATCCAAAATGGCTGATAATGCTAACATATTTTTTTTAAAGTAAAAAATTGAAGAACACACAAAAACGTGACTTACCTTTTCCAGTTGTCAAAAACAAACCACCAATCCAAAATGGCTGATAATGCTAACGTATGATACACATATGTGTACCAACATAACAAAACGATAATCGAATGTACACAGCCCGCGAAAATTCAAAATTCACTTTTTCTTTTGAACAGGCCATGTATTAATGTTCAAGTGGATCCATATTGCCATAAATAAACAATGCAAATATATAAAATACATAGTTACTTGAGCGGCGGTAAGTATCATCGATGCATAATTAGAAATTGTTTTGATTTTCCGCCAGAAAAAAACTATCTTCATTCATGAGATACTGAGTGGGTTGAAAGAAATTTCAAGCAGACAATAATACCATCTTCATACAAACTGAATCGTATTAGCAAATAAAGTTATCAAAAATAATGTGTCATTTAAGTAAAGATCGGCCTACACATTGCAATATTGCGATGCAAATTATCTGTTGTCTTTTCTCCGCGGTGATTTAATCTGTACTATTCGCGTAAAGGTGGTGAAGATTTACCGCTAATAAGCAACTTTATTTAGACTATCTACGAGTACATACTAATTGGTGCCCTATCCTTTTACGAATATACTAGGGAGAATTAAATCAGAATATTTACGATTATTTCTGAAATAATTTGCTTCCTGTGCCTGTTTCTTCTCTTCCTACACAAAGTAATACTGGCTTTTAAATAATCCAATTTCACTTAAGTGTAACCGGTTGGTTTTCTTATTAAAATTGAACATTGCATCGTTCTGCACATTTTTTAAATTGATGTTATTTTCACCCTTCAAGCTATTTTTCTGTGAAAAAAATTACCTCTTTTCTATCAAAATTTATTTTTTTACAAGAGTTCTAACTGCTCCCAACCGTCTAGAGCCAGTGGAACTATGACATATCCAATTGGGGTATGTTGTGAGTTGCGAGGTTAAAGGTAGTAAAGAGGGGAAAGAGATGGGAAAGAGGATGGTTGGAAAGTACCTGGCTATTCAAATCTGGTAACCAAACACGGCTAAAGCCATTTCAAGCAACGGTTTAATTCTGAATTGTGGTCTTTCATCAGGATGATTCGTTGAGTATATATATATATATACTATATTTCATTGTTTATGATTTAAATGAGTTACGACACATATTAATTAAATCAATTTTTATTTGCACATGCCGGGTTCGAACCCGTGAACCCTGGATTCGTAATCGAGCGTCTTACCACTCGACCACACAGGCCGTCAAAACTTAAAATTGTTCTATCCTTTTAAATATATTGCATCTCTTTTTGTCAACTTCATATCAAGTTTTTGATTTAATTTGAAGAGTATTTAATCAAAAAAATATCTCCCGATTACGAAAGTACTTATTTAATATAAAAAATAGTACACTCCGAAACATTGTTAATACAATTTGACATAAATAATCTTTCTTGTAATACAATAATAATAGATCTAGAAAATATCGATCCATACAATGTTATAGGCTTTTTAAAGTCTCACGTAAAAAAGGATTTGTAGTAACACTTTTTTACGATAAATTTGGGTGAGTTATTTTTCTTTTTAAGTGAGAAAAATGAATAACCCAATTCTTACTAATATAGGTGTGGAGATTTTATTATTACTTAAGCTTTTATCACGTTGAATTGTATTGTATCACGTAATAAAATGTGGGGTCATTAAACCAACGCTAAACTGATAACAGTATTATGGAGGTTCAATTATTAGTGATTATTTTATTATCAGGGATTATAAATAATGCACTTATGTTGCAAGAGACCTTTTCTCATATTAATATGTCTACATGTCGTAAGAATGTTGTTACAAGATAATATCTTATCTTTGGAATAGAATGACTATACTTGAAAAAGTAAAATATCGGGCGTCTAGAATCGTATAAACAATGATTATGTTATTTTGTAATATGTTCAGCAAACAGTTAATATTGTCAAAGAGAGGATGGAACGCCAAACACTCTGACCTGGCACACATTCCTTGCTCCATTCATACTCCTTCTATATTGCAACTCACTTGATCCAATTCATGAAATAGCACCATGTCTTCCAGAACCTTTCGGACTTTTTCTTTCATCGACATTTACTACCCGGTAAAACTTTCTAGTACATGCAAAAATTTAATGGAAAAAAACGTAATATTTTTTATTTTTTTTTTAAATAACATGAAATGGGAAAAAAGAACAACAGAGAAATAACAGCACATACATAATATTAAATGAAGCAATGACAAAAATAGAACTAATATAAATATCACACAATTGAAAAAACATTCAAATCAAAGCCTGAACAAGGTTTTGGTAGAGTGTAAAGAATGACAAAATCATTTAGACTGATACCAAAAATGTCAAGAGCATGGCTTGAGTTAACAAGTCTCGACATTCTGGACAGTGGAGATTGATTCCCTTAATTAGTAGAGTGATGATTGAGGAATAGCAATTCATTGTTTCAGTAAGTCTACGGCAAGGAATGTTGAATGGCGTTTTGTATGTTTTGTCAGTTATATGAATATTACAAAGCCCCATAGCTCATGATGAGAGCCCGGAATACCGTCACAAAAGAAGTGCCGAGTGTCAAATTAAAAGACAAATACATCATTTTTACGAAGATACATTTTTAAATAGGTAATTGATAGAGTGTTAGAGAAAAACAAAAACTCATAGCCATTTAATAACTTTAAAAAAGCTACAAACCCTAAATTAAACGATATTTTAGTATCGAAATAAATTATTATTTTTCTTTACAGTTCGACCCTGCTTTAGAGATGGCGTTTCTAGATACTACTTATGATGACTACAACTCGAGATGTTTATTGGAGGGCATTAATAAATTATGGGTTAACCGTAATACGACAAAGTTTTAAGGAGGGTTGATAGTACTATGCATAATAAAAATATCATTATAAATACATTGTGAACAATAGATTTTCCTGCAAGATATAGATTATAGCCGATAATATAGTATAGATTAGTTATAGACTGGTTATATGAAGTATCAAGTACCAAACGGCTAATACAGTAAGTATAATAATCAGTACAGGTGCCAATAATCCATTTATGTATGTTCTACCTTGTATAATATTATTCATTTGCTTTTGTTTGTTAATCATTTTCTTTTGCATTTTTCATAAACTTTTACTTAATTACCTACTGATGTTAAATATTCGAATTAAATAACCACTCATGTATATACGAGTATGTTATGGGCATCATGCCTGTTATATGTACTAAAATAAAAATAAAAATAAAAATAAATTAAAAAATATATAGGACTCTAATGTCGCCTATTGTATTAATGTCACATAATTTGTATTTCCAATAAGAATCGATAGTAATTGTGTGTCGACCACCAACAATGCCTTTATCTGCAATGGATCGGGACATTAACGGAAAAGTGTATAATACATAGGTACCCACTTATAAGTTTGTTAGTATTACGGTACATGGCTGTTATACAGTTGTAAAATACAATTCCTTGTATTGCCAACAACCCGGCGTTGGTTATTTTATTTTTTCCTTGTACAAATACGTTACCCGCCTCACTAAACAATATATGTTTTGAGGCGAGTAACAGTGATCTTTAATATTTTAATTATTGAAATAATATCAATAATCTTCAACGTAATCTTTGACGACCTCCATGGTCGAGTGGTAAGACGCTCGACTACGAATCCAAAGGTCGCGGGTTGGAACCCGGCGTGCGCCAATAACTTGTATTAGATTAAAATGTGTCGAAACACATTTAATTCATGTAAAATAATAAAAACTATATTTGCTGCATGTTCTAGAGTGGTAGATACTCTAAGTATCGCCCTGGTGAAAGACCACCATTCAGAATCGAAGCGTTGCTTAAAATTACTTTAGTCGTGTGTGATGACCAGATCTGAATAGTCAGGTACTTCCCAACTTTCCTATTTCTCATCTCCTTCCCCTCCCCACTACATTCAGCCTCATAACATACCCCAATTGGGGATGCCATAGTCTCACTGGCTCTAGACGGTTGGAAGCAGTTGAGACTCTTGTGCGGTATTCACTATAAAAAATATTTAAAAAAACAAAACGCAAATGTGAAACATAAAAATCAGAAACTAAAAAGAATAACGGTAGCGACCGAGACTCGAACTCGGAACCTTTACTCTATCCGGGAGTAACGCCTCTACCAATTGAGCTACCGAGATCTTATTAAAAACCGGCATTTTAATCGATCTCACACTTCATTGAAATTTATTAATATTATTTTCAATTTCTTCCGATATAGGCTGCCATCTAGAAAGTATAAAGCTTTATAGTTCATTCTAATCTAATATTAATTCTCTACTATGTAAGAAGTCAAAAGATCTTTCGTAAATAAAATTTAAAAAATGGTTTAACCAAGACACCATCTAGGTATACAATATGTGCTCGGGTAGAGTTTTGTATACCAGTACAAAGGTGGCAGCCTACATCGGAAGAAATTGAAAAATAATATTAATAAATTTCAATGAAGTGTGAGGTTGATTAAAATGCCGGTTTCTAATAAGGTATCGATAGCTCCATTGGCAGAGATGTAACTCCCGAATAGAGTAGAGGTTCCGAATTCGAGTCTCGGTCGTGACCGTTATTCTTTTGGATTTCTGGCTTTTTCTGTTTCATATTTGCATTGAAGATAATTGATATTATTTCAATAATTAATATGAAAATAAAAAGCATAAAGCTTTATAGTTAATTCTAATTTATTTTTAATATATTATTATAACTTTAATATTAATGAAATTGATTATCAAACATTGGATTATATGCATTTTCATATTTACATATGCATATTGTGTAAGGGGTGTTAGTTGAAGTTTGCTGGTTTTACTCATAGATGTGGCTAGAGATATGTATACATTTCTATGATTTAGCATCTATGTCATATTTTTTCATGGACATTAACCTTCAAAAATACACAAGTTACATTCTGCTAAAATAATAGTGTCATAGTTGTTTACCTCAGTGAATATGTCGAGTTTCGTTCCAAGTAAATCGCATTTGCGGTATTCGTTGCTTTTCTTATTTCATCAAAATAAAAAAGCAGTTGAAGCTCGTCGGTTGCTAGTAGAAACTTATGGTGAACATGCTCCAGTGATTAGAACATGTGAGACATGGTTTCGTCAATTTAAAAGTGGAGATTTCGATTTAACAGACAATGAACATCCTGGTGCAACGAAAAAGTTCGAAGACGAGGAATTGCAGGCGTTATTGGATGAAGACCCAACCCAATCGCAACAACAATTGGCCCAAACACTTAATGTGACCCAGGAGCAATTTGCCAACGTTTAAAAGCCATGGGAAAGATCCAAAAGTATGGAAAATGGGTACCACACCAAATGAACGAGAGACAAATCGAAAAACCATTTGTGAAATGCTGCTTCAAAGGTTCGAAAGGAAATCTTTTCTGCATGGAACTATTATTATATTATTGCACCCGTCGTACTCTCCAGACCTTGCCCCGTCCGACTATCACCTTTTCGCATCGATGGGACACTCACTCGCAGAGCAGCGCTTCGCCAATTTTGAAAAAGTCGAAAAATGGCTCGTCGAATGGTTTGCCTCGAAAGAGAATTTTTTTTTTTGGAATGGTATCCATGATTTGCCCTAAAGATGGGCAAAATGTGTAGAATCCGATGGTCAATACTTTGAATAAAATTTTTTTGAGATTCCCTTGAGAATTAAGCCTATTCTTTATTGAAAAAACCGGCAAACTTCAACTAACACCCCTGGTATACGAGTAGGTATAAGCCTTTTTTGACGTTAGTTCATATTTGTGCCTTTTTTGGTGGTAAGTGCAAATTTGGGCCTGTTTTGGTGGTAAGTGCGAATTTGAGCCTTTTTGGTCGTTGGTGCATATTTGAGTCTTTTTTCGACATTACATATTTCAGCCAGTTCATTCTATACTAATTCTTTGGAGACCTTCTTCCCCATGAAATTATAAAAATGGCATTGCTTTAGCCTATTTTAGCATTTAAAGTGCATTTAATCCGATGTATATTAATGAATAAAATAAAATTATGTTTTAGTTTAGTATGTTATATGAAGGTATAGTAAAAAAAATTTTTTTTTACTACATTTGACAAAGTAAAAAATAATTAGCATAACAGGCTAGCATTTGTAAAAACCATTATATTACTATTCACCAAAAAATATATTTAAATTCTTTACTCCTCCGAGTGTGCAGCCTAACACAAGCAAGGAATGAAAAATGCAGTACAAAGATTTAAAATAAATAAAACAGATTTATCAAGACTTTTTAAGTAGGTTTTTAAAGATGTTAAATTAAGGACAACAAATAAATGAAACCTGACCAGAATGCCCAACAGCGTAAAAACATTATGAAATATATGTTAATTTATTTAAAGTAATAAAATAGCAAACACACAACGACAGATTGGCTATTAGACGAGAAAAAAATCATGGCGCCTCATTCGACTAAAAAAATATTCCAAAGACACATAAATACTATAAATAGGTATTTCAAACGTTGAATTGCGGGCAACAAATCAAAGATATTATGAAAAATAATATCATAAAACAGTGGCAACAGATTTAACGTTGCCATATAACATAAATCAGGATCTACATTATATGCATCATAACATAACATGGCTTTCAGTATAAAAGCACGTAAACTGCGGAATGAAGAAATGGCGACGACTTTAAGGCGACAATACAAAAATGTGTCTTTCAGTTCTTCCACTTTCCGGCTTTTTTAACGCTGAATAATATAGCTAAACAGTTAAGTCACGTATTAACGTTAATTAAATTAATTACAAACTACTCCTAGTTTATTACATATAATAAAACTAAATAAGTGTACTAAACATAATTTGTAACTGATAGTTCAGAGTAATAAACTGTTAAAATGTCATAACCGGTATACGTAGAATTTTACAAGCAATTGTAACAAACTATTTTTTATTTTACTTTTACTATTACTATTATTTTATGAATGAAAGACAAATATTCCCAAGTTACGAATAACCTTAAATTATTTGAAAAACTCCTACTACCATCATTCTAAACGGAAGATGTTGCTTGTGCATTGATGGAGGACTTAGCTAGCAGAGGAATTGAAGCCACGACACCTAGGTGGAAACCAGACAATTTTTTTCAGTCAGCTACTAACCGGTATTTAATTGTATGTTTTATTTAACAGAATGTATTTATACATAATCATTGTCATTTCAACAGCCTCCATGGTAGAGCCTCATTACTCTGAACCCAGAATTCATGGGTTCAAATATTGGTCTATAATTAAATATATGTGGATTTACATGATTTTTGTCACGTATAGAATTTGAATATGTTAAAATACGAATAAACTACTCTATTAGCTATATTCAAATGAAAGAGTGATAATTCAATAATGAAACTTCGCTTGAAATGTCTCGAGCTATGTTTCTCAGAAACGGTTCCTCAGACAGTGTAATCTTTTCCTCTAGTCCACTGACCCAAAAGCCAGGGGGTCAACGCCATAAAACTGTCGCAGCTTCCGAAAAAAATGCTTTATAGTGGCAAAAAACGTAACCGGATCACAAAAGGAACATAAAGTCACGAGACATAAAATAAAACCAAAGGAATTCCCTTTGGATTGGGATTTCAAATGTTTCGGTAAACAAAATGATTTGTGAAATTAACTAATAACTTTGTTTTTAACTACCAATTCGATTTTAGTATTATCGTCTATCTATATATATCGTTTGCGCTGTAGTTAAGTTTTATCGGGTAGTTTATTAAAACTAGCAAAAAATCATAAGTTTATGATAATATTATTTAGGCAAAGAGGGAGACAATTTACATGTGAGATAGATTAAATATTATATTTAAAGAGAGTCATTTTGTATGTTGTTTCACTTTCATACAAGTTTTTTTTACACAGGCGGAAGATATTTCGAATCAAATGCTAGCAAGACATAAGTATTTTTAAATGCAAATATAAATCAAAACACTTTCAAAATGCTAATATTGTGAGGTGGCCCGGCGGAAATGGCGAATAAAATTCGATTTTCATAGCGATTACCGACGTATTCGTTTTGAAATTTAATTATTAGGGATCGCTTCAAATTATGATCAGTTTTTTCAACGCCGGACTCGTACGCTGCCTGAAAGATGGAAAAACGTAGTGGCCAGAAATGAACAATAACTTTGAATCATAAATGTATAACCAGTTTTTTACAATAAAGCCTCGAATTTCGGAAACAAACGGCGAAAGCAAAGTTGTAAATTTAATAATAATAATAAAAATAAATGGATAACTTTTATAGCGCCGTTTTTGTGGGAAAATCACCTCATATATTGTTTAATAAAAATAATATTGATATCATGCTAAAATAACATAATATTTAATACCTTTAGAATCCATATTGTGAATAGATTGAAAATGGTTCAAGACAGTAACAAATAGGTATTTAACGTAGCTGGGTCAGAAGTAAAGTGAAACACAAAGCTATGAGACAAACGCGGGTTAAAAATAAAGACTGTTCCTTTGTATGTTGTAAATTTCAATGTTAGAACTACAAAATGCCAGTTTAAAATTCCACCTTTCCAGCGAAGAAGCTATTCGGTCGATTCATTGACTGGCTGTCGGGACGGTCGGCCGATTCATTGACTGGCTGTCGCGACGCTTTGTCGATTCATTGACCGCTGTCGGGACGCCGAAAATTTTCAAAGTATTTTATTCTAGCGATAAATAAGAACTATCAAAGAAATCAGCATACCACCGTGGTGCGGTGTTGGCTGCATAATTTAAACGGTAACTCACCGGCTAATTAGCGACACCTGCAGCGGCCGAGTGCAGGCGGTCGATCAAAGCGCCGCTCGCCTTCGAGGGGAATAAAGATGTAGTCCTTCGTTGCCTTTGATAATATCACAGTTTTTTTGTGTCATAAACAGTTTTAGCGAACCGTTATTCTAGAAATCACTTAATGTGAAAAACAACATTTAAAAAAAAATGCAGTTACTTTTTTATAGAGGTTTTTCTAAAATTAAATGTTCTGGTACGTAACCATAACACAAGAACAACGTGGAGGCAATGAGGATAGGACGCCACACAACTCTGTTCTGACATTTTTTTATGTGAATACTGCACAAGAGTCTCAACTGCTCCCAACCGTCTAGAGCCAGTGAGACTATGGGATCCCCAAAGAGGAGATGTTGTGAGGCTGAAGGCAGTGGGAGGGGAAGGAGATGAGGAAGGGAAAGGTTGGAAAGTACCTGGCTATTCAGATCTGGTCACCAAACACGGCATCTAAAGCCATTTGAAGCAACGTTTCAATTCTGAATAGTGGTCTTTCACTAGTGGCGATACTTGAGTATCTACCACTGACATACACTTCTTGCTTCATCCACATTCTTAAATGGTCTAATACCATATCTTCTGTAATTCTTTTATACTGACGCTTGGCGTGAGAATTTGCGCAACATGTTTTATCATACATATCCCTTTCTTTGGCTTCTCTTTCAGAATTCTACAGAACGAGTGAATAATAAAGGAAGATATATTTTGAATGTTTTATGCTGCTATTATTATAATTAAGTAGTTAATTATACCCTGCGGTCTGATCTTTTTAAATACTCTTAATGATCGTCTAAATAATATTATGATAAAAGCGCTGCAAAATGGAAATTAATGACTCCATATATGGACTACAATAATTGGAAGTGTACCTTCTAGATTATTTTACATAATTTCTTTAATTTATATCAATATCGCTTTGTTTTATAAATAAACTCGTACATACCTGATTAAAAATATTTTTTTCACAAGGTCCCTATATTGTCAGTATTTAATCAGATGATTTTGATCAGTAATAATGTATATATTTTTTATAGTGAATACCGCACAAGAGTCAATCAATCTTCTGGAGCAAGTGGGACTATGGCATCCCCACTTGGGGTATGTTGTGGGGCTAGAGGTAGGATAAGAAGATGGGCAAGAGGAAGGTTGAAAGTACCTGGATATTCAAATCTAATCACCAAACACGGCTAAAGTCATTTCAAGCAACGTTTAGATTCTGAATGGTGGTCTTTCACCAAGACGATACTTATAGTGTCTTCCACTCTGGAATGTGCCGCAAATACACTATAAATTATTTTGTATTAATTAAATAAAATTTATTTTTGCACGCCGGGATTTGAGCACGTGAACCTCTGGATTAGTAGTCGAGGGTCTTAACCACTCGACCACGGAGGCCGGCATATTTATAAACGTCAAACAAGAACAATCATTCGAAAAAAACAGTTAAATAAAAACGTGTTCTTTGTCTGCAATTAGTATAAATCATTTAAAAATAAATTAGCAACATTTTTTTTTTCAAAAGTGTTACGGGATTGGCATTTTTGTACAAAAACAGCAGAAGAGGAGAATGTGTTTTGACAGGTGCATTATTAGAGAGGATAATAGTTGAGAAATAATCGGATTATAAAACAATTTTAGCTCTATTGGATTCGGGAGTAACATATTATTGTAATAACTAAATAACAAGAAACAGGACGGAAAGGTGAAACCGGTCAGGTCGTAAATAAATAAAAAAAGTGGAATAAAGTTTAAAAATTGGTATTATTAAAATCATTAGGAGGGAAAGAGTTTGTAATATTGTGTTTTTGTTATAATTTGACTTTTTCTCTAAATATAATATGCAAAATACGATAAAACAGCTGAAAATTTATTTTAGCAAATATATTATTTTTTAATAAAACCCAATGAAATTTATTTACAGAATCACATAATTAAGACTACTCGTACGCTTATAAATATCTACGTTTAAACATGAACTGGAATTTTATTTAAGCTCTTTATTAAGTACCTATTTTATGACTTTCTAATGAATCAAGATTAACTAATGGTTATTTTAAATGGGTTAGTTTAAAACAGCTGCTATTAAAATTTAAGAAAT
This sequence comes from Drusus annulatus, assembly GCA_022651775.1. Lineage (NCBI taxonomy): Eukaryota > Metazoa > Arthropoda > Insecta > Trichoptera > Limnephilidae > Drusus > Drusus annulatus. The sequence continues at coordinate 1,436,259 of JAGWCC010000265.1, forward strand.
AACTTTAGGTTTTCCTTGAAATAGTTAAAATTTTTCGCCAAATAATAAACTATAGATATGTAATCGCTTAATGACCGTCGCGCTCCAAGCAAAACATAAAAACAACCTAAAACCAAATTTAATTCAATATTGAATTATTTTTATAAAATGTGTAGCAGGTTTCTTTAACGTATGTTTATAGAATGATCTTTTTTTCATAACCACTTCCTTCCAAGAACCCGACACCGGGCGCCTTCTCATTCATGCCGTTCGTCGCAATAAACTTCCAGCCAATAATGGCGGTACGTGCATATTAGCATAAAATCGATAGAAATTTATTTATTTATTTGTAAATTAACAGACTAAAGTCCAATTAAAAAAAGGAATAAAACACGAAATGGAAAAAAGAGCAACAGAGAAAGAATAGCACATACATAATAATAAATGAAAGCTATGACAAAATAGGACAAAATAAACGTAAGAGAGAACATTTAAGTCATGTTCTAGTCAAAATTTTGGTAGAGTCGTAAAGAATGACAAAAATCATTTAAACTGCTACCAAAAATTTCAAGATAATGGCTTGAGTTAACAAGTCTTGACATTCTGGACATTGGAGAATTATACCCACAATTAGTATAGTGATGATTGAGGAACAGCAATTAATTGTTTCTGAGTCTACGGCAAGGAATGTTGAACTGGATTAGGAGCAACAGAGAAGGTGAGTCAATAAAATAATAAATAATTTTGTAAATGAAAATTAAATCTAAGTCTTTCCTGCGCTTTTCTAATGAAAACATTTTCAATAATTGTTCATTTTCTTCATATGAATAATCGCCTTTTTCTCGCTATTTTTTCTATTGTGCAATAAAAGAACCAAAGGCAAAAGGTAACTGCCTTACCTGAGCACCAATACGCGTGTCACTATCTGGGAGAACTAACATCAATGATGTGATACACAAAAAATCTCTTTTCCTATGATTGGGTTAAATATTTCTCCAGAAATTCCTTAGATTCAGAATGCCACTATTAGCTTACCTTTTTTTACCTTTATATATTATATAATGGCCATAACACAAAGATACAAGAGAGTTGTGCTAGTTATCAATTTGCGAGAAAGAAAATTAATGAGTGGAGCAAGTCAAAGTTTGGCCGATATTATCATCAGAATCTCAATCCTCAGGTGAAACTACGCCGGGCATTTGGTACGACTCACAGGTGATTGTTGAAATCACAATAATAATAATAGTAATAATATTTGGACGATTTGTATAGCGCCGTTTTTGTGAAAAATCACCTCAAGGGCGCTGTACAGATCTTACTTTCTATAATTACATATTAATTCCTAGTTTAAATAAGAAAATATACAGGAACATACTTACCTGGCAGGTCCCATCAGATAGACACAATTATTAACTTAAAATTATGATTATTATTTATTTATTTATTTATTTTATTTTATTTTATTTTATTTTTTTTTTTCGGTTGGCATCGTTAGTTGGGAAAGAGAAACAGAGGTCGATCATAGGAGAGATAAGTCGACGACTTGAAAAGAGCTGCCGACTTGGATAGGTGACCACTGCCAAGAATCGACAAAACTGGAGAAGCCTGAGGAAGGCGAAAGTTCAAAAGATGGACCCCATAAAGCTCATGAAGAAGAAGAAGATAGTGTTCATTTTATGTTTTCGGTGTAAATAATAAATAAAATAATAATAACAAGTTCTTTATTCCGGAATGTAAGGAGGTTGGTGCAATCTCACACATTCCATATTGTTAACACATACCCAAAAGGAAGATCATAACTATGCGAGATCATAATATGAATCGTAATAAAAAATAAATGATTATACGAGACATAATAAAAGCAAGAAACCAGATAGAAACAAGAAAAATAAAAATAATAAACGTAAATAAATATTTTTTCAAATACAAGTTAGAATAAATAGGGTAAATGTAAACTTAATATAAAAGGAACAAGAAAAATAAAATAATAAACATACGTAATTAATTATTTAAAATATAAGCTAGAATAAATAGGACGAATGTGAACTTCATATAAAAGCAACCGACAAAGCTCGAAAAAAAAAATAGAAAAGATATATTGATTAAGCACGTCCTTTTTTCGTTTGGAAAAAATATGCCCCTAACTATGTGCGTGAACCAAAAACTGGTAACACGATTTTTTTTTCAGGCGCAAAATAGAATTTCTTTTTTTTCCTCAAATCAAGGGACATTTCCCTAGACATCACATCACTGACCGACGCAGAGAAGAATTAAATTCAGCCGGCCGGTTCGAATCACACAATTATTTTGAACTTTATGACTTCTTCAAAAACTCCGCCGCCATTAGAAAATGTTTACGATCCGGCACTCAACTTTGGGTCCCAGATAAAAAAATAACCATTAATTAAACGACATGTCGTTGGGTTACGACTTATTCATATTAAATATTGCAGTTCCTGCAGTTGTTAAACTTTGATTCGTTTATCCTCGTCATTAATTGTCACTATGCACCTAAAACGTCACACATTTTAATTTATGGCTTGTTTTCATGGTCATAACCGATAGTGATTCCTGAAGATTTAATAGACTGGCCCCTTATTTATGTGTATGCAGCGGTAGTAAAACATATCTTGAAGGTATTGTCAGTTGGGTTAAGTTGTTATGGATTATTAAACGTTTCACTAATACACAATTTAGTGATACTTCACCGCAAGTGCACTTTACTTTGATGACTCCAAACTCTTAACCTCTAAATTTTAATACGATTATCTATTCAGGATTAAGTGCTTGCCATACTTAAAATTATTCTGTCAATTTTATTTACACAGCTTACAGATGAACAACTTATGGCTATGTTTATTTAATTTATTTTTATTCAAAAAGGAAAGACAAACATTTCCGGGTTACGAAAAACTGGACAATATTTGAAAAACTCCCACTGCCATCATTAAAGCGGAAAACGAACACAAACAATCGAAAAAACATGAGACAAATTATAACAATAGCTTTTTGCTTTCAAGTATATAGAGAGGATTTGATTGGACAAATACGGCTGAGGATAAAATCAAATCTGTTCTGTGATATTTTTACAATACTTCATAAAATATAAAATCTCGCTTTATATCCTGCTTTAATGCTGTATATTTTGTGCATGATAAGAGTATTAAATACGAATGATTTATACTTCAAATGATAAGCAAAAAACCAAATCCACATGGTTAGAGTTAGAAAACCGCTGTATTTATATTATGCAGACTGATTTTGGATAAATCTCAAAACCCCCGTAGATTGCGGTTCATTTTTTTGACATATGTCTGTAGGCTACACGGGTATCCGACAGTGTTCGAATGACTTCCTTACGAGTGGTCAATCAATAATATTATAATAGGAAACGTAAAAAAGCCGACGGTCAAAGATCATTTCATTAAAACACCGAGGCTTTGCTTTAAAAGCTTTGTCATAAACGCTGGAACGAATTTGAACTTTGACACGAGTTACATAAATTCGAAAGTTTTTTCTCCCATTTTATTTACATTTATATAATTTTATATAGGTATGTCAGTTCCATTAAGAGATGCTAAGCAAATAAAAACACTGTCCCTAATGTTGCTAAAACAAGTATAAGATAAAACAATTGTTATTTAAAAATAGCAATAATACGTATGCATAACAATAAAAATAAAATACTTTTTTTATGGGTAATCAAGGGAATTTTTTTTTTAAATTACCTACCACAGGTAGAAAATTAAAAATACAAAATAATCAAGGAACCAACGAAAAAATAAAATAAAATAAAAAATACTTGAAGAAAGTCAAAAAGAGTTTAAAATATTTTTAAAAGGTTTTCTAGATTATTTGTGCCATCCATAGAGGGTTTAACTGTATCCCGTACTTTTTAGTAAAAAATAAGAAATTGGAGGTCTAAATTTTCATTACAAAGAAGTACCCTCACAAAAAAGCTGTGCTTGTGTGTATGCACGATTTTATTTATTTAGTTACTAAGAACCTGTTGTAATGATTTATTTATTTAAAGTTTTGAGTGTGTTTTTTTATTGAATTTTGACTTCTTTGAGTTTATCATTAATCAATCTCATTTTTTTCGGTAAACAATTGAAGAATTTGTTACTTTGCTGACCCTTTGTTATTTTACATTTCTGAATCATAAATAATAATTATATAAATAATAAAACAGCAACTAGGTTTTCGTTATTCCGTGAGAGATATATTTTCAATAATTGAATTAGATCATTCGAAGGAAAGAGTTGTCCTCGATCCCACGATGAAAACAAGGTATTGATTCCGGATGTTTGGATAGGGTGAAAAACAGGGCGTTGACTGAGTTTATGGCAATGTTAACATGTTAAACTCAGCTATCGAGCTAAATACATACTACCTAGCTCACTATCTGTTTGTTTACTGTCGATAGTCACAAGTAACAAGTTACAACACAAGCCTAGAATCTCGACTGTTATACTAAATTATTTCCGTAATGTTCTAGACTAGAGATATACCAAGTGTCCACTATCTACTAACTACTAACTCCTGCAGTTCCTGAGTTCCTGGTTTCAGGTACTTCGTTGTGTATCTTTATATCGTCGCCGGAAAGGCAAAAGAGCTAAAGCGCCATTTTGGGAAATTTACACTAGAACACTTTAAGGTTTTTTTTGTTGTTGTACAATAAAATTCACAAATCCATTATTACCTGGTTGGATGTTAAAAAAAAGATAACTCAGATAAATCAATGCTTTAAAAAAAAACGTCAAAAAGTTTTAAAAGTTCCAAACTTATCTAGCTTGATTTAAGCTTTCTCCCAAATGTTAAAGGGCTACAAAAGTCTTCAGAATCAAACGAGAGTCAGCTGGATTCGGTGTAGAAAACAAACGGATTAAAATATGCATATTTAACTATTTTTTGAAAAATTATTGCTTAAGCCTTTTTTCCTTTCCAGCAACGATTTGTCTTTTAGTTATATTCTTGTTAGTACTCCTCTGTTTATTAGGGTGGGCTGTCAATGTATGGATGTTTTTTCAACGATATTATTATTTCAAGGGTCTGAAAAGTTATGTACCTTTTTGGATAACCTCATAATCTCATCACTCAATTTTATTCAGTTTTTTGATATCTCGAAATAACAGATGCATTTTATTTTATAATAGTTGTTACCCGTGAAAAACACGGAATATAACTTTATTTGCCAAGAGAAATATTATTTCAAATATAGAACAATGTCTGCTAAAATACATAGTAGGTAGGAGACTTTATTAGGTAGGAGGGGATTTTAAAATATTAATTTTAATTTTATAATTTTAACGAATATGAAAAGTTCACACTCGCACTGTCGTACGCACTAACAAAGGAAATTATTTTTAGTTAATAATGCACGCTGAAGTGGCTAGCTTTGCGGGTAAGGAACATCGAAATGAATCATTGCACAATGTAATATTTTCCTTTGTTAGTACTTACGCACGAGTGTAAACTTTTCAAATTTGAAGCTGATTTTAATTGAAATTATAAATTTTCAAATCCTTACTAACATAATTAAATACCCACCTATAATTTATTTAGCAGACATTATTTTACATTTTAAATAGGTAGATTAAATAAACTAATATTTTTTCTTCGCAAGTAAAGTTACGTCCCATTTTTTTTTATGGGTAACAACTAGTTTCCTAGTAATAATATAATTAAACTTAACTAACCATCACGCCGTTTCTCCGGAAGGGTAGGCAGAGAGGACGGACCGCCATACAACTCTGTATTGGCACACACTCCTTGCTTTATCCACATCCATACATCGTCTCATACATACTCTTCTGCTATTCTGACTCTTTACATGACCCGAATCAAGTATTTGATTCACTTGACCGTTCCATGCCTTCCTCGGGCATCCCCGACTTCTTCTTCCATTCACTTTCGCATCATATATTTTTTTCACACTCCTTTTTTCGTTCATTAGATCCACATGCCCAAACCGTCTTTTTATTGATCCTATTCATTACGCTAACATCAGCCTTGCATTCTTTCCGGATATCCACATTTTTAACACGATCATACATTGTTTTACCGTAAATACGTCTCAGGGATCTCATTTCCACAGCATTCCGTCTATTTTTATCCTTGTACTAAATTATCTGTACATCATGTTAAAATGTAATTGAACGATAAACTTTCTATCACAGTATAATATCTTCGTAGGTACGAGTATATCCTTTTACATCCTTGCAAAGGTTATATCGAGTCAGAGCACGAACTGTGAAAGATGTATCGCAGTTTGCCAAGTGATGTGGATATTTCTGTATTACGTTATCAATGTGGTTATTGTGACAAGACACGTGCGAGCTGTCTACAAATGGTGTGTCCTGCGTGAATTAAAAATAGTTATTTTTTGTTCGAACAGGTGTGGAGATAGAACAGGATTATTTTGTATAGCGATAAGTGTAATCGAGGATCTACCCATATCCTATTGAATTATAGTGTTCTAAATTCAAATGCATCGGATTCTAAGCTTGGGTTATTTTAACCTCGCTCCAGCTTTGATGATCATCAAATCGGCAATCTGCGCTATTTTTAATCTATAATATGTTTTTATGCATATCAGCTGATCGCAATGTGTTCAAAAGCTGAAACATCCCTATAATCGACGTTTAACGGGGACCACTAATTTTAAAAAAAAATAACTAGAATAAAATGTTACAATGTCAAATGTGACAAAACTTCAACCATTTTTTTTTTAAATGTACCAAACCCTTATAAATGTATTATTTTGTTATAGAAAACAGACCTTTGGGGTAGACATGAAATATACGCTGGTAGTGATAGAACAAATAATTCATAGTAATCCATTCATACATTCAGGTAAGACGGGATATTTGAGACCTAGTTTTGGGATAGGTTTTTTTTGTTTTTATATGAATACCGCACAAGAGTTCCAACTGCTCTTAACCGTCTAGAGCCAGTGAGACTATGGCATCCCCAAATAGGGTATTTTGTGAGGCTGAAGGCAGTGGGGAGGGGAAGGAGATTGGGAAGAGGAAGGTTGGGAAGTACCTGGCTATTTTGATCTGGTCACCAAACACGGCTAAAGCCATTTCAAGCAACGTTTCGGTTCAGAATGGTGGTCTTTCACCAGGGCGATATTTAGAGTATCTACCACTCTGAAACGTGGCGCAAATTTACTTTTATTTTTATTTTTATATGAATTAAATGTGTTATGACACATATTAATTAAATAAAACTTATTGGCGCATGCTGGGTTTGAACCCGCGACCTTTGGATTCGTAGTCGAGCGTCTTACCACTCGAACATGTAGGCCGTCAACCTGAGAGTGAACTTTGAGAGAATATAAATCGAAAACCATATATTTATGAATACTGATAATTTCAGTGATTATTTATTGGAATGTGGTCTATCATATTTAGTAAAGGTTTTCTATTTATTAAAAACAATTTTTTCAGATTTTTTTTTTAACATTTTTATGAATTTTGATTCATGCTTCTTATTTTCGTAACGAATGTTTTAAGATCTGTCTTACTTATTCGATTTTTACGTGCCGGTACAGCGTTGATTTAGTTAAACCGGACATATGCCATTAAATTGGGCGCATAAACCGTGGTTATAAGGCAAGTTTTTCGCTATTCCAACCAAACACCACGCTTAAAAGTTTATAATAATTAAGAGGGTATTAATATGTTTTACTGCCTCAATTCTGAAATAATAATGGAGCTTTAAAAATAAATATTTTTAAATACTGCTAACTTAGCTCTAAAAGGCTGGAACATGGTTCGATTACTTGATCAATATAAAGTGAAAACATAACCACTATTAAATCGGTGGCACAATCAGAACACGGCGCTGTAGTTAGATACCAGCGCCAGCTTGAGTAGATAACGATCGAACCAGTTTTAATCTTTTGTTATTCAACGGATAACAGATAATCGGCGAGTTAACCGACCATTTAACACACCGTGTTTCTTCTGCGAAGTAACGAAGCATTTTCGAAACAAGACGTTTAACCCCTTCTCATATAATTTATAATATACAAGGCCTGTTCAAAAGAAAAGGTGAATGTAGAATTTTTGCGGGCTGTGTACATTCGATTATCGATTTTTTTTTGTTATGTTAGTACACATATGTTTATCATATGTAAGCATTATCAGCCATTTTGGATTAGTGGTTTGTTTTTGACAACTTGAAAGGTTAATCACGTTTTTGTGTGTTCTTTGATTTTTTACTTTAAAAAAAAAAAGAATCAAAGAATAGGTATTAAATTTTGCGTTAAAAATGGAATAAAGTGATCCAACGCACTTAAAATGTTGACTGTGGCATTCGGCGAGTCTACTTTCTCTCAAAAAAGTGTTTATAAGTGTGGTACAAGCGCTTTACAGAAGGCCGAGAAGATGTTAATGACGATGAGCTTCCTGGAGTTGTGGAAAAACAAATCATGGATTTTATTCTTTGATCCATTTTTTTCAAAAGTAAAAAATCGAAGAACACACAAAAACGTGACTAATCTTTCCAGTTGTCAAAAACAAACCATTAATCCAAAATGGCTGATAATGCTTACATATGATAAACATATGTGTACCAACATAACAAAACAAAAAATCGATAATCGAATGTACACAGCCCGCGAAAATTCAAAATCATTTTTTCTTTTGAACAGGCCTCGTAGTCTAAACTAGTTTTAAATACCATTACAATATCCATTCTTGAGTTTTCCTTTTTGATGAAACTTTGATTTTTGCGTTAGCTATATCAATATAATGTGTCTTGATTACATTTATTGTATTCCAATCCTTTTCTAATGGTAATATATGACTGATTTTAATGGCACCGTTTTCGTGAAAAATAAATTACCTCGAGAGCGCCTTCTGTTACAACTCAGGAGATAATAATGCAAGGCCTACACAAGCGTGATTGATAGTACAAGTGTTAGAGAGTTATTATTTGACAACTTTTGTGACCGAGCGGTTAAGATTCTCGACCGCGAATCCAGAGGTCACGGGTTCGAAAGTCGGCGCGCTCAATAATGTATTTTTGATTAAAATGTGTTATTTTACATTTAATTATTACAAATAATATATATGGTCAATTTTCGGTACGTTTCGAGTTTTAGATACTCTCAGTATCGCCCTGGTGAAAGACCACCGTTCAGAATCGAAACACTGCTTTAAATGGCTTTAGTCGTGTTTGGTGATCAGATTTAAATTACCAAGTTATTCCCAACCTTCTTCTTCCTTATCTCCTTCCCTTCTTCGTTCTCTTCAGCCTTACAACACACCCCAATTGGGAATACCATAGTACCACTGACTCCGGACAGTCGGGAGCACTTATTTAAAAAATATATATAACAAGCAAGTGATAGACGCACCAGAAAGATATAGCACGATTGATTTAATCAATTAATTTTGTAGGGACATGTGAAATACTGAAATAATAAAAGGGTTAATACAAAATTAAGCATTATTACAACAGAAACTCTAAACGATGAAAGCAGAAGAAAGCTTTAACAAATTTATTCAATATCAAAAAGCCTGTTAGTACTGAAAATTTATTGACGAACTGAAGAAGTCTAAAATATATTTTTTTTTTTAACGAAAAACAGATAGTGTACAACCATCCTTTCACCTCTGAAGTAAAGATATATGTATAACTAACAACTAACATACCATCTAGCCATTTCTCCGCAGGGGTAGACGGAGAGGATTGAACACTCTTTACTACATTCTTATTCAATCATATTCTTCAGTTATATCCTTACCCCACTCAATTGTTTGATCACCTGAATCATGTCTTTGGGCGTCGCCGACTGCCTCTTCCGTTCATTAATTTCTTTTCTCCGTCCATCCACTATACGCGTCAAAACACGAAAAAGTTTTTTTGCGCTAATTTAAACATAGACGCAAAAGGCAGATTGATAAGATATTTGTACATAACCCTGAATAACGATCCTAACCCGAAATACATTGAGTGTAATGTAATTTAATTCTGTGGAACTTTCAAAGTTTGTAAGTCAGCCGTTAGTTGACGTAAAACAAGTAACGAGTGTATCGCGTCGCAATGTTCCAACGTTCCAACGTCTGTAACAGGTCTGATGGAAGGATTCCAAGAAAAACAACTTGTGATAGTTTGTTCCAAACAAAAGCTTCCCGCGGCAACGGTCGCGACTCCAACTTGTTGACATTACGAGGTAAGGAGACTCAATCTAATTTAAAACAGTTAAATAGATCAAAATTCTAAATTCCTTCTGAATAGTTAGGATGCCGGGGAAACAAAATATTTACGCTACCTGCATATTGGTTTCTACTTTGACTAAGTAGACGGTTATCTCATACAATAGTTTGTGTTGGAACAAAAAAATAGCAAAAACTTAAGCAGCAGAATATACAAAATATTAGGTTGGGACCGAATTTCGAACCTAGAACCTCCACACTATCCAGGCGTGGCGAATCTACCAATTTCACTATCCCAACTAATTCGTTACGCATTATTTTTACCAGTCACACACTTCTCGAAAACTTTACATATTCTTATTTATTTTTATTTTTTACGATATTTTTGGCAACCATCGTTATATCGTGAGCAAAGCTTAATCCAAACACAATTGCAAACATAGATGGCGTCATAGATAGTATTATAATATTCTATTATAGGCTATTAGTGGTTCAAATTGAATTTAACAAAACCCTTATAAGCCTGCTGATATTTGTACAAAAAGTTTCGTCGTCAAAACTTTTGAAATCTTGTTCCATTTCATAAAACAAAGAAAGAAACAGATAAAACATAATATGATAAATAGATGCAACATAGTAAGAACCCTAAAATAAGGAAGCATAATATTTGCTTTTCGACCTACGCACTAATTAAAGGAAAACAACTTTAATTAGAGACTTCGAAATGAGACAAGTAGTAATTACAAAGTACCATAAAATACCTGTTTCGAAACACATACTTCTGGGAATTTCATTATACCTCTAAAATAAATAGGCAAATAGGTAAAAGGCTCATAGCCGCATTATCCTGGTAACTAGTGTTACGAGACCACATAGTGCTAGCAAACACTTGTTTATGACTTAATTGCATTTTTCTTTAGTTCTAAGACCTTAAGTGATTGTGAAATCTCATTGTGGACTTAAGGGCTCAGCAATTTCACACCTTGAACCTGGTCCTATTGGGGTATTTTCCCACGTTCCTCGATACATGGGAAAGGTTCTACATCTTACGTCTCAAATAGGCTTCACAGCTCATTGTTGTTCTCACAATATTAGGATCAGCCAAAAATATACACATTCCAATAAAACTCAACATCTAACGAAATCAGACAAAATAAAAAGTTAGAGCATTCACTTTACTTTGCTATTTGGGATATATTTGCTAATGTCCTTATCGAAAACTGTGGACTAACGGTAGCAATTTATGAAAACCCGCCAAAAATTTTACATAAGTGTAGTATTTTTTTAAATTTATTTTAGGTTTTTTAAATTTTATTTAAACAATAATAATTATTATTTTTAATTTAAAAAACAATTTTAAGTTAAAAGTTCTGCTAAGTAATTATTTATACGCGTGAAAGCTGTTTCGCCTCCTGAGGGCATTATCAAACTGTTTGATAATGCCCTCAGAAGGCGAAACAGCTGTCACGCGTAAAAATAATTACCTAGTATAAAATTTAAATAACCTAAAAATTAAAATGGAGTTCTACAAATAAACTTTAAAACCATAAATAACTGTGGTATTTTATTTCAATGTAAGAAATATTATCTTACATTTTATGAATTAAAAATCGTTAGCAAAATGGTGACTCTAAGTTAAAATCTTATCTACCAAAACACTCTCACGTTGACAAATGAGTTAATCTGGGCAGATATCTATAACTTTATATATTAAGAAAATTTTATGGTGAATTTAGCCACAGCTTTGAAGTTTTGTAAAGTGCCCTTGAGGTGATATTTTACAAAAATGGCGTTATATAAATTAGTTAAGTATTATTATTATTCCAGAATTCTCAAGTAGAAAATCTTTCAATATTCGTTTCGAAATTTTTAGTAATATTTTCCTATCTTAATTTTAGGGTGTATTATAAATTCGTATCCTAAACATACATTCGCCAGGCAAAAGAAAATGCTGAAAGCGGTTTTTTTCTTAACCCTGGAACCGTAGCCTTCGCAAGTATTACACACACGGTATCCTGGAATACAGGTGTACCCCAATAAATAGATTACTAAACATTCCACACGGAAACTAATTTTTTTCAACTTTCGTTAAAATTAAGTTAAACAAAGGATTTGCTGGTGGAATTATTATTTCCCGATTTATACCCAAATAAACGATAACAGGGTTAATTCATTGATGCATGTGGTTAAAAACACTACTTGGCTATCATCTATCATCAGTTTGTTTCTTAAATTTGGCAATACGTACTTCAATATTCAACATATATATTAACTAATAATAAAAGTAATTTCGATATAACAAATAAAACTATTTATTAATTCTCCCATCACCTAATTATTCACGATAAGTTACGTATTGCTTGTGACCTACATGCTATTTATACAGTGTCAATGGCGTTTAAAAATTCAAATATGATGGGAATAGAACTATGCAATCGTTGAATGTGTTGTATTTTACTCGTTGACTAGCTTTCGACATGAGACGACAAGAACAAAAATAGTGAATATCAGAATGCGGTGAATTTTTTTTTTTTTCGTTTGAATTTTCAAATTTGTTTTTACGTATACAACCGCGTGTCATTTGAGATTCAAGCCTCTTATAAGAAAATATTGTAATATCTTGGTTTAAGTGTGTCTGCCTTGCCCATTTACAAGAAGTGGCTGAATGAGAAAAAAATGTTTACAAGTCTGTTCGCTAATTTACTTTTCCACTTAAGAAAAGTAACTTGCAGTATTTTCTCGAAGAATAAAATAATAACAGCATTTCTACAGTTTTGGCAGCTCTGCCAGTCTAGACACTTTTCACACCATAAAATAATGTACCCATCCTATTTTTAAGTTCTGGGGCGTCTCGCAACACGTATGTTTAATAAACGTTTTATTTTTCAGATTGCCTTTATTATGCGGTTGCCTTTTTGTCAAGGTGATCTAGCAGTGCATTCGTTCCATTCGCACATTTGCATTCGTGTCTTCTCTAGTTAATTACAGGATTAGCATGTCCAACCGATATATTGTCTAATAATCATTACATGCATTACGCAGGTACATAAGCTCTTTGTTAATACTTCTATTTATAAAATATCATACTATGCCTGCGATTATATTTTTTTATAATATTATATGAGAATTTTTGCATAATATATACGAAACATCTCTTTGAAAAAAGTTGCACAGATTGGGTCAATAAATGAAGCACGGAGGGTGCACTCTATTGTAGGTGGTACTTTCAAACAAATGTATGATTTTACTCCCACCTGCAGAGAAATCTATCGGTGCTTTTATTTCTGTAGTACTACATTTACAAAATCGATTTAACTAAATTGAATTGCGTACAAACCGATGAGGGTATCTTATATCATTCAGAATTGAAACGTTACTTGAAATGGCTTCTGCCGTGTTTGGTGACCAGATCTGAATAGCCAAGTACTTCTCAACCGTTATCTTTCCTATCACCTTTCCCTCCTAACTACCTTCATCCTCACAACGCGCTACAATTGGGGATGGCTCCAGATGGTTGAAATTAGTTGAGACTCTTATGCAGTATTCAGTTTTTTTTAAAGGGAGGTAGATTTTTAATCCAATTGTCTGAATTCCAAAATTTTACTATCAATGAAAAGAAGAAAAATCACTTATCTTGGTCATTTCAAGAGAAACGACAAATATAATATAACCCAGCTGTTAGTAAAAGGGAAGATCGATAAAAGACTCACTTAGTAGAGGAAGACCTCGTACATTTGATCTAATGGCTTCGAAACTTGCATGGCTGTTACGAGTGTGTCTTTAGTTGAGGGCTGCAGTATAAAGGGTAAAGGATGTACTGATTATAGCCAATATCAGATAAGAGAAGGTACAAAAAGAAGAAAAGTTACTTACCAAGCTGCATTCTTCCCTTTTCAATGATTGAAAGATCTATAAACTTTTGCAGGGAACTTAATGATGTTTTCGACTTATTAAGGGATGCAAAATGCAGATGAGTAAGTACTTAAAAAAATGTTTGATTATTATTTTTTAATGTGAATATCGTGCAAGTGTCCCAACTGCTCCTAACTGTCTGGAGCCAGTAGGACTATGGTATCCCCAATGGGGGTATGTTGTGAGGCTAAAGGAAATGGAGAGGTGAGTGAGGTGGAAAGAGGAAGGTTAAGAAGTACCTGGTTATTCAAATCTGGTCACAAAAGATGGCCTTTCACAAGGGCGATACTGAGAGTATTTACCATTCTAGAAAGTGCCGTAAATATACTCTACACTATTTATTATTAATTAAATCTAAAAGGACACATTTTAAGCAAACTAAATTTATTTGCGCTCGCCGTGATTCGAACCTGCGACCTCCGGATTTGTGGTCGGGTATCTTGACCGCTTAGCCACGGAGGTCGTCAAACGCAGATTAATGCAGTTACCTACCTTGAATAATTAAACAGCGCGTTAATAATTAACACCTTGCAACCTCGCCTTCGCGCATAGGTGCGTCCATTACGTATTGTTGACAAAATATTAAGTCTATTGTCGTAATGACATTTTAACGATATTGCCATTCGTATGCAGAATCACGAGCACCTGATTTCACACGATATCCATGAGCTTAATTGCATCTTCTTTCTGCTTTGTTGGGAAGGTCATTCGAGACATCCGGAACTCTAATCACGCGATTCAATTGGAATAATTATGTATTGTAATTGCCGAATAAAATAATTTTATAATTTCAGCAGATATTATTGAAATTATATTCGATTACCCAAAAACCTGAAATTTTGGCGATTGTTATAAAAAAAATGTTGCATCTGTGAAGAATGGAATCGTTACATTTCTTTATTAGAACACATTTTTTTTAGTTATCGACATTTTATGCATAGTTTTAAATTATTTATTATTTTATTCCGCCTTTTGATATGGCCCTACTCAAATATTTAATTAAAGTTATATTTTTTGGTTGCACCCCGATCATTTCTTTTTTATATTTTCTTTACACCCTTTTCATTGTTCATTTGATCTTCTCGTCCAATCAGCTACTTGATTATTTTAATTTTTTTCATATTTTCGTAGAAAGAAAACACTTTTTGGTTTGACGAATTTAATGAAAATGAAAAAATAACATTGTATAAGACCAGAGATTTTATTTTATTTTTTATAACCGACCGCTGTCGCTTAGCCCAAAATGATAACCCATAAAATTTTTCATTATTCTGTAACCACCTTCTCAGTTGAAGTTTTGCCTCTTTCATTTCATATTTTCTGTCTCTTTCCCTCTTTTCCTTTTAAATGTTGTTCTATTGTTTTCTCAATGTTCTCTTATTTTATTTTATAATAATAATAATAATAATATTTGGACGATTTGTTTAGCGCCGTTTTTGTGAAAAATCACCATTTTATATTGTGTTCTCCATCTTAACTCATTCCGGGCTAGCGTCTCAACATAGTAGACGGCAAAATACTAGCCCTGTGCGCTAGCGTCTCGACGTTTGAGACGGCACCGTACTACCAAATGTCAACCGTCATATGTTTGTGTATATATAACCGTACACTATGTATTTTTGTTTAGTTTAATTTTGTACCCTGATGATGTTTAGGCTAATCGAAACTGGTCGGTCATAAAAATGCATAAAATCTGTGGTGTTTTACAAAGTTTTATTTCATTTTCATTAAATTTGATTATTTTTGCAAATAATTTTAAAAAATATGATTTTTCCACGCATATGCCTTGGTAATCTCATTTCTACTGCAGTCAGTCTATTTTCGTCCTTCTTCTGTCAGTTGCTCATCTCACTGCCACACGTTAGGGTTGGTAACAGAACTGTATTGTAAGGTGCTAGCTTCGCTTTCTTTGGTGTCTTTATATTAGTTATTGTTATTAGTGATTTTGGTATCCTGGATCGACTATTTTAATGAAAAATCGTCTTCAATGCAAAAAATTGCTCTGAAATCCTGAAGATATAATTAATATATTTTCGTAGAAAGCAATCACTTTGTGGTTTGACATATTTTATTTGTCAATTTAATTCTGTACCTTGATGATGCTTAGGCTAAGCGAAACTGGTCGGTCATAAAAAATAAAATAATATCCGTGGTCTTATACCAAGTTATTTTTTTAATTTCATTATTTAATTAACAATTAGAATTCTTTAAAGATAATCTGTTTGATTGCATAATATAAAATAAGTAAGTACTTGAAAGTAAAAACATTTAAAAAATAAATATCTACTCAACCTAATGTATTTTTACAATACGATTTTACTCCGCATGATGTTTATTCATTCTCATGGTGTATGTTTTAATTAAATAAACGATTAAAATTAAGACCGTATAAACCACAAGTAAAATAAAATGAATAAGACACACACACACAAGTTAAATTAATCATTAAATTATGTGGTTTTCATTATCCAACACGCACGACAAGCGGCAAAAATATGACAAAAAGGTTGTACGCACTTGCACGTATACCTATGCACATGGTACCGACGTAAATTAAAAATTACGGCTTAGGTTCATTAGAATTATCTTACACATGGAAATATCCGTATGTTGATGACAAGATAATAACACATTACCGTTAAAACCAATCACTGAAATCGGATACCCACGTACTGAAGAAATGTCTCTTAACAAAGTGCCCGCTGGTCAAAGCTTCCGTGTAAAAAATACCAAACGAGAATGTCTCACAACTGAGTCGGCATTTTTCTCTTTGATAATAAAATAAATATAACACATTGTGTCAACATTTGTAATAAGATATGCATGGTTGGGCTCCGAACTGAAAGTGAGCCCTTAGGCAATCAATCAGTTTTGTGAAATATTAACATGAAAGAAAAGGCACTACCTGCAACCGGTTAAGTGGCTTAATTCTTTATTGTTGAAATGTTAAAATAACTGCTCAGAATCTTTATTTGAAAATTTGCAAGAGGAGACTTAAGAAGTGCTAGGAAATCTTTTTTAACCTTGATGCACGTGTTCGTAAAGACATTTTTGGCAAATCACAGACTCTAACAGTCAATTATTAACCAAAAGAGTCTTTTTTATAATTCAGATAATCCTGTTTGGCGAGAACAACTTGTTGATGCATAGAATTGTGATTAACCAACTAAGTAGTTAACTAACTACCACGCCGTTTCTCCGCAGGGGTAGGCAGAGAGAACGGACCACCATACAACTCTACTCTGCGCATTCATACATCGTCTCATACATACTCTTCTGTTATTCTGACTTTTTACATGGCCCAATTCAAGTATTTAATTCACTTGATCGTGCCATGTCTTCCACGGGCGTCCGCGACTTCTTCTTCCATTCACTTTTGCATTATATATTCTGTTCCCACTCCTTTCTTTGATCATTCCCCCTGGATGCCCATAAAGAATTATGAATTTTATATATTTATGAAAAAATCAAATGAAATATTTTAAAAAGTGTAGCTTTTATGACTTACCACCGCTTTTTTGTTTATTTAAAGAAGACAAATATTCTCTAACATAACTCAATTCAGAAACCAACTCCTCCTAAATCCACGATTATGAAGGGAAAATGTTGGTTTCACAATGATAGAGAACTTGACTAGCAGAGGATTGAACCTGCAACACCTGGGTGGGAAGAAATATATATTTAAATAATATCAATAATCTAAAACACAAATATGAAACAGAAAGAGCCAGAAAATAAAAAGACAATGGTCACAACCTTTTTTTTATTTTGTGTCTTTTTCTGTTTAATGTGTGTTTTAGATTATTGATATTTTTTTAATATTTAAAAAAAATACAAGCATTAATGCTGTAAAATGATTTCCAATTTCAAAAAGAAATACGTGTTGCGATAAAAACAATTTTACAGTGAAATCTAATCTTTGATTGGCCATTCACTAGACCAGTTGATTTTTGGGGAAAAAACTGATCTGATTGCTGAAAACGTGTTCTTGAAAAACTAGCAACGATTACGGGGATAAAAAAGTCTAAACTTTACCTATGCAAATCGTTTGTATTATTCAGTTCGTCATAAACGACACACGGTTGTACGCGGCGCGACACATTAAAAACAGCTGTTAAGATAAGCCTCTTAATTAATTCCTTATGAATTTTAAACGTCACATAAACCTATCAAAACTTATCTAAAAACGAGAGTTTTTACGGCGTGGCGCAATTTGAATATTAAATATTAACATTTCGAGGATGCAATTTTGAAACTGCCGTTCTTTTAATCATGCAAGCACATTATTTATTGGGATTCAGTTTGAATATTCCTAATAAACCTAATTTTATTATCAGATTAATTTTGTTGTATTTACATAAAAACACGATTCTTTTTATACCTGAGATTATAGCATAAAAATAAACAATTCGACGTTTTCTTTGTCACCTGATTCTGGTCGGTGAATTATTGTTCAATAAAAAACTTTTTTTTTCTATACACCACCTACGTAGATGAGTTTGAAACGACCCTGCTTGTGAATAGTCAAAATTTAAATGTACTCACTACTTAATGTCCTGTTTTCTTTTACAGATGTTTCTCAGATCACAAAATAAATTATTTACCGTGCGTTTTCATACATTATTATAATTCATATTCTGAGGTAATTTTTTTGTTTTTTCTTTTTACATTAGCTCCACACAGGAGGCCTTGAGGAAAATAACTTCCCTCGTGGCCTATGTCATTTTTGGGGATGCTGTGTGGAGGGTCTTTTTGAGGAAAGTAAGGAGTGAACCTGGATTGTGAAGAGGCCCATATTGAAGGAGGGAGGAAACACAGAGGCCGGCAAATCGTTCCATAGCCGAGCTATTGAACATATAATGAGTCGTAAAAGCGTCAGTAAGGGTCTGTGATTAAACATATTTTCAGTGTTAATCTAATAAATGTTGGTGAAAATCAGAGTACCTACGTAATTGTTAAATGTTTGAGGGAAGAAAACGCAAGGATAATGGATAGGTAAGGGATGTGCAATTAAAGGGAAAGTATTATGAATCGTACTACACTATAATATTACTTAATTTTCTGTCTTTACTAATACGTAAAAAATATTTTGTGTTTTTTAATTTCTTATTTACGTTAAAAAAATTGACATTTGTTTGTTTTACTAAAATATATTATTTTAAGCAAGTTAACTTGTTCTGAGATACTAATATTTACATTTCACGTTATTTTTCTTCTGTAAAAACGATAATCATTGATTTTTATTATTGATGAATAGCTTATTCTATTATCTTTATCTTTAGATGTAATCTACTGAAATTACTATAAAACAGTGGGGGGGGAATGTGTGGCTTAATCAAAGCACTTTTTTCGTGTAATCTTTTGTAACTGATTTTTTACAAACAAGCAGGTACCTGTATAACTCCAATCTAAATGTAATATCCTGTTTTGTCATTCGATTCTTATTAATGTTCAACAAAATAATTAATTCACCATGCGTTATCACACATTTCTTCCGCGGTTAACATTTACATAAGTTTAAAGGAACCGTTTGTATAAATAAATGTAATGTGCCATTTTTTGTCTCAAACCATTGAATTTACATATAATCATCAATAAAACTAGAAGTCACTTTTTACAACTTTGGTATATTATGTTCATAAAGTAATGGGTAAAATGTGTAGAATGTTAAAATATATATCCTGCGCTTTAAAAACACTACAGTAATATTCCGGTTTAAGTAAATTAAGTTGCAAACTTTGTATTCACAAAGCGATCTTTGTTAGATTGTCGAGGGTGATAAGATCAGTTCTGTAAATTTCCTTTTTATGTCTTTATTCGAGTTCAAAATTTGACTTCGTCATCTGAATATTGCGATAGTGCGACAGTGCCAAGAGCTAGCAGAATCAAATGTATGTTAATGGCCCAATTTGCACAAAGTTAGCATGGAATACTTGTCCGAATGTGACCAGCAAAAGATGTGATAAACTCAGAATTGTGTATTATTTTATGATCGCCCGAAGCTACCAAATCTTCGCGACAAATGTTGGCTTCAAACCAAGCAAATTATTTTGTTTTTGGAGTAAGTCATGTATACTTACATGCGACCGGGGTAATATGAAGATTTTATCGTATTAACAACTTCTGGGCAAGACTTTATGCTGTCTCGTCATGATGACGTCAGTTTATAATATTTGATGTCTAACGGTGAAAATTTGGCTTCCACAGTGTTGTTCAAAGAAATATTTTCAAAGGTCTATGCGTGTCCAACATTTGCAAACACTTACAGTGCAAAGAAATCGAATAAACAACATTAAATCAATATTCTTTTCGCTCGCGGCACGCTTCTGCTTCTCCATTGGCATGTTGGTCCACTCTTTGAATCGTTTATCCACTCACTTCCAGCGTTCTCTTTCTGATCCTCTTCACCAAAGATTTTCCTCATAGGATCGACATCTTTATATTGGTCACCTGTGCGTAGGTGTTCATAAATACAGTCATGATAGATGTTATCAGCTCTCTTGTGGTGTTGGCCTGGTACAAAAAATATGAGCATCGAATGTGGAGGATACTCATTATACTCCAAGCAATTTTCTCAGGATTCATTTCGAATGCACGAAGTATGTTGATTGTCTTGTTTTTAGGACCCAAGTTTTGCATTCATATGAAGGGTGGACCATACATAGCAGCCCTTGTTTAAAACTATTTTTATTAAGTTGAAATTACCTTTATGACATCAAAAGGGGCTGACTTACATTGAATCATCTTTATTCATGTGTTCATCTTGGTCACTCGTCTCTTCTTTATTTGGCCATATCTTCAAATACATATTCGAGTGTTTGCTCTTTTTTTAAATCTGTGGTTTTCCTTCGTAAACGAG
Organism: Drusus annulatus; assembly: GCA_022651775.1. NCBI lineage: Eukaryota > Metazoa > Arthropoda > Insecta > Trichoptera > Limnephilidae > Drusus > Drusus annulatus. Next base: position 1,457,181 of record JAGWCC010000265.1, read on the forward strand.
CACTCGAGGAAGTACCTTCATTATTCGCGTAAGAGAATATAGATGTAAGATATATAAAAAACATAAGCCTTGACAAAATACATAGGGGTTAGATTAACCAATTGTTAAACCGAACAAATAAGACTAATTTGCAAATACCGCCATTATCTTGAACAGGTGTTGCGAATCTTTCTAAGTAAGAGTCTTAAATATTTAAATTCGTTTACACAGTACAAATAAGACGAAAATCTTCATGCTTTAAAATCAATGCAATCTAACCGCAGTCTAGCAGTGTCATAGTATCGTCAAAAGCTGTTCCTATCCGTTTGTATTCCGTTTTCTTCGAAAGGTGTGGAAAGTAGTAGCTAAAGCTAGTTAACCACATAGAATCAAATATTTTATCTATGTGGAAGATCTCTATAGCATGCCGCACCTAAAGGAAATATCTGTTTTAAACATTGCAAGAATCAAGCTAAATTTTATAACCGCGTCACTAGGAAATAGTTTTACAGCGGCTTTGTCCAGTTCTCACTCGTGAATAAATAGTATCGAATAACAGGACATGAGCATTTCTGCACTACCAAGTAGGAAGTCAATAATAATTGTAACATTTGAAATGAATACGTAATGCAATACAGAGTATATGATTCCCCGATATGCAGACACTCATAGCTTGCTGGCGTGATATGAAGTTAAACTTTACATTCTGTATTTCAGGCTCTATTTCCGTCCCATTGTGTTAAATGGTTTATAAACTAATCCGTCTAGTAAAGCTTTGATCGCCTTCGATTATAAGTAATTCTTCTCCACTCGGTTTCAAGCTTTATAATATAGCTATCAATATAGAGAAAGTTTGTGGGTGGATGAAAGTCAAAGCGTTTAATTTATTGTCAATTTCGAAATAATATTTGTCATCTTTTTTAAATAATATTTTGTCATTTATTAAATTCCCACAAAACACAGCATGATGCAAATAAATTTCTACAGTCTAGAATAGTTTATAATAATAATTGGATAATTTTTATGGCGCCGTTTTTGTGAAAAATCACCTCAAGGGCGCTGTCTATCCTTTGTATGTGAATGCCGCACAAGAGTCCCAAATAGGACTCTAACATCCTTAATTGGAGTTTGTTGTGAGGCTGAAAGAAGTGGGTAAGGAAAGACAGTGAACGAGAGGAAGGTTGAGAGGAACCTAGTTATTCAAATCTGATCACTAATCACGGCTTATGTTATTTCAAGTAACGTTTCGATTCTGAATGAAGGTCACCGGCTCAAATCCCAGGGTGGGCAAATCATTTTTATTTTATTAATTTGTGTTATTTCACATTAAATTAATATAATATATTATATATTTTCGGCACGTTCCAGAGTGAGAGATACTCGCAGTGTCTTCCTGGTGAAAGTCCGCCGTTCAGAAACGAAACGTTGCTTGAAATTAATTTAGTCGTAATTAGTGACCAGGTCTGAATAGCCAGGTACTTCCTCTTCCTCATCTACGCCTCCTTCCCCTACCCACTACCTTCAACCTCACAACATACAATTAGGAATGCCATATTCCCGCACTGACTCCAGACGGTTGGGAACAGTTGGAACTCTTAAAATAAAATAACAAAAACGCTGCAATTAATAAATGCGTGTAACAACCCTCTTGGTTTATATTTTTGTAGAAAGCAATTACACTGTGGTTAAACTCATTTAATGAAAATTAAATAATAATTTTGTATAGGATCACAAATCTGTGTTCTTACAAAAAAAAATATTTCATTTTCATTCTCTTGGTTTATATTTAAATTTCCGAACGGATTGGTCAGTCCTTTGTTCTCGATTACTTTCTCGTTCTGGCATCCCGTCATCCCTTATTAATAAGGGAGATGTGTGCCTTTGGTTGAGATTCACCCCGCCGCTCTAAGTTCACAGATGTGACCCCTGGACGACATATCTGTGATGGCCTATAAAAGGTCTAGTTTCAACTCCAGATAGCGTGTATCTTTCCCGGTGCCTCACGCGCCCTTCTGCCTGCTTTGCCAGGACTAACACGAGAACCCTTAGTGTGATAGATTATTGGTTGCTTGATGAACGGTAAATCTAGAGAGAGGTTATTATTCAAAAGTTCCTTTGGGAGAACTGAGACAGGTGTAACTTGTATCTCAGTGGAACCAGGAAAGTAAATACGAATAAACCAATGTTATTGCTCAAATAACAAGGTGGAAAGATTACATATTTTACAACCGGAATGTCAAGTGTTTGTTAAAATATTAAACTGTCTTATCATTGTTGACTAGCTTGTTAATTGATCATACCCAAATATAGACCAATTGTATTTACCGTAAAAATTACGTGAATACCGCACAAGAGTCTCAACTGCTCTCAACCGTCTAGAGCCAGTGAGACTATGGCATCCCCAATAGGGATATGTTGAGTCTGAAGGTATTGGGGAGGGAAAGGAGATGATAAAAGGGAAGGTCGGGAAGTACCTGGCTATTCATATCTGGTCACCAAATACGGCTAGAGCCATTTCAAGCAACTTTTCAATTCCGAATGGTGGTCTTTCACCAGGGCGATACTTAAAGTATCTACCACTCTGGAACGTGCCGCAATTATACTATATTTTATTTTATATCAATTAAACGTGTTGTGACACATATTAATTAAATAAAAAATATTTGCGCACTCCGGGTTCGAACCCGCGACCTCCGGATTCGTAGTCGAGCGTCTTACCACTCGACCATGCAGGCTGTCTAACGTAGTTATGCAGAAAGCGTCCTACCCACAATTTGCCAAAATCGAGGGTTACATGTTTTCCTTTAGATAAATACGAGATTTATATCTGCTCCAAATGCAATAGATTTTTGTAATATATTTACTAACTCACATTGCAGATATTTGACTTAAATTGAAGTTTTAAAACATTATAAAATGTAACATAAGAAAATAAATATTTTCTTTTTAATAAACACATTGATAGATTATAAATGACCTATTTATAATAATGCTCATAAAGAAAAAACACTGATATTCCCTTTACAAATGCCGATTACGCATATTAATGCTTTTTTATCTTCGTGTTTTCAAACGTCCTTTTCTCAGTTTTATCTTTTTGGGGTTGGATGCTTTTTGCATAACATCGTCCAATTGTGAATCTATTTTAATAATTTGTTACATAAGTAAAGTAATCTAGACCTTGTACATTTGTATATTCACTTTAAAGGTTAGATCGTATGTTGCTTACAAGATAGCGGTACTTCTCTGATTTGAAAAAAAACGTGTTTTAAATAAAGTTGCATAGGGCCATCCACCTAACTTATGAGTCGATTAAACTTTAAACGCAGCATCTTTAATCTCTATTGAACTAAGACAGCTTAGACATGACAGAATGCGATTCTGCTCCAGACGAAATCCCCGCTCACCCAATGACAAATAATGATATCTGTCACTTGCTATTACGCAATCGCATTACACAGATTTAGTACACAAATTAATATAAACGATGTTATGAAGTTCCCGGCTTCAAACGTTACTTAATATAAATCAGCTTATTGCGATGCTCACATTCTTCACATAAATAACGGGAACGTGCAATAATTAACAACGGATTTTTCCCCGAATCAATTTCAAAAGTTTTATTTGTATATTTTGTGTGATCTTAGTTTTTTTCGTCAAATATTCGAAACGTTTTTTGTTCTTTCGTTTTATTATTTTCAAAAACCTTGACGCACAATATGTTGCGATAGATAAAACATACATCATTTTTTATAGTATGCTTTCCTTCCGCATTGACAAAGGACTGAATCACACATTTTCCCCGGAAATATATTATTTGGGACCCAGAACTACGTCAAAACTATTTTCGCAACAACGTGTTAATTCTATTGAGTTGGTTACTCGGTGCTTTAGAGTAAAAAAGACAATGTGTAAGAAGCTTCTGCCATGCTACCACTCTAAGAAAACATATCGAGGTATCAAATTAGATAATAATATACCATAGTAGTATTGCATTTCTATAGGGCACTTTTGTAATATTTTACGTCAAGTGCGCTTTGCAGAAACTAAAAATAAATAATTAAATAAAAACACACGTTGTTTTAATCCACTTTTATTTTGGTATAATATATATCAACTACTTTCGATTCAGCAGAATCGTCTTTTAAAATTTTGTCCTATTGTTATATTGTTGTCTCTCTCCTAATATTTTATCTCTCTTTTCCCCATTTTTACCATTATAAATATATGCACATTTCTCTTATTTAATTAGTATATTTTTAAGTCCCGATGAAGATTCTGCTAAATTGAAACTAGTTGACATATACCAAAATAAAAGTGGATTAAAACAACGAGTGTTTTTTATTTAATTAATCATGCCAATCCACAAAGTAATTGCTTATTGTGATAATTTAAAAATAAATAAATTTGTAATCCTATTAGGATTAGGGCTCGTGATCTTTTTTTTAAATTTAATACCTTACACGAGTTCCTGCTAAAGTGAAGAGAAGGGAAGTACCTGGCTATTAAGATCTGATCACCAAACACGGCTAAAGCTATTTCATGTAACGTTTCGATTCTGATTGGTGGTCTTTCGAGAGAGAGATACTGAGAGTATCTACCACTCTGGTACGTGCCGCAAATATACTAGCTATTATTTTTAGAGATTTAATTGAGAAATAACACACATAAATTAAATTAAAGCACCCCAGGATTTGAACCCACCACCTCTAGATTCACAGACGAGTATTTTAACTACTTGAACTATCAAAACTACTCCCACAGAGCTCTTTACATATGTTGGGGTACCTACATAGTCTATATAGACTACGCATAACACTTTGTCATTAAACGACTGACGTAATAAACACACCACAAATCATAATTAACCACTTTTAAGCGATCCTTTTTTATGTTAAATAACTGTACCTCCGTTCCAGAGCCAGCCGTCGAGCATAAGAACGATTCGTTCCTGTGTGGCAAATTTATATCATGTACTCGTTTGCCATGTCTCCCGACTGTACTTGCGGTTACAAACGAATAGCATATGCTAATTCATCACAGCCCCTTCCTTCGTAATACCCGTATGTCAGACACGTCACTTATTCTAATTTATGATCAACTAACACATCTGACTTTCGTTTTTTAAAATAGGATATTAAGAATGCTGTTCGAGGTGATAAAAAATATTTATTTTGATTTCAATCAAATTAAAAATAAAATAATGCATTTCATGATAGTGAACGAAGGGAGATCACTCAATTTAATTAGCTAATTTATCAGACGTAATTACGTGCAGGTAAAATATGTAGATTAATATATGTAATGGAAGTACAACTTTGTATGTATGTAATTCTTGTAGGCTGAAGGCGTATTGAATAGATATATTACATTTATGAGGAATATCAACCGGATTGCACGTGTTTGCGCTAGAAAATTTTATGATTTTATCTAGAGGTCGCAATGTTAGAAATCATTTTCATAATATCTAACCACTATAATTAAATTTTATTTAATTTTATTGAAACCTTTTTGATTTCCGTCATTTTTATCAATGTCGTATTTCTTGAACATTATTAATATGAATGATAATAAGAAATATTAATTCTAGATTTTGTAAAAAAGCGAAGGTCCTCCGTAAATAAGAATGGGTATTTGTAAATGTACATTATATATTTGTAAAATTTATAATTTTTCGCACTAATGCACAGATGGCTGCCAATATAGAAAAAAAATATATATTTGTAATTTTTAAGAAATATGAGAAATGTTAATAATGACAAAATCAATAATAAGGTTTCGATAGCAAAGTTATGAAAATGAATATGTGAATACTCAGAATATATAGATAAGAAACGTTAAACGACCAAAAAAACGATTAGGTTTTTTTCAAAAGGAAAATGCAAAAGGGCTTAAGCGACACTTTGGTCAAAAATGAGTTAAATATGCAGTTTTGATCAGTTTTTTTCTGCATCGAATGCTCTGACTCTCGTTCGATTCTAACTTTTGTGGTCCCTTTCATCAAAAATATATTTACCATTTGGGAAAAGGCTTGACTCAAGCGACACAAGTTTGGAACTTTTATAGCTTTTGTCGCTTCGGGTACTCAGTGAGAACATTGAGTTACCTGAGTTAACTTTTTTTTCAAAATCAAACCAGGTACTGAAAACTTATGAATTTTATTAAAAGTGTTCTGGTGTAAACTTCCCAAAATGGCGCTTCAGCCCTTTTACCTTTCCGGCGAAGATATGATTATTTCAATTTAAATACCAGTTTTTTCAATAAAAATCTGCTACGTAATTATTTTTACGTGTGATGGCTGATTTGCCTCCGAAAGTAATATAAAAATATGATCGTTATTTAAATTTTAATATCTATTATTATTATAAAAAATAGAAAAACTAAAATAAAATGGAGAATTTAAAAATAATAAACATTACTATACTTAGTGGCAATCAAAAACGTAGCAGCATATTTTTCAAGCCAATGACAGCATGACCATTACGACATTCTCGCCACAGCGGTTGTCATTGTCTAGAAAAAGAAGCCGGGTGCTTTTTCATTTCCGACACGAAATTTTTTTTCGCTTTTTCTAAATTTTCTAGCGAACTAATTTCCGATTAACAATCGATTTTCATCGCCTTCTTCGTCTTTGAACCAAATGTCTATCAAGAACCGTTTGACTTGGTCAAAAACAAAATTTTCTAACTAACTAACTAACCATCACGCCGTTTCTCCGCAACGGTAGGCAGAGAGGACGGACCGCCATACAACTCTGTCTTGGCACACACTCCTTGCTTCATCCACATTCATAAATCATCTCATACATACTATTTTATCGAACATACGCCTCAGGGGTCTCATTTCTACATCTTTCGGTCTACTTTCATCCTTCCTCTGCCAGCCCCATACCTCACTGCCACACATCAGGGTTGGTATAAGCACTTCGTTTTGGACTACTAGCTTCGCTTTTTTTATTTGCGCCAACAGCATTTAGTCCTCCATGCCAGGGCCGGTCCTGTGCAGGCGCAATTGGATCAATCCGCTCCAAGCGGCGAATCGCCCAGGCGCTGATAGTACCTAATCACAGTGCTTTATATACGAGTATATGATATAAAATGAAAAAAACACACCATTCATGGACGGCAATTGAACCGCTAAGTTCCCGGCCTGACAGCGGAATAGAAACCCGTGCCTCTCTTTTTATATTTGATACGAGTTGGCCGTCTGTTCGAACGAAAATTTTACTTACGCCAGGCTTCGTTTGACTCAGAGCCGGGCCTGCTCTATGCTATTATGAATATATTTCATTAAATAAGTATATTCATAGACAATTTTTGGCAAAAACTGTTTTTTATGTTATGTATATTTCACCTGTTATTAGATGAGTGACAAGGACCCGAGACAAGACTATCAAAGCTATTTCTGAGATCAAATGATATTTTAAAATCTTCTTTAGGTCCAATCTCCATTCGTTTCTTCGTGGCCCCCGTCTGGTCGGGCCGTACTTCTGTCAGTGCGGAACGTTAGCCGCATAACGCATTTGCAGGGGTTTTATCGAGATGTTAATTTGTTGACACCTACGCTCGCTAGCCGTACTCGCGCCGCATCAAACTCTCTTTATAAATTAAACTTTTAATTTTTCTGAAATTCGTATGAATTGTGGTTAAAGCAGATTTGTTTTTGAAGTTTGTTTCTGAAGCAGCGAAAAAATTGTTTTATTTGCACAGATTTTTCTGTCTACACAACTATTTTCAGGTCAATATTGTCGAATAAGGAAAAAAATATTTAGACCAGATCTGAATAGCCAGGTACTTACAAACCTTCTTCTTTTCCATCTCCTTCCCCTCCCTACTACCTTCAGCCTCATTACATACACCGATTGGGGATGCCATAGTCTCACTGGCTCTAGACTAACTCTTGTGCGGTATTCACTATATATTTTTTTTAAACGATGCCAGTTATTAACTACTATCTGATATTTGCTTGTCTCGCTAAAAACTCTCGAAGGTAAGATCTGATGGCAATAAATATGCACAACTTTTTCTGTGTGAACGCAACTTTTTTCGGTTCAATTTATACTCTGTTTTTTATTGCTTTCAATGATGTCAAAGTCAATTTTTTTGGTTAAAAATGCTATTTCCATCGTGAGTTACGGAGCTCTTATTTTTACAAAGAATAGAAAATACCTGTAAATCTTCTACTTATTTGTAACATATTTTTCGAATGCACAATAAGAAAAAAGATTCCAAAAAAGGGTGTTATAACTCGAGTGAAACCGGGCAGTACTTATATACTAGTACACTATGGAACAATAAAATGTTTTGCTCACTGGAATTTCCTGAGCTGAGTGTGTTTATCATACGATATTTGTGATATTTTCAGTTGGTTAATCATTTAATCTTTCACTTGTTTATTTTCAAATATTTTTTTCAAAATGATTTCTTATTCTACTTCAATTCTTATTGGCCAAATGTGTACTTAATTATTTTGTAAAGACGGTTAATCCAATGAAATAAAAAGCTTTAAATAGAGTCACTTTTCCTAGAACCAGTAAATTATTAATTATCATTGATGACATGTCATATCATTACTGATTGATTACTCAGTCCGAGGGATCTACTTACTTTCACTAATACTCTTAATTCATATTTACTCTTTAGCTTTTAAAACTCTATCATTGACAGCACGGGCAGTAAATATGACATATATTTTATAAATCTAATGTTAGTTTTAAGTCACCAGTTAGAAGCCAAAATTTTTACTTACTAATCATACATCTTCGTTGTAAATCACTAGCCATAAGTCCCAGTTGAAAGGCGCTTGTTATAATTCATAGTTGTAAGTCACTAGTTATAAGTCTTAGTTGTACGTCACAAGCTATAAATTGTAGTTGAAAGACACTTATCATAAGCCTTATCTGTAAGCTCATAGTTGTAAGTTTTATTTTATAAGCCACTACTTAATCTCAGTAATAAGTTGTACGTTATATAAATTAAGTTCTATAGCGCCCTTGAGGTGATTTTCTATCACCCAAACGGCACTACACATATAAGCCAATTACTATTATTGTTGAAAATTTTATGTAATTGCAGTTAGTGAGGTTTATTATATTATGACGTCCGGTAAATCTGAAAATACATTGAAGAGTTAATCGTTTAACGGTATCCGTACTAGTGATCTAATTCTAGTATAGTGTTACAAATTCTAAAATTAAATCAAAGATCAGATAAACAATGAGTCTCAGAAAACGAAATGTAGGTCTGCCAACCTAACCAAATACATATCTCACATCTTAACCTAGAACTTTAAAAAAAGCAGTGCAAATCACAACACACCAGATATCATCGTTCGAGAGTTTGTACAATTTCAAAAAACCGTCTCATAGTTAATATAACACACATATTTTATACATTTTTAAATCACCGAGAATCTTTTGAATTAGTGAACAAACAAAAAATAATAATAAAAGTAAATTCAGCAACGTGGACAAAAAAAAATGGTTTCTTACATGACTTGCTTATAAATGGTCAAAATAAATTGAAATTGTAAGTAGTATGAATGCATTTTTGTTCACAAATGTTACAAAGGTTGAAAAGAACATAATATTAAATACTTAATTCATTTTCTAGGCTTAAAACTAAAAGTCTAGGTAGGTATATTCATAATATTAAAGTACTCGTTTCCAGATTGACTATTGAATTAAGTTGCTGGAAACATTTGTTTAATTGGAAATAAGAAATATGTCTCAATAAAAACGATAACAACAACAGTCCCAAACGCTCGTTAATTTTTTATGGCTAAAGAATTTAATTTCTTCATAATGCTCACGCGGATTACCTTTTAATCGTTCATATTATTTTCATTGAAATTAAATACTATTTTATGTTTTGATAGGCATATAAAAATATAGCCGTATTTGATTATAACGTGATTTATGGCAAAGTTCCACAAAATATGCAAACTAAGCATAAAAACCTAACGAAAGTTCGTAACCTTTTTTTTATTAAAATCAATATAAATTTAATTGGAAATTCTTGACAAGATTTTTAATATTAGTTATTAGTATGAATTTTGCCCTGGAGAGTATCTATGATTCAAAATCGAAACGTTGCTTGGAATTGTTTTAACCATGCTTAGTGATCATATATGAATAACCAAGTATCACAATGTACCTATCTCTTCCTTTCACTCCCTATTTCCATTAAATCTTTCAATATTTTCCATTGGAGGTGTCATAGTTCCACTGGCTCCGGGCAGTTGGCATTAAATAATGTTTCGTGATTTTCCTTCATGAAATAAAAAAAATACATATGACTGCAGGGCAGTTGTGTGTGTTTAAAATAATTTAAAAAGTCGAGTGATTTAATCTTTTCTATTAAGGCTATATAACTGAACGAAATCACGTACCCCTTACGATGGTTGCAATCAGATTAAAATTGCCACTTTTCAGCCACCTTTTTCGATTTATGCCAAAAAACGTTGCCAAAGTATGTTATTATGGTGCAACTCAGGCAGTAATTTTAAGATATTTCCCGGTTAGAGATTAAAAAAATAATGTACTTCATTATGCAATAAAAGCATTTTCGAAAAAAGGTTTAAAAATAGAAGTTTTTTTTTTTATATTACACACACCGAAACTTTATTTTTTTATAAGCTTTTAAAGAAACTCACTAAAATGGACGTTAAAAGCAAAGTCCAAGATGTTTTCTATTCGCAGTACGTAATATATCCTTGCGACCGAATTTTCAATCCAAAAACACATATTTTCCATAATTTTGAATAGCATCGCCTTAACCATAATTTGTTTGTAAATAAATAACATAATAAAGCATAATAAAACATAAAACTGATTTGAATTCATCATTTATATAACCCCACGCAACACATCCTAAAACTTCAGAAAACCAGCAAAACAAAGATTTGAAAGCTTTGCGACGAGCTTTCTCAACCTAACAATCCTTTTTCTTTGCCACTTCAAGTGCATAGAAAAAAAGTCTCGCGGGACTGGTGCCAAAAAGCTAACAGCTCGCACTAAGTAGGAACTAAATTCACAATTTGACTATTTTGTTGTACGCCAACGGAAAACGTTGCCGAAACGTGTCTTTGTGGAGTCGGTTGTTTGAACAGAGAAATAGATATACTCTGAGAAAATTATAACTTTACTTTCTTTGAGTAAGCAAAATTTACATGCATTAATGCTAATTATTAGGTATATAAAGTTAACAACAAATTTTGTATTTAAATATAAACACGAAAAAGCATAAAAAAGTGAAATAGTGAGAAATAAATAAATAAATACACAAAAAACAGCAAATAGGTAGGACAGTTATACTATTGTTCCTTATTATCGCAGGGAAAAGTTTTTTAACATTGTCTTTATTACAACAATACTAGTTTCCACCCGTGAAAACTTGCCAAGAAAAAATATTAGTTACTTTTATCCACCCATTTCAAATATAGAATAATATCTGCCAAAATACATTACAGGTAAGTAAGGATTTGAAATGATAATTCTTTAAATTTGATCATTTCAATTGAAATCAGTTCCAAATTTAAAAAAAGTTCAAACTCGTACATATATATACGTACGCACGTTCGTACTTAGAAATTATAGTGTACAAATAATATACGTTAAAAAAAAAAGTTATTTGTATGCACGTATTTTAACTTATAACCTACTATCTATTATTTGTATAATTTATGCGAACATATTCACTAACCACTCTTGAAACGATATTTCGTCATCAGATTTTAATTTGAAAAGTTAACACTCTTATGTACTCGTACATACGTACGTATATATGAAGGATTTTTTAAAGTTAATTAAACAGTAAATTTCACAGAGCAACAATTTGTAACCGAAACTTTGAGTATACCAAAACTTGACATACTGTAAGTATCAATAAATTCCAATGAGATTTTTTTTTGTTTCTGTTCTCTAAAACAAAAATCCAAAATAACTTATTTTTTTTAAATAAACTTTTATCTCTCATTACAATCAATTTAAAAAAAAAACACACTTTTACACAATTAATAGTAGATATTTTTTGCCTAAATTACTCGCATCACATAATATGAACTTATTAACGTTCATTGACTTCGTATCACTCGTAATACAAAAAAAAGATTCAGTAGAGCAATTCAACGTGAAATTAAATCCATGCTACACTACGCATGTTACCCGCTATCATAAAATGTACGTATGCATTCTAAAACTTTTATGAAATCCTTAGGCAAATGTGCAATTTGAAAAAAACTATAATCTTTCAGGATCAATCAACAAAGCAAGTTTCAACGCTCCTTCCTGTTGGAATCTATCACAATCTGTTTTTTTATTGGAAAATGACCTTTATGAATATTTTATTGAACCCGTGGTCGCATTATCAGCGATCGAGACTTCTACCGTTACACTACCTGGCTAATCGACAGGTAAGTTAATATGAATGCCCGACAAGTGTTGATAACTGAATCATACGATAAGAGACTCGAGAATGTTGAAAAACATAATTGGCAAACTTTAAACAGGTCGACACGTATATACTGGTGACAAGATAGCTTCTTGCTTCTTACTAGCATCGTAGAATAAGTCAATTTCTCTCGTACCTTTACGACATAATATAAGGCTGCATTTTAGTATATTCTTCTTAGATAAAACTGTTATGCAATTGGTTTGAAAAAGATTTTACTTACCATAAAAAAATGTTCACCAATATTTCCTGAAATACGAAGAATTTTTTTCTTGTCCAAGTCGCCAGCTTGCCACCGTCTAGTTTTACAACAAGTTCACAAAACTGCGTTAACCATTTGAAGGTAATTAGTACTCAATCACTTAACACATAAAATACAATCTTAAACTTACGCACTTAAAGAGTTAAGCCTGTCGTTAAATGTTAAAACTATTGCGGCCGAATGTCCCGCGCAATAACATAAAAACCACTAAAGTTTAAAACGAAAGTTTTGCTATTGTATTAAGTTTTACGATGCTTTACACTTTATAAAATAAGTTCACTATGAAAAATTATACACCCTCACTAAATAATGTTCTCGATGAGATGATCATATTAATCTAGAATAGAATTTTAAAAAATCGTTCTTTCACGAGTAGGTATTGAAATGTTTACGACTTTTTTTTCAAATGGAAAAGAGTCAGAATTCAAAAATCGTTCGAATTGTTTTTGATGAACTATTTTCAAATGGAAAACGAGTCCGATTTGAAATACGTTGTTCGAGGATTCCGTGACTGGTGTTTTAACAGTTTTGGAGTGGTTGTTTCGCGAGAATTTTGAAAATTACATAGAAACTGTTTTTGATATTTCAGTGTTGGAACGGCGATCACATGGGGTCGCGACGTGCCCCCAGGAGAAAGGTGGTGTGCGCGTGCGCCCGGCAGAACACGCAGGGACATACTAAGAGCGGGCTTGCGCGTGGCCCGGCGCGCACGGCCGGGTCGCCGGATCTCTTCAGCCATTTCCCTCTAATTCTCTCCGAGCTTACGGACCACGGCAGCTCTACGCGAACCACAGTTGCTGCTCACTTGCTGCTGCTTGTAAGATGCAGGTTGATTGCAGCGGCTCCTGCACATTAAACTAATTGTAACTTCACACATTCTGCGTTCATCTTCTTTTTCAAGTTCCTCTCCAATCAATGGAGGTTGGAAATAACAAGTTTTCATTGCTCTCGCTATATATACCTGGCTATCTGTACTATCTTAAAGTCATTTTGTATCAATATTTACTAAGAAGAAAGGCTTTCTGAAAAGCTCTCGAATTGTGAGCTCTTGCATCAGGTAGTTTGCCCAGTTTGTTGTCTACGTTTTCTAAGTCATCACAACTAATACATCGTGAATTGTTAAGCTTCAAATATCCACTACGCCATTAAAAAATAGATGCCATATTTTTATTATTTTTAAAACTCTGGTGAAGTCGAACGATCAATAATTTAAGGTTCTTCTTTAACAAATGCTGCTCGACTAACGCAATCGCTCGACAATAAATTGATGTTAACATCAAGTTGAGTAGTAAAAAATGAAACATTTAAATTGTAAAATACTTTATTTTAGGAATTGGCAGAAATGTCCCGAAAGAATCCAGTTTAAGCTTTACTGAATGGTTTTCAAATCAATTAACGGAATGGCTCCGGCTTATTTATCGGAATTGTGTATTCCTGGAGATTCCAATTTTCGACAGTGAACTCTTAGATCGGTAATGTCATCGGCTATCGGAAGGTTGAAGGAACCAAAGCGCACACCAGACACTAAGTTCGGAGAGCGCGCCTTCGGAGTGTCAGGTCCCAAAGTCTGGAATGGACTACCACATGATCTGAGAGTAATAAAAGACTCAACAGCGTTCAGAGCAAAACTCAAAACTCATTTTTTCAGAAAATCATATCCATAATCAAGATGTAACAAGCCCAATAGAACCAAGAAAACTTTTCAGACTCTCATTCCTTAAATTCATTAGAAGATTATCACCATTATCTGTTCTTCACTACGAAAAATTAAAAATACCTCCGATATACTTTATTTTAAATTTGCTCTCATGCCCTAAAAATGAAAAAATAATAACAAAGAAATAAATAAAAATAAAAATATATGTAAGAATCAGCTAAATTTAAAGTTATTATGATATGGTGATTGTGTCCTGCCAGAAGTGACCTGCCAGGTAAGTATGTTGCTGTATATTTATATAAACTTAAAATTAATATTAAGTAGAAATTAAGATTTGTACAGCGCCCTTGAGGTGATTTTTCACAAAAACGGCGCCATACAAATTATCCAAATATTATTATTATTAATAGCTACTTAAATTTTTTATTTAAAATATTGCTTAAGTGCAAGATACTTAAAGCTTTCATGAGTTTAAATTTTTTTATGGACAAAACCGGGTAGCTCGTAAGTGGTTGTTTAGAGGAGTGATCAACAAGTGGTTCAGTTCGATATACTTAAATTTCAGAGTGGCAGATACTCTAAGTATCGCCCTGGTGAAAGACCACCATTCAGAATCGAAACGTTGCTTGAAATGGCTTTAGCCATGTTTGGTGACCAGATGACCAGGTACTTTCCAACCTTCCTCTTCCGCATATTATTCCATTCCCCACTACCTTCAGCCTCACAACATACCCAGATTGGGGATGCCATAGTCTCACTAGCTCTAGGGGGTTGGGAGCAGTTGGGACTCTTGTGCGGTATAAACTATAAAAAAATGTTTATTTCACAAATCTTATCTGTTTAAGTAAGATAAGTGCATTTTATCTCAGTTTTAATTTTTTTTATGTGAATGCTTAATATTTTTAAGTAACTAATTAAACCAGTCATTCCCAAAGTGGTCTATATCGACCCCCAGGGGTCGATTCGGACCTGCAAGGGAAATCAATGAAAAAAAAAATTGGGGGTGCATGAGACGTAAACGGGGGTCCACGAGAGAGGATTCCATTTAGGCAGGCTGTCACCAAAATGTTGGTTTCCCGCAAACTTCAAAGAACTACTTCCTTTTGCGGCAGTTCCAACTGCATTCAATTCTCTTTGAACAAATACTTCAATTGAAGTTCGTAGTTCCGTTGGTGCGAACTAGTTCATTTTGCCGCAGTTCATATATTTCAATTGAAGTCGGACTTCAATGGAAGTTCGACTTCAAAGACTACAAAGAACCAAAGAACTACAAAGATTTGGCGAGGAACTGGTTCTTCCTCAGTTTCACCTTTTTGTCGAGTTGCTACTACTTTTTTGGGGAGGAACTTTTGTCGATTTGCTAGTACTTTTCGATTTCAATTTTCTACTGACTAGTCCTTTTTTTTCGGAGGGTAAATTTTGTTGGTTTGCTAGTACTTTTTTGGGAGAATATTTCGTCGATTTGTTAGTACTTTTTGATTTCAAATCTCTACCGACTAGTGCTTTTTTTTTTAAAGAGTAATTTTTGTTGATTTGCTAGTACTTTTCGATTTGAGATCTCTATCGATTAGTACTATTTTTGACGAGTTCGACTTTAAGCAGGGGGTCTATACAAAACAGAAAAAAATTGGCAAGTGGTCTACGGGACAAAAAATTTTGGGAACCTCTGAATTGAACTATGTTTTTTAAGTCATTTTCAAGCTTTGAACAGAGAACTATTATCATTTTTCTCCGATAAAAATTTTAAAACAATAATTTTATAGCGCCTCACCGTCTTGTAAAAACTGACCACTGAAAATTCATTAGATCATAATAATAATGTGTTAAATTGTATAATTGTGAAATGTACTTTTTTAAATCGGCACCTCAAGAGCCCTCTTGGTAATAATTATCGAACATCGTCAAGAGTTTTTTCCCCGTAAATCTTATCGCCAGTGCGTCGGTGACGATTGGTATTGAAAGGCGAATGTTTAGTCTGCCGTCAATCATATTGTTTGAACGTTTGAATGCCATATTCTGCCACTGCTATAAACAAATCATACGTGTTGAAATGTTTGATCGTTCCTCTGCACGACCGTTATGAAATTGAATGAAAATGTTTAATGTTTTTCATTCTCTACGTCTAGATTTTTACGAAATACTGAATTTCCTGGAAAATGTGTTTGATTCCAGTTCCATCAATTTCAATTCAAAATCAATATTTCTCACTGTACAGAAAAAATAGCTTGAAGGGTTTAATACATAGATTTGGTAGAGTAGTATCTATCCAAGGCAGTGAAGTCAGTTTTTGACTTGTTTTTGATGATTTTAACCTGACTCGGCGCACCTGGGCGTGGCTGAGACTAAGGCTACGGTATTTATATTTATACATCCATTCATATCACATATCGACATAATGTTTTTGTTTATTCGTATGGCCACTTTTTCACAGTATTTTTATCAACAAAAATATAGCATATAACCTAAAAAACCGTTTAGTTGTGTCAAGTTTAGTGGCATTATAAAAAATGTGGGCGGAGTCCCGCCGTGAGCCAGGAGCTTAAGATCATCTCTGCATCAGAGGCGGTCTATGAAATTTGTTGTCTCTTTCTCTCTCATGGTGTACGACTTAAAAATCCGGAGAAAGTGATTTATCGCAACTTTGTGTAGGTTGGGTAAAAATAATTAGCTCTCCCTCCATATATTGTTACTTCAAGGTTTAATACAATGGGATTGTTGTGTTCCTTAGAACTAACCTTTTTAAGTTTTTTATTGAATGGCCAAACATTGTACTAGATATGAAAAGTAACTTCAGTCACCTTGTGAGAAGCGACAAATATAAGATTATCCCATTGATAAATCAGTGGGAGATTGATTGAACGCGTAGTAGAGTAAGACTCCACATCTACGTGTATCGTCAGCGCTAAAAATCTATTCGTATTGTTTTTTTATTAGTATTTATTTGTAAAGATTATTAACCGTTAAGATGTAACTTATTGTTTTTCGGGTAATAATGACTCTTTGAATCTTGTAAACTTTCTAACGTGTATTTTTTTAAAGCTGAGCACCCAAAAATGGTGCTAAACATCACTTTGTAGCATTCTAATAAAGCAATACTGCACATGTTCACAATTCACATTAGTGAATTCCACATAAGCAGTTAGAAAAATGTCTAAGGTTTTCAGTGAATTAAAAAAAAAGTTGTAATCTTTTAAATTCTATGAAAATCATACTAAAACGTCAGTAAAAAGTACAGTTCGAAAACAGGCGAAGGCATTTTTGAACGTTTCATCGTTTGTCATGTAGAATTTAACCGTTTTAGTGCTAAGCAATTTTGGCAAAAATAAATTAAAATTGCTATACACATATTGATTAATTTAGAGGAAAAAATAATGGTGTCAAATAAAACACTCTAACTTAGACAAATATCAATCAATTTTATTAATTATTTTTGCATTATAAAGATAAAATGTTTATTGTTTATTAATGTTTATTAAACATAAAGTGATATCAATATTATTGTATTTTATTTCTTTTAGAAAATAAAAATCAAAAAATAGCTCAACAATTATGTTTTGCCGCACAAATAGCGTGTAGGCCTTTCCTACAGCGTACGCAAATAAGGCGGGATCGCTTTATCCCACTCCCTCTGTTGCTACACACCTCGCACTGGCGTAAGTTACGTCCCGGTAATTTTTTCCAGCGCAAATTTTTTTCTTTGATGAAGATGGTTGTGTTGACACGCTATTTTTATGATTCACTCAAGATCCTCAATAATTTTCGATGTGAATTTTTTCGGTAGTGTTGGAAACATGTTGAATACTACTTTTTTCCAATATTTTAGGGTTCTTCGCTCGTCCAAATACACGTACAACATTTTGTCAGATTCGTCCACACCTCCCATGTATTTGTTGTAGTCATCAATCATGCTTGGTTTCACTTTTTCGTTTTCAAATTTCCCTTTCTTTTTCTTGATCGTCACACTATTAGTATCTGCATTGGATGAAATCAATATGACTGGCTTTGGTTTGGACTTTTTGTCTCTGAATGAACACATCAAAACATTTTCATGTGCTAGAATCTCTTTTCTGTTACGTCTTATTGTTCCAGTTATATATGTATTTTTACGCGCGAGGTTAGCGTACGTGCACTCCCGCGGAGCACCGAAAACACACTGAAACTCGCAGCGCTTTTGCGCTGCGCCGCAATTTTCGATACAAACGATCGCAGCGCTTTTGCGCCGCGTAGCATTCTAACGGTTAAAAGATTACAGTAAAATTATTTCATTCACTGGAAACCTTAGACATTTTTCTAACTACCCGCATAGAATTTACAGTTAAATCATGTGCAGTTTTGTTTGTATTAGAAAGCCAAAAAGTGTGTATTTTTGGGTGCTGACCCCTAAAAACTATGCCCTTAGGGCCAGGTTATTCTCATATTATCTCACTTCAAAACACGAGGTAAAGACGTACCCCTATTTATTTATACTACTGTAAAGTGTTGATAAACAATACATCTAGTATGATATACTAGTTACTTCCCAACCCACAAACTTAAACCAAAAATAATGAGATACTGAAGTTAGTTTAATTCAGGAGTATTCAGTGATATCAGCTTAGCCATAGGTTTTCAACGTGGGCGATAACGCCCCCTTGTGGGCGTTTGAGACTTTCAGGAGGGCAGTAGAAGACCCAGAAAAAATAAGGGGGCATTGGAAAAAACAGCCGGTCACTGTAACGTTTTTTTGGGCAAGAAACCGGTTCCAGTTCTTTTCACTTTCAAATCTCTGCCGACTAGTATTTTTTTTTGGCGAGGAACTTTTGTCGATTTGCTAGTACTTTTCGAAAAAACACTAGGAACCGGTTCCAAAAAGAACCGGTTCCTCGGTGATCACCGGTAACTGGAACCGCGAACGCGACAGATGGTAAGTAAAAAAAATTGGGAAGATTTATAGTGAATATTGCCTTGCTGATAGCCAAACTCTAATACGAGAAACCACCATAAGAGTAACCGCTAACCTAGATGAAAAGACACACAGTAAATTCATTAAAGAACAATGTGAAAAAAGTTACAATTTATCGTACAAGTGTGCTGAGAATAAGAGGAATATTTTGAGACTGAATAAAGTGGTGGGGGTGATGAATAAAGGGAAGAGGATGGTCGTGAAGCAGTTGGCTATTCTGATCTGGTTACGAAACAGCTTTAAGTTTCTTATGGCTGGCTTATTTCAAGAGAATCTTCCAAGCTGGAGCAATGTGCGAATTACAATATTTTAATTTATATAAATTCCTCATTATTAAGGCAATATAAATTATATTTTCCCTCACCAAGATCGAACCTGCAACCTACAGGCTTAATATTATAATGTTGGAATATGAAAATGTTTAATTTATAACTAAACTTAACATTAACAATTCTCTTGTTATTTAGTTTTTTGTAAGCTTCTTGAGGACGCAACAAACCAGAATGGTGTGGAGGTTCCGGGTTCGAGTCTCGGTCTATTTTCATGTTCTTTAAATATTGTTAATATTCTGTCAATATTAAACTATATTTGTTCTCATTTTCATTGAATAATAACTATTTATATATTTAATCCTCCACATACCTGTGGAAATCTGAAGTGGGACCTGGTGACACTAAATCGATTTTTTTTAATAGTACACATTAATGTTTATTTATTTTCTTTTTTAAATATATGTTCTAATAAATAAATACCACAAAAAAAACAGGAATTGTAAATCCTTGTTCACTACATTCGATATTACCGATACTACCAGGCACACGGAGGGTTAAACTAACTTTAATCATGAACCAAAGAGATGGTCACCATCCCGGTGGGTAAGACTCTCGACTCGCAGTCGGTAGGATCAAGCTCGATACCCACAGTGTGTGTGTACTAACTTATCCCTTTTAAATATAAGAAAAGGCCTGTGTATCTAAAGAGAAAAAAATAAATAAAGAAAAAATTAAACACAAAAAAGTTAATGATGCCAGAAAGAGTTTTCGTAAGAAACTACATCAAATGGAACTGAAAGTTTCAAGTATTTTGAGCACATGCCTGTTATGCATTTAGTTAAAGTTTTGATCTTAAAGCTCTCAAGATGCGAACAATAAATACATAGAATAAGTCTGCTAGGTTAATAATACATTTTCTTGTACCCGCAAAGATCAGCTCAAGGTCGAACATCTTCTAGATATTATATTTAAATTAATTGTCAAAATGTGCAATATTTAATCCTGATAATGGCCTAGTTGTCGTCTAGCGTCGAGACTACCAAACTGTGGGCTGTGAACTGAATTATTTATGTGGAAAGCCAGAACATTCTTGATTCATCGTGTAAAAGCTCCCTATTGTAACGAAAAAAACTTAGTTTTTTCCAACGACTCGGATTAAACTGAAATTCAAATAAAAAAGTCTTAACTCATCACTTTTGTTTTATTTTATTTTTTGTTATCCCACAAAGAGGAAAGGGGAGATCGGAAAGTACCTGGCTATTCAAATCTGGTCACTAAACAAGGGGAAAGCTTTTTAAAGTAATGTTTCGATTCAGAATGGTAGTCTCTCACCGGGGCAATAAATTGTCAAGAATAGGAACCTGACAGAAAAAATATTGGATTACGAGATTGAAAATCAGCTATTTTAAAAATGTTACTATTTTTTTAAATGCTGTCACGAACCAATTGATTTAATTTCGCGAATTTTTAAACATTATTTTATGCTACAATTTACACATTGATATTTAAACTTTTTTTTTTTAAACTTATTATTAAAATATTTTTTCTGACAAAATGATGGATATTCACAAACATAATACAAAGACATACAAAGAAATGAGACTATCAAAAAAAGAATCAATCCAATACACAAAACAGTTTACTTTATAAAGGGATGAAATGTTATAATGCGCTCCCGAAAACCATCAAAATTATAGCAATGAATGCATTTTAAATAGATTGTGAGTACCATATAAAAAACATTAGTATGTAATATCAAGTAGTATATAAGTTATTATTATTAAGTCAAAAAGTATACGTGTTATATTTAGTAAGCTTTGATGTACTAATAACTCAAATAAAACTATACACTCTTTATTTCACTGAAGAAGACTTTTGTCAAACTGGTCGGTGTGTAAATTAAAGTTAGTTAAATTAGTTTACTGTTATTTAATTCAAAATAAATCGAGGCACTAGAGAGTTTTGAAACCAGTGATCCAGCGCTTTTAATTTAATAATTTCTCACTAGGCGTACAAAATGAGACGCTTTCGAATAAATATATACCAACATGAAAGGGAAAACGCCGACGTTATATATTTATTTAACGATTTTTTCATAACACTGGGTGGAAACAGCAATGTCAAAGCATTTAATGCTTGTTCGTTTTTTACGATTATACTTCCGGACGTTTGTGTAACTATATTTATTTTTGCGTTTAGTACAATTTTAAATTAAGTTTGTAAATGAGAAAATTTACACGTAAATATCGAAATATAAAAAGAAATTTTATGCGTTGAAATTCACTTCTTTTTTATCGTTTTAATGTGTATTTTTGTGATTATACAAGCAATTGGCGAAAGCTTAAAGGGATATTTTTGTAGAGTTGAAAGTACGTTTACAATTGAAGAGATTCACAAAGCTGTTCGATATAAATTGATGTGGAAAAAAAATATTGAAATGGCATTTACGTTAACGGAAAACTGCATGCACTGCAATGTTCAACGAAATTGCTGTATTTTGGTGTAAATAAAATACAAATGCCTTCTAATGGTTTTGATTAATTTAAAAAGTGATAAAAAATATTTTAAAAAACCTTGAATATCTAACCAGTAATAATCATTAAAGAGAACTCTGCATTATTAGAATACTTGCTGTTAAATTAAGTTATCTAGCAAGTGCGTGTGATGTAGATTTTTAGATGTAATAAATCATGAACATAACAAGATTTACTAGGGTGTGGTTATATAACAACAACAACAAAAAAAACATTTGGTTAGGAACAAAAATAAATATTTCCTTATTTATTGCAATATTCGTTAAGTTGTTTAAATACTAACAGAGTAAATTAGAACTAATGCGAGATCCGTCTTAAATCATCGCGTCTAAATTACAAGAATATATATATGACATAGTATCTAATTAAACAAGGTATTTTTAACCTCTAGCAATCCTGTACACAATAGATCACAAAACAGAAAAAAACATTCGTTATTCAATTTCTAGAAGAAGAGAAAAAAATAATTTTAGAAGAATTTGGCAAGAAAAACATTGTTCATCTGTGATTCACGACATCCCTTTACTGAAATTGACTATATTTTTTACAGTATAACCACAGCCAAATTCTTATTTGTATCATTAATGTGTCAATTTTCTATGTCGAATTTGCCATTAAATAAAGCGGTAGACACAAAGGATGGCTACTCTTTTTTATTTGTGGTAAAATAAGAATTTCACACAAGACACAGTCGGGGTGGCTTTCCTCCTAAAGTTTTTTTCTCATCTGATCAAATACCGTATCTCACATAATATTACTGTCAGCGGGACTATTATCGCCTTCAAATATAAAAATATGAAATTCAAATGTTCAAATTTTAAACGAAAACATGAATACTTTTTTTTGACAAATTGCCTGCAAATTTACATAAAGATTAATATTATACTTGTATGACAGTACTACCACAGTCAACAAACACTCAAAAAGTTCAGAAAAATACTTTGCTTTCTTAGAAGTTATAAGATTTGGTGACATTGTTAATATTATTTGATGTGTATCAATTTATTATTATAACAATATCTTGCTACATAATAATCCCGATGAGTTGAAAAACTCACTCTGGAACAAAGGAACATTTACATTACACGAGTGACTACAATCATACACAATAGAGAGTAATCAAACCTATACATTTGCATAAAGAATACAGTATAAAAAATGGGGTAGTGAGTATTAAGAAGATAAAATACAATTGAAATATGAAGAGATTTTTTTTTAAATTTACATACGATAGATTAAACGAAACCGGTGAGCGTTAATATTTAATGTACATGTATAGTGATAGTATAATTTAAATCAAATTTTAATGTTTACACATGGAATAGTTATTACGTAACAAATGGAATTACCATTTTTAATACGCTTTGTTAACAGAGGTTCCACTGTAAGTACAAAAATTTTTTTTTTTTTAAAAACACACATTATTTAATTGTATCTGTTTCCGAGAAAACATCGGTAGCGTTGATTTTTTTGCTGAAAGTATTACGATTTTTTTATTACATTTTTCCATCATTTTCGTCTGCGGTGACTTTCAGATTTGTTGAGAAAAATGTACAAAAAACTAATAAACAAGGGAATAAAAAATAATGATATGTCTGCGTTCTGTCTACAGTGAAAGTGGATGAAAATACTTTTGAAGGAAAATGAAAGAGACTTATTCTGATTTCATGATTAACTTGTCGGTTACTAGAATTCATTCCAAAAGTGTATATGAAAATCTTATCATTAATTTTGTGGTTCAGATCAAAAATTGTTTCTCAATAATATAAACTATTTTTAATAACCGATTGATTAAATTTACTTCTGCGAAATGAATCTGGGGTACTTATTTTCTATTACATCCCAGGTTAATTTGCAAAAGAGCAAATAATTTTCATCATAATTTTTCTTATTACAATCTAATTGAATAACTAGTGATTTTTTAAAAAATATATTTCTAACCCAATACGCTGTATCGTTAAGCCTACCAAAGAAAATACACCGGTAAGACCCTTTTTTATCGTAGATTTTTTTTAAAACTAAAAATCAATTATGTACACGCACTTTATTTTAATCTATTGCATGCTAGTACTACCATACAGTTAAAGTTGAAATGGAGATGGTCTGAATAGTTTCGCTAAGCCACAGGCTTATTGCGCTATCTCATATGTTTTACCTTATTTATTTCACTGTTGCTAAGTTCATTTAATAAAGTGCACAAAGGTTTTTGTCATGTGGATATCGCACAATAGTTCTAACGGCTTTCAACTGCCTACAGTTAGTGGGACTAAGGCATCCACAATCGGGGTATGTTGCGAGGATAAAGGAAAATAGGGAGATGGGGAAGAAGAAGGTTGGAAAGTACCTGGCTATTTATATTTGGTCACCGAACACGTCTAGAGCCATTTCGAGCAACTTTTTGATTCTGAATACTGTTTTTTCACCAGGGCGATTAAAGTATTTATTAAAGTTACTTTATTTTTCACTTAATTCTTACAAAGTTTTCCGATCTGTCAATCAATCGGTAATCAGGCTGTCCGTTATTTGAATTGACCTTTTTACGTAACGTAAGTTATAGGTCTCGCAATTGGAGTTAACACAATCCTAGGATTGTGTGTATTGGTGCATATGTATAAACTCGATTTATATTCGATTCTGTATGGTAGAGTTTCACCAAGGCGATGCCGAAAGTATCTACCACTCTGGGTGGGTATTACGAGAACTCTTAAAAAAATATTTATTCATGCGTCCGTCTACCAACAGTAAGTTATTCCTTTCGTCCACTGTGCGCCCACCGCGGATTGCGCACCTCTGGATCATATTTTTAATATGCAAGCCTGCGGCTCCTAATTTCATAAAACTAACGTTGAATAATTTAGGCATTATTTTTCAATAAACTATGCAAATTCAGAGATGGATGTTTGTTTTACGAAATATTACAATGGCCCCTTATTAAGGCTCCATTTACCCAATGATGCAAATGAGAACCTAAGGGTGTACCTTAGAGTATATAGAGTGGTATCTATCCAAGGCAGTGTAGTCAGTTTTTGATGATTGTTCCCGGTCTCGGCGGACCTGGGTGTGGCTAAGACTAAGGCTAGGGTACTTATACATCCATTCATAGCAAATATCGACATAATGTTTTTGTTTATTCGTATAACCACTTTTTCATTGTATTGACATCAACAAAAATATAGCATCTAACCTAAAAAACCGTTTAGTTGTGTCAAGTTTAGTGGCATGATAAAAAATGTGGGTGGATTCCGCGGTGACCCAGGAGCCCAAGATCATTGTGACAGTACGTAGAAGCGGAGTATTATATTTGTTGTCTCTTTCTCTCTCATGGTGTACGACGTGAAAACCCGGAGCAAGTGATTTATCGCAAGTGTGTATCGGTTGGGTAAAAATCATTAGCTCTATCTCCATACATTGTTACTCCAAGGGGTGAACAAAACAAACGCATGCATTCAGTTTTATGCATTCGTTATAATTCTTACAATTTTCGTGTAAGAGTATGCACTTCTCACGTGTGGATTAGAAAATCTCGTATCTTTATTCCTGCGCAATGACAGCCTCAGCCACGACTTGCAACACTTACCAATAGTCGTAACTATCATTGGCTTAAATTATATGCCGGGACCTTTTTCACTCCCAATATGAATAGGGCCTCGGAGTAAGAATCTAATGGAGGGATAGCTAATTTGTTTTACCCAACCCATTCTAATTTGTAATAAATCACTTTCTCCGAGTTTTTACGTCGTACACCATGAGAGAAAAAGAGACAACAAATTTTTTGGACCGCTTGAACGTATCGTAAAGATGATCTTAAGGTCCTGGTTCACGGCGGGACTCCGCCCACATTTTTTATTATGCCACTAAACTTGACACAACTAAACGGTTTTTTAGGTTATATGCTACATTTTTGTTGATAAAAATACTGTGAAAAAGTTTCTGTACAAATACACAAAAACATTATGTAGATATGTGATATGAATGGATGTATAAATACCGTAGCCTTAGTCTTAGCCACGCCCAGGTGCGCCGAGTCATGTTAAAATCATCAAAAACAAGTTCAAAACTGACTTCACTGCCTTGGATAGATACTACTTTACCAACTCTATGAATAGGGCATATTTTCGACGCATCTAAAGAGTTTAGTAATATGATTTAAAATATCACTCTTTGATATGTGTGGTAGGGGTTTATATTCTCTTCTATGTCCATAGAATAAGTTTTTCATTTTGTTTGTTGTGGACATCACAATTACAGTAAAAGCTCCCGTTAGTGATAATATCCACGCCGGAAAGCCAAAGGACTGAAGCGCCGTTTTGGGAAGTTTTCACCAAAGCATTTTATAGTTTTTTTGTTTTACAATAAAATGTACAAGTATTCAGTACCTGGTTTGATTTTTGAAAAAAAATTAACTCAATGTTCTCACTGAGTTAACTGAAGCAACAAAAACCTTCAAAAAAGTCCCAAACTTGTGTCGCTTGAGTCAAGCCTTCTCCCAAATGGTAAATATATTTAAGATGGCTTAAGGGCCACAACAATCTTCAGAATCGAACGAGTATTCGATGCAGAAAAAAAACTGATCGAAATTAAAATTTTACTCATTTTTGACCCAAGTGTCGCTTAAGCAGTTTTGCCTTTCCAACGACGATATTGTTTTAAAGTGTTTGATGTAACGAATTCCTGATTTTTTTTCCCATCAACCATTTTCTATTCATTTATCTGCATCGACCTCTTTCCTTGCCTTCTCATTCTATTTTATGCCAGAGGGGTGTCATTTTAGTCCTCCGTTTTAAAATCATCGCCCCAGATCTGTTTTTGTGTTGTACATTTTAGCATTATGTTATAATATTTAATAATAATATTTGGATAATTATCTTTGTAAGCAGTGTATTACTCAAACAATCCTTTTTATTATAAACCCGTTATTCCCATTTTAGTTATTGCTCTCTTTTAAAAATGTCATTGAATTTGTAAATGGTTTCCAGGGCATTGCTAAACTTTATTTTGTATTGGATTCACTCCGAAAATCTTTCTCTATTTGGCACGTCAAGAAATTTTATTTTTATTAGACAATCCTATGTTTCTTTACTACTAAAAGTAACTCTTCATAATATAACGTCGATCAATCGCGAATAACCTGCCAATATATGAATTCCTCCAACTGCTACCATAATAAACGTAGAATGTTTCTTATGCAATGATGGAGGACTAATCAAGCAGAGGATTGAACCCGCGACGCTTGGATAGGAACTCGGCGATTTGAACCGCTGGCGCTCGATTAACTAACCGATCTATATCGAACAAAAAAATATGGATTAAGGTAAGTACCTACTTAAAAATGACGCATGGGCAGAGAACAATGGTGACAGAACTATTCAAACATTATTGAGATTTTCAACTGTTGTCCCAACTCCGGATAATTATAAATGCACTACATTTGTTTTGACCTAGAATGCCACGATAATATTATTGCAGTCTATGTTCTAACGAAGTGTTGATGGTGTGACTTCTGCAGCAGATGACATTCATTTTGATTTCAGTTATTCCAATTTCGCCAGGATGATAAATGAAGACACCTGTCAAAGAAACGCATGTCTTCTGCCAAGTAGGAATAACACTCCAAAATGTTCTGACGATTGTTCAGTTCTTAATATGATTATAATTTATGTTCCTAATTATAAAGTTCGTATGGCAGAAGGAAAACATACTTAAATATTAGGTTTACTGACATTGTTAATTTATTCATATACTAACGGACTATTGTCCAATTACAAAAACAAACAAAAAACATAACACGAGATGGGAAAAAAAAACAGAGAAAGTGCATAATAGATAGATAATATTGTAATGAAGCAATGACAAAAATATGCATTGGTTTCGGTATGGTCGTAAAGAATGACAAAAAATAATTTACATGGTACTAAAAATTTCAAGAACATGGCTTGAGTTAACAAGTCTCGACATTCTGGACAATGGAGAATGATACCCATAATTAGTAGAGTGATGATTGAGGAACGGTAATTAATTGTTTTTGATTATATTTAATTAATTTAATGGGGCATTATAAAGAAAATCGACTCTCTTATAAAACTTTTTGAACCGCTTTTTAGATTTTTACTGTCAGTATTTATTATAGGTTTATTACCTAGTTTTATTCTTCTCCGTGTGTCGTTTCTATTAAAGGTTGGACAACATCATTGAAACAGCTGCGATGAAAATGCTTTCGGGTATTTTGAAAACTCAAAGTTTGCCTTATGCCGGAGTTTATTTTGTTCGCGTTCTTACATTATACGCAGAACTTTTAGTTTTTTTTCATTGTATTTCTGCACTGACTGTGGTCAGCGCTTTTGTGTGAATAATCTTTGTCTTTGAACATTCTTTGTCATAATCTACCTCTACATGATTTACTCAGTCTATCCAGAGAATTCTCAAAATGCGACATTATCCCCCGACCTCGAAGGTTTCATAATTTATATTGTGATGAAATTATAACATATATTCATTTTAATTATAGTGCAAATGCAGTTCCTAATGTTGACCGCATTTTTCTTTACAAGAACCGAGTTCAAAACGGCATAACTACTCAACATTAAATTTGATTTAATACAGTCCACTAGCCTGACAATAAAACATTGAAAAAAAACAAACGGAGACGACTCATTACAATGAAAAATACAGAAAAAAGTATTTTCTGCTCCAAAATAATGGAAAATCGCAAAAACCTGTCAAAAATGTTGGGGCCAGTATAATAATAACAGTGAACTTTAAATATCGCAGTTTTGTAATATTTCACCTCAAGTGCGCAAAGGGGCCACTGAAAGAAAGCATTTTCACTATCAGACCAAAGAAATATGGTCAAAATCAAATCCACCGAGCTTTTTAAACAAACGAGCTGGTTTCAAGTAGGCTAGGTTAGGTTTCAGATAGGTAAGAGCTTAGTTTTTTTCCACAGATTCAGTACAAAAAAATAATACGTCTAATTTTCACACAGTGGCGACAATTTATGTCGTCTGAGAAAACGCTTTTAAAGTAGGTACAAAATACATTAAGTGTCTCAATGAGTCATCGTCTGGTGCCATACCCCTCGCCCGTTGCCTTTCTCTTATATCAAGCTACCTCATTCCTCGCACCCTCATTCGCGCTTGTTTGCTCGTTCAGATATTACTAAGGTACCCATATCTATCATTTGACTATTTTGATTTATTCTGCCACTTCTACGTAAGATTCGGTATATTAGAGTAGAATCATTTTTGTATGTGAATATCGCACAAGACTTCCGACTATCCGGAGCCAGTGGGGTTATTGCATCCTCAAATTGGGGAATGTTGTGAGACTGAACGATTGAGGAAGGTGAGGAAATATATTTTTTTTTTAATAATAAATACTGCACAAGAGTCCCAACCGTCTAGAGCCAGGGAGACTATGGCATCTCCGATTGTGGTATGTTTTGGAGCTGAATGTAGTAGGGTGGGGAAATAAATGGAAAAGAGGAAGATTTAGAAGTACCTAGCTATTCAGATCTGGTCACTAAACACGGCTTAAGTCATTTCAAGCAACGTTTTGATTCTAAATGGTGATTTTTCACCAGGTCGATACTCCTTCTCCTCCCCACTACCTTCAGCCTCACAACATATCCCGATTGGGGATGCCATATTCTCACTGGCTCTAGACGGTTGGGAGCAGTTACGACTCTTGTGTGCGGTATTCACTGTTAAAGAATGTAAATTTAAAAAAAAACTAAAAAATATCTACCACTTTGAAACGCCCCAAAATACACCTTTTCAGAGTTCGCCAATCACCTCATTGCTACTGATCATAATTTTAATAAAGATACAGAGGTTAAAATTCGTCACCGTAGTAATAAAGGGAAAAAATTAGATAACTTAGAAGCATTATAAATTAGAAAATCATTAAATAGTAAATGCAGTATTTTGAATAATCAGATTAATGTATCTTATAATAATAATATTTGGATAATTTTTATGACGCCGTTTTTGTGAAAAATCATCTCAAGGGCGCTGTTCAAATCTTAATTTCTACCTAATATCAATTTTTAGTTTTAAATAAATATACAGCAACATACTTTCCTGGCAGGTCACTTCTGGCAGGACACAATCACCATATCATAATAACTTTAAATTTAGCTGATTCTTACATAAAATAACAGATAATGGTGATAATCTTCTAATGAATTTAAGGAATGAGAGTCTGAAAAGTTTTCTTGGTTCTATTGGGCTTGTTACATCTTGATTATGGATATGATTTTCTGAAAAAATGAGTTTTGAGTTTGGCTCTGAACTCTGTCGAGTCTTTTATTACTCTCAGATTATGTGGTAGACCATTCCAGGCTTTAGGACCTGACACTCCGAAGGCGCGCTCTCCGAACTTAGTGTCTGGTGTGCGCTTTGGTTCTTTCAACCTTCCGATAGCCGATGACATTGCCGATCTAAGGGCTGACTGTCGCGAATTGGAATCTTCAGGAATACACAATTCCAATAAATAAGCCGGAGTCATTCCGTTAATTGATTTGAAAACCATCCAGCAAAGCTTAAACTGGATTCTTTCGGGACATTTAAGCCAGTGAAGATTTTTGATGTGCTCTGAGATATGGGAATATTATGATGCGCCGGTGATAAGTCTATCCTAGATATATTTCCGGTAAGCCGCTTTGTTATTCCCAAAATCTCCTCAATTACCCCTTCTCCTTCCCATTCCAACTACCAAATATGTATATATATCTCAGCATTTTGTATTTTAGGTTAATTTTAATATTGTCCTGATGATGGAAGGGTGCGTCCGAAACCGATCGACATAATATTGAATAATTAAAAGTGGTTTATAAACAAAGTTCATCTGTTTTACATATTCGTAAAAAGCATTTACTTTGTGGCTTGCAAGTAAAGGCTTTTACTTGTAAAATGTCTCAACGCGTACCATTTGACAAACATAATATGGCATATTTCAAGAACTGAACAACTGCAGAAAAGGTACATCTCGAAGACGTCATAAAATATTGAAAATGAAACAAAATTGAGAAAAAATTAGCCAACGTCATGAACTGTTAGGTGTGTGTGTTGTGAAGTGTATAAACTGAAATGAACAAATGTATCTACCTGAGTTCCTTAGGTAGGTGAGAATCTGGGGACAGGTTGACCCAGCCCACATTTTGCATGAGTATACCGACAAGCAGCATGCCTATGAGGGCTGGAAGGGTGGTGATTCTCACCATGAGGATGCCCCCAAAGTGGGCGGCCAGAGCTAGCGCGGCGAGGATGAACAGCTCGCCCCCCGGAGTCGCCGTCTTCGGCATGAGGGCGTACAGCACACCCCATAGCAGGAAACCTAATTGTAAGAAAATACTCTTCTTAAACATGTGCGTGTCATATGTTATTTTATTTTATTTCACGGCCTCCGTGGTCGAGTGGTCAAGACGCTCGACTACGAATCCCGAGGTCGCGGGCTCGAATTCCGGCGTTCGCAAATAAATTTAATTCATATTTGATCGGTAAATATCCGAGTGAACAAACGCGTCGGATTCCCACCTGGGCGTCATGAGTTCAATTCCTCTGCTATTTAAGTCCTCCATCATTGCACAAGCAACATCTTCCGCTTATTTTGGTGGTAGTAGGAGTTTTTTTTTAAATATTGTCAGCTTATTTGTAACCCGGGAATTTTTGTCTTTCTTCGAAAAGTGGCAAGCCACAAAGTAAAAGCCTTTTACGAATTTAAAAATACACTATGTTATTATATTCATTTAATGTATTTTGACTTAAATAAAAGTAATTTTCACACGCCGGGTACGCACCCGCAACCTCTGGATCCGTAGTTGGGCGTCTCACCACTCGACCATGCAGGCCGTCAAATAGGAAGGTGGGGTGGGACCTGGTTGTTCAGATCTGGTTACCGAACACTGAATAGTAGTCTTTCTGGTAGTATATCAGAGCAAAAACGAATCTAAAAGTAGCTCAGATAAGATCGAGATTACCTGCTACTTCCAGTTATAACCCTGTATCCTGGTATTTCGTGGAGAGCGCAGGAAAACACTTTAACTTCTTCTTCTTCTTTTTTTTTATTTAAACGAATCTAAAAGTAACTCAGATAAGATCGAGTTATTGAGACGGGAGTACCGCCTCCGTCTAAATATGCCAGTTATAACCCTGATCAAATAAAATTCAAGGGACAGAAACACATTAAAAGAGCAATTAAGAAATTATGACCGTCCGGGTAGATTAAGCCCCCACGTGGGTGCAACTGAATGGCGCATTACCATAACGAATTTTTGTTTCCCCACGATAAAAAACCAGATTTTTTATTAAAAAATCAAAACCAACGACCATTTATAAAATTATTTGTAACAAAACCGTATTTAAAGATAACTGAACCATAAAATCGGTAAAGTTATTGTGGCTTTTGAAATTGAAAGAAGCAAAATTGAAAGGCTTCGAAATTTTATGACGCCTCGTAATATTGTCATTCTGATTTGGCTGATTTTATTTTACTGCGTGATTCCCAGTTGCAGGTTGAGTGTGGAGCTTTAAAGTCAGTTAAATAGCTTTTTACGACGATGCGTGTATCGTTTCAGGAGTAGATCATTCATCGTCGCTGGAAAGGCAAAGGGACTTAAGCGACACTTTTGATCGGTTTGTTTTTCTGCATCGAATGCTTTTTCTCTTGTTTGATTCTGAAGACTTTTGTGGCGCTTCAGCCATATAAAATATATTTACCATTTGGAAGAAGGTTTGACTCAAGCGACACAAGCTCGGGACTTTTTTTAGCTTTTTGTCGCTTCAGGTAACTTGGTGAGAGCATTGAGTTACCTGAATTGACTTTTTTTTCAAAATCCAATTAGGTAGTGAAGACTTATGATTTTTTTTGTAAAACAAAAAAAACTTTAAAGTGCTCTGGTGTTTCAGCTTTTCCGGAGACAATTTGTTTATTGAAAATTTGTTATAAAAGTGATGTTATTAACAAAACAATAAGCATTACTACAAAAAGGAATGGAGATTTCACTTTATATTACAACGGGTACTTGTCATAATATATTCCTAATTCATTTTGTTATATTCACACTGTTAGTAATTTTAGAATCGTTACGTTACAATACTTCAATTCTGATGTTTTTAAATAACAATACGTTAATTGTCTTCATTATTATTTTATATTTTTGCTTTTACTATTTTTTTCATATTTATACATACTTTACATCTGGATTTTTTACACTCTGAGTAAAAAAATTTTTTATATGTTAATGTACACACGCACTGTTATACCCATATCTGAACATTTTTTCATGTTTTTTTTATGACGATCATTATTTTAGATGGTTTAAATTTGCATACACATCTGTTACGTGTTATTTTTTCGTTGTTATATTAGGTTAGTTAATTTAAGTGTAAAACGCACTTGAGGTGAACTATCACAAAACTACGCTACATAAATTTACTGTTATTATTATTATTCCCTGGTCTCAAGTTTTAACAACTTTTCGTAATCCTTTTTTATATTGAACAATTGACGCAAACTATACAGCGTTTCGTCTAATTTATCAGATATAAAAGCATTGTTTTCCGTTGGAGAGCTTTCACTGAACACATTATGATTTACTATTCCTAAAAGAACTTTAAGTTATTTAGATTACAACAACTCTGGAGTTTCTTTTCCCAAATTTGTCTGGGTGAACCCGCAGGATGTCTTCCCTCTGAAAGTTCACTTAGTACTTTCAGTGGAAATCAATCTTTTGGCACTTTAATTGCGACGTTTCTATGAATATGCAAGGGTTCGATGTTTAGCTCATTTCAGATGAACGAGTTTTTTATTCTATCGCATATTTTAACTCTTTTTTTTTATTTTATAGTAAATACCGCACAAGAGTCCCAACTGTTCTCAAACTTATATAGCCAGTGAGGCTATAGCATCCCCAATCGAGGGTATGTCGTGAGGTTCAAGGTAGTGTGGGAGGAAGGAGATGAGGAAGAGGAAAGTTAATAAGTGCCTGGTTATTCATATCTGGTCGCCAAGCATAGCTAAAGCCATTTCAAACAACGTTTTGATTCTGAACAGTGGTCCTTCACCAGGGCGATACTTAGAGTATGTACAATCTGGACCGTGTCCCAAAATACTAAATATTATTTTAGATTGATTAAATTTATTATGACGCATAGTAATTAAGTAAAAATATATTTGCGCACGCCGGGTTTGAACCCGTGACCTTTGGATTTGTAGTCGAGCGTCTTACCACTCGACTACGCAGACTGAGAGAGTCTCTGTTGTATTTTTATTGATTAGATTCGCACTCGAAAATCTAATTTAGACAGCTTGGACCCGGAAACGTATTATTTCGTTCACTATCGAGATTTGGCGACCGTATGTAAGGGAGTATATGGTGTATGGAGTGATACTCTGATTAATATACTGTTACCTTTGTCTCAATACTTAGCTCCGTTTTCCTTATCTCTAAGCTGTTAAGAGTTGGCGGGATACTGCTTGAATTCGACCCGAAGGTATTTGAATTGGTCAACTTGCTTCAACTGTGTGCCCTTGGTGTAGATGTTGCGCTGAGTTTAATATATTCCCATAACCATTACTTTTATTTTTGAGGTGCTCTTCTTCATCCCTGCCACCGTGCACTCGTCGAAACCATATTACAAAAATACAATATTTAAGAATAGAAATGTCTCTCCTAATTAAAAAAAATATTAAAAAGTGTAAAAGATTTTAAAACATTAGATTTTTAACAGCAAATCTTACTCACAGAAACATACTTCATACTTGAAGCTACTTTTTTTTTACGGGAAAACGATAACCTTTTTAGATTCATCTAAGGAATATGTAAGAATATTGGTTCATTTTATTAAGGCTCTAGGGCAGCCGATTGTGAGATATTTCAAGATGAAATCTATAATCTGTAGTATTTTAAAAGTTGCAGTTTTACAGCTTTAGATACTGGAACTGCTTACGGTGATTGCCT
This sequence comes from Drusus annulatus, assembly GCA_022651775.1. Lineage (NCBI taxonomy): Eukaryota > Metazoa > Arthropoda > Insecta > Trichoptera > Limnephilidae > Drusus > Drusus annulatus. The sequence continues at coordinate 1,492,234 of JAGWCC010000265.1, forward strand.
GCGTTAATTCAACTGTAATGGCGTTCAATAGTTATTGTCAAGAGTTCAATTAACAGGAATGTATGAAACGATGTATAAATGTGAATGAAGCCAGTAGTATGTGCCAAATACAAAGTTGTGTGGCGGTTTATCGTCTCTGATCTTTCCATACGGGGAAACTGTTTAATGTTTAATTTGTTTGTTAGCTACTTAAAAAAAACTATCAATTTAAAAAATAGTTCATTATTTATTTAGCTCCACCTTTAGCCGCCTGTAAGGTTATGTGTGTCAAGCTGTGGTGAGTAGCCGACCCCTGCTCTAGAGACCTAAGTGAAATTCGTTTGCCAATACCATAAATAAGGTCCTATTTGCACCTAACTCTCTGCTGCTTTGAACGGTTTAACAGTTAAAACAAAATACTTGAGTAAAAGAATCTTATTACTTTATACATTTTGTTAGAACTTTGAATTTTAATTTAGTATTTAATTCGGGTACTATAGGTACAAAAACTAGTACCTACATACAAAGATGCATTACTTGTGTACATTTTATTCAATCTCAGAAAGAAGATTACTTTGAATTTTTAAAATAGGTCATTCTCAAAAATAACACTGCAATTTTTTTTTCAAATATTCCAAATAAAACAGCGTTTGTCCCTTTTTCTCCAAAACCAATAAGTAGACGTAAGCAAAAAAAAACTGTTTCTTAGTTACATTTCGCAAGAATATTATTGTCGAAAATGTACACATATGCACTAAATGCAAAATTAATTGCATTGCCAACAAGGAAAAAATCAAGCACACTGAAATCTTTCATGTACCGGGCCGTCCAACTGTATAATAAAATTCCATCATAAATCACTACAATCGACAATATTCGTCAATTTAAAAAAAGAATTAGGAAAATTTGTTTCCCTTAACCATAAATGTTGGTATATTGTATGTTCATTTTGTTGTAACCCGATATATATAAATATATATTTTTTTAAATATACGTTTATATATTTCGGGTATATATTAATATGTTTCTCGTGTCTAGGATGAACCAAGTATGTATGCAAAATGAGTTGATGATGAATGTAAGTAAGTCCAAAGTGATGGTGTTTGAAAGAGAGAGTACGAGAACAGCGTGCAATATAGTTGTGAATGATGAATACTTGGAACAAGTGGATGAGTTTGTGTATTTAGGAAGTATGTTTACAAGAGACGGAAAGGCTGATAAGGATATTGAAAGAAGGGTGAATGCAGGAAACTCCATTAATGGAGGACTGAACGCTGTTGGCGCAAATAATAAATTGTCCAAAGAAAAATACATGGGATGAAAGTAGACTGAATGCTGTGAAATGAGATCTTTGAGACGGATGTGCGGTAAAACCATGTATGACCGTATTACAAATGTGGATATCCGGAAAGAATGCAAAGCGGATGTAATGGATAGGATCAAGAAAAGGGACGCTTAGATGGTTTGGGCATGTAGAGCGAATGAACGAAGAAAGGAGTGTGAAAAGAATATGTGATGCGAAAGTGAATGGAAGAAGAAGTCGAGGACGCCCGAGAAAGACATGCTCGATCAAGTAAATCAAATACCATAATCGGGTCATGTGAAGAGTCAGAATAACATAAGAGTATGTATGAATGTAAATGAAGCAAGAAGTGTGTGCCAAGACAGAGTTGTATGGCGGTCCGTCATCTCTGCCTACCCCTGCGGGGAAACAGCGTGATGGTTAGTTAGTTAGTTATATTTTTTTAATTTTAAGTTTATGAAATGTCGTCCGAAAAATATGTTTGAAAAAAATCATGTCTGTCTATACATTGAATATTTTTATATTAGAACACACAATGATGTGATCTAACTTAAGAAAAATAAATAAATGCACTCAATCGTAAGTGTGTGTTGTTTGGGTCAATTATAATTGCAAGACCTATTAAACAGGGTATTACGTGGTGAGATAAAAAAGCTCCATAAAGCTCCGTTCTACTTTCCGACGGCGAAAGCAACTTACAATATAATGCACCTACTTGAAACTAAGTACATTGTTGCTTTGTGATGTGTAAAGGCAGTTTCACAATCGAACGGAAACGAAAGAGGGAAGTAAACAGGAAGCCGTCTCGCTACGGGTGCAAGTTTTTCACAATATTAGTAGGGTGCAGAAGTTTTGTTTGCAGTACCAACATAAAAGATCAATACCAGAAAATGTTATTTTTTGAACTAGCAACATTTCTTCGTAGGTGGTTTCTTTTTCCTTTATATTCATGTTCGAACTTTTGCTCGTGTTTACGCCCTTGTTTCGAAGTGTTTCGAAGAGGTCACGGTCGAAAACGGTCAACCATTCAAAAGTATGGTTCAAATTAAATAAGCATATAATTCATATGGTATTCTAGTTTTGCTAAGTTTACCCAAAAATACATTAAAAAATGTTGCGTCTAATCGATTTTTTTCAATTATATTTTAAGCCCACATTTTTATAAAACCATATAATTAACTTTTTTTAGTTAATGAATATTACAAAGCTACATAAATCATGACGGAAATGACATTGCAAGCTGAAAAAAGTCGCGTTTAGCTAGAAATTTTATATTTAAAAAATTATGATGTGCAAATTTCATTACCCCAGAGCTCACTGTTCTGAAGTGATAAGTTTAAGACGTTTTCCATCATATTTCAGAAGAACAATGTTCATTTTATCAGTATCTACCAGTCTGGAACGTGTCACAAATATACTACATATAATTTTATACGAATTAAATGTGTTATGACACATATTGATTTAAATTAAAATTATTTGCTCACGTCGGGTTTGAACCCGCGACCTCCGGATTCGCTGTCGAGCGTTTTACCACTTGATAATAGAGGCCGTCACTCCCCACGTTCCGGAAAATAATTGGTATAATATATTATAAATAAAATAACAATATATTTATTTACAAAATACTCCAATTAGAAATGCTATAGTCCTATTAGCTACGAACAGTTGGGACTTATGCAGTAGATATTCACAATTTCTTTTAAATTGAAGGACACATCTTATTAGTATTATTAAGTTGTAAAACGCTTAAGCATTTTTTAGCATTCATCCGAGATCTTTTCTCAAATTAAATAATAATTTGATCGTTGTGGTAAGAACTCTCTGTTAAAAACAGAAGTACCATCATAAAATGTTCATTTGAAACAGTGTTAATTTCCAAATCACTCAATCCCCAGTAAACATAACACCCAAGTGCTTCAGATGATGAAATCTCTAATATTTATGTTTATGGGAGCATTGTTTAAAGTGTCAATCAATAACCAGTCTTCATCAGTTCCCCGAGTCGATAAAATGTGATGTTATGGCTGTTCCCATAAAACCTTCACACCAAACAGGGCGGTATTTTTATTATTTACCTCATTATAAACCTGACAACGGTATAAAATAAGATGAAGCTTCTGTGAGCGCAATCAAACTGTGACCGAATTTGGTTAGGTACAAATATAATAATATTATTAAAAAATTTCGAAGGAAGCAAAAACTTGGGGGTGTGACATTGTATATTAAATAAAACGATAAACTTTGTAAAACACATATATATATTTTTTTTTTTTTTTAAGATTTACTTTATAAAGAATCACTTTACAAGCCGTACCGGCACAAGCGATAAAGAAAACAGATTTTCGTCACTATAGTCATCATCATCACAACCGACAAGCGAGCAATCTATGGGGCGAATTTCTAAAATGGTCGAAAGTAAAGAGGAACGATTATATATATATATATGGGACAGTGATGAAAGAGAGAGATACACGATAAAGCAGAGGGAGACAAAATTACATACAGAGAGATACCGCCCTGTAAAAGCCCTGAAGAAGCTTGAGATAAGTGAAACCTGGTTGGCGGTTAACTCAAATAAATTAGTGTTTTACAATGTTTATTGTTTTATTTTATAATAATATTATAAAAATTTAACTAGGACGATTCATTTCAAATCTTTAAAATATTTAGATAGAAACTATATTTGCAACATTTATGTAAAAGAATAAGTATTTTAAAAATTAAATATTATTTAACTTTATTATAAAGGAAATACATGTAATCGAATTTTTTATTTTTTTACCAGAGTTGTCGTTGAACAGATTCATCGCTTGCACTGCGAAAGCAATGAGACATCGCTCGTTTATGAAGCAAAAATGTACTAAGCAATTTCGCTCGTCTTGCGAAATATTCGCAAACCAAGTTGCTCGCAATCCGAGATACCGCTGCATACATTTTTTTAAAGTTCATGTGATGAAACTTGACTTGCCTAAAAATATATTAATTGCTTTAATCCACCGATTTCAAATATGGAATAATATCTGCTGAAATACATTAAACGTAGTACTTTATTAGGTAGGCAGGGATGGAAAAGATTTTTTTAATAAATTTGATAATTTCAATTAACATCACTTCCGAATTTGAAAAGTTCACACTCCTACGTACGTTTTTTTTTATTTTTATGGTGAATACCACACAAGAGTTCCAACTGTTCCCAACCGTCTAAAGCCAATGGCATCCCCAAAGTTGTTAGGTCGAAGTATTTTGGCATCCCCATATATTATTTTTATAATAATAAAATCGGGGTATGCTGTGAGGTTGAAGTGTTTTACCAGGAACAGGCCGCAAAAATACTATATATTATTTTCCGTCTAGAACCAGTAAGACTAAGGCATCCCCAAAATAGGGTATGTTGTGAGGCTGAAGGTAGTAGGGAGTGGAAGGAGATTGGGAAAAGGAAGGTTGGGAAGTACCTGGCTATTCAGATCTGGTCACCAAACACGGCTAAAGCCATTTCAAGCAACATTTCTAACGTGCCGCAAATATACTTTTATTTTTTTTTTTATGAACTAAATGTGTTATGACACATATTAATAAAATAAAAGTTATTGGTACACGCCGGGTTTGAACCTGCCACCTTTGGATTCGTAGTCGAGCGTCTTACCCCTCGACCACGGAGGCCGTCATATTAGTTAATTAAAGGAAAACAATTATAAAAAATATAAATTTATATTAAGGAAATGTGTCATTAATTAAAGGAAATACGTTTCAATTATGTTTGTAATATTTAAAATTGTTTGTAAATTTAAAATAAATGTGAGCATTTCTACGACAAACGCTTGTGTTTACTGATTCAATGTTCCTACACAGAGTGTAGGTACAGGGCGGCATTATCACTCGCCTCATTATAAGGCAAACTGTTCCTATAAATAACTGCATACTATTTCTCAAGAATTTAAAACGAGTAAAAAGTGAACGAGTTCACACATTTTATCTACGATTAAGTCCAATTCATCGCCGGCTCTAAATTATGCTCCAAAGGAAATCATCTTAACACCTAGGTGTGATCTTCATTTTTGTACGGTCGGTTCAATGTGGAAGAATAGATGTAACCTGTACAAAATAATTAAATATTTTTTAATGTTCCCTTTTTTAGTATTTTTGAGTTCGAATGGTTTTTAATATTTTACCACATGATATTAATTGATTATTATATACCAAGACCTTATAAAAAACAGGCGTTATTTTTTTGTTAGAAATCCAAATAAATGTTTTAATCAACACATTAACTAAGAAGAGATTACATTAATAAAATAAATTATTTAAAAAAATATATATACGAGTATATTACAGTTCGCAATATCTGTACATTTTATTCCTTTAATTTCAGAAACATTTTCTGGGCGATAACTACAGCGACAGCCAACGCTTTTTTGTGAATTAAGTTTATTTTTTCTTTACATTGATCATCCAAGATCCTTTGAATCTTATTTTATCACATCTACTTTGTGTACCATTTAAAAATTCAGACTTCATTACAAAAAATACTTAAATTTATCTCTATCATTAGAAACAGTTAGATATGAAAGCTGTATTTAATGTGACGCATTATAAAAGCTATCTTGCTAACTAACGTAATCCGTACTCTATAAGACAAACTATGAACTAGGAACTATGTAGATATAACTCGTGAGTGTATCTATGTGAGGTGACTTTGTTAGACGAGTTGACGTCTACCTTTAAGGCTCAAAGAAAAGATTTGTTAATAAGAATCTTTTAATAAATAAGAGAAGAAAAACGAATACCGGTGACTTGTTCTACGTGCGTGCTATTTAAAAAAAAGAACAAGTAGTAATAACTAATGCACTCAACTTCTCTAATGCTGCCGACATCAACTGTGAAAGGAAGTTTATCTCTTATCCACCGAGATAATCTCTGGTTAAAATATAAAATATTTCAGATCGTGCATTTTCCCACGGTCATAAATACCGCGTATCAAAATAAGACCATAAAGATAGTTTTTTATGCGTTTACTTAACCAAGACGTATTTTATCTCGAACGCCAACCATAAACCAAGCTGCAGTTTGATCCCTAGGTGCAATTTATCTCATCCATCGACATCGCAGAACAACGAAAATATCTCAGAATCTCTCACGAACTTCATCAATCAATAAAAATAGTGCGATGGCTATCACGCCAGGCGCCATCTCATCGCAAATAATAATGTTTTACGATGATCATAAATAAATCGGTTGCAACGTTATTTGCTTTGTTTTTGACAGCGGCGAAAAAGCGACGGAGGATCCATGATCCGGAGGTCGTTTACATTAATGCATCATTGTTGATTAATGGCCAGATGGACTTGGTCTTAAAATTATATTTTCAGGGTCATTTAGGTTACAATTACTGTTGCATTTCAAAGTGATAATTTGTTAGGTTCTTACCTTGATGTATTTTTACCCAAGTTCCCTACCTAAAAATTCCTTATCTAAACATTTTGGTATTCGATTTCTGTATTCAACAACACTATGTTCGAAACAATTGAATGTCAATCATAAGAGTTTTGATGTGTAAAAACGTGTTGCTCTGTTGTGTGTTTCGCGCTCGTTTGTCGGTTTGTTTTTTTTATCTATAAATAATATAAAATCAGTGTAGTGTATTCGTTCAGTTAATAATATAATTGTGTAAGAAGACTTCAAGAACTTTCAATTTCAACTACATTAGTTTTTCGTGAATTGTTTCGGCAGTAAATTTGTGTAAGAAGATTTCAAGAACTTTTAACTTCAACGAACATCGGTGAGTGAATGGTTTCCCACTATTTCTTCATTCTTCCTTGCTTCGTTAATTCGCTTTATATGTCCAAACCATCCAAGCATCCCTTTCTTATTCCTTTTAATTTTGCTTATAATCAGCCTTACATTCTTTTCGGATATCTTTTACATGGTCATACATGGTTTTACAGCACATACGCTTTAGGGATCTCATATCTACAGCATTCAGTCTACATTAACCATTCCTCTGCCAGTTCTATGCTTCACTGTTATACATCAGGGTTGTTTGAGGCACTTCATTTGTGAACATTGCACAATTTGAAGAGCTAACCATAAATACTGAAGTAGGTTTGTTCATAGGTTCTAAAGATTAAACTCTCTGGTTTAAGTTTTAAACAATCGGTGGTAGGTACCTATGTTATATCGTAAAAGAGGCTGATTATGAGTTTATTTTCTTAAAGTTTTGGGTCATATGATTAAACAAAATTTGTGCAACATAAATTTAGAAAAGAAAAAAAATTGCATGTGTTTTTCTGAATCGGCGTATTCGGATTTATTTAGTACTGATAAGATAAACTTTCAAAACAATAGGTATAACAATATTTCTGCAACTCTACAGTTTTATAATCAAATGTACACTTTGTTGTTTGTTTTAGACTTGTAATATAAACGAGAATAATGTTCCGAATCGTTCAGATTGAAAAACCAAGCCGCAATGGGTTTAAGGATTAGAAGTAAAACGCTATCAGTTGCGCCGGGTGTATTACGCCGCACCGCCCGAAGTAAGAGATTCCGTCCTATGCAAAACACTTGATTGACTACAGGGTCGAACGACAAGAATATTTACACGTGGAATACACTTATTATCAATAAATTTATAAATGTAGATTATTATGTTGATTATTGAAATAATATCAAAGATCATCAAAGAATATGAACATTGAAAAAATACAGAAAATAATATATTAGGTTGTGACCGAGGCTCGAACTCGAGACCTACACTCTATCCGAGAGCAGCGTATCTACTAAATTTATTTTAAAATATAACATACGTGAATAAAAAAAAAGTTCTAACATTACTTAAACTTCATTTGATTTTTTTTACAGCAAATATCACACTCGAGTCGCAACTGTCTAGAGCCAATGAGAATATGACATCCTCAATCGGGGCATATTGTGAGGCTGAAAGTAATGGGGAGGTAAAAGAGATGGGGAAGAGTAAGGCTGGATAGTACCTAGCTATTCAAATATGGTCAACAAACGGGCTAACGCTATTTCAAGCAACGTTTTGATTCATGAATGGTAGGTTTTCGCCAGGGCAATACTTAGAGTTTCTACTGCTCTCGGAACGTGCCGCAAATATACTATTAATTTCGCACGCTGGGCTTGAACCCGCGACCTCTAGATTTGTAGTCGAGCATCTTACCACTCGACCACGCGGCTCGTCAAATGGCCCTCTGTAGATATGAGACCCAATATCCTCCATCAACGAATTTTATTTTTCATTAATTTATGTTTTATTTTTATAATTGCGTATATACAGAGTAGTAGATACTCCAAGTATCGCCCTGGTGAAAAAGACCACCATTCAGAATCGAAACGTTGCTTGAAATGGCTTAAGCCGTGTTTGGTGACAAGTCTGAATAGCCAGGGACTTTCCAACCTTCCTCTTTCCCATCTCCTTCCCTCCCTTCTACCTTCAGCCTCACAACATACCCCAATTGGGGATGACATAGTCTCACTGGCTCTAGACGGTCGGGAGCAGTTGGGACTCTTGTGCGTATTATGTATGTATTCTAAAAAAATATATCTTTTATCTTACGTATTTTTATTTAGATATTTTTGGTAGTTTTGTCAATTATGAAATGTGTTGCATTGCTCTACCCCTGCATACCTTCTGGAATAACCTTAGAGCATATAGAGTGGTACCTATCCAAGGCAGTGTAGTCAGTTTTTGAAGATTTTTACCGGACTCAACGGACCTAGGTTTAGGGTATTAAGACCCTAAGGCTAGGGTATTTATACATCCATTCATAGCACATATCGACATTCGACATAATGTTTTTTTTTATTCATATAACCACTTTTTCACAGCACTGTTACTAACAAAAATATAGCATATAACCTAAAAAACCAGTTTAGTTGTGTCAAGTTTAAATGGCATAATAAAAAATGTGGGCGGAGTCCCATGGTGACCCAGGGGCCCAAGATCTTTGTGACAGTACATAGAAGCGGTGTATTATATTTGTTGTCTCTTTCTCTCTCATGGTGTACGACGTAAAAACCCGGAGAAAGTGATGTATCGCAAGTTTGTATAGGTTGGGTAAAAATAATTAGCCCTCTCTTCGTACATGGTTACTCCTAGGGAATAACATTATTATTGAGAGCCTGTCATGAAACGTGCCCTTTTTTATACACACTGAATTAAAATGTGTGACAAACCTAGAGAACTATCGATTTTATATATTTTGGGGAAATTTCGCGTTATTTTTACATAAACGATTCCGGTTCTCGCTCCGCTCCTGACGACCTTAGCCTAGGGCGGTCCAACCCCATATTTACCCGTCACTTTAGCATCAATTTACGAAGATTCCGCCGCAGCGCGTCAAGTTTTGGGTGAGATTCCAGTTACTGCCGTCTCGCCGGCACTGCCTCTCCGTCATCTCGGCTCGCAGCGCCGCGGCCCGGTATCTTCCGACACAGCGTCCGAACTGACCGACTTGGGTGAACACTGCCGTAAAATGTGGGGGATGTGTCGCTTGGAGTAAAAACATATATGGAGAGGTACCTTTGCGAAACAGGTAGTCAGAACGGTTGACTATAAACTGACTCGATAGAAAGAGACAAAGATATCTTAAAGGATGTTGGATAGTCTGTTAGTTACCGCCCACGTAGAATTCGGACATTTTTAGTAAGCATATTTGAACACATTGAACAAACAATATCAATACACTAATAAAATGATTTATAAAGTCAAAATATCATACAAACACTAATAACAGAAGGTTTGCCTAAATAATGACTGAAGCTTTTTGTTGATTTTATGTCTTTATTTATTTATAAATAAACGGACTAAAGTCCAATTACGAAAAAGATATTTAAAACACAAAATGGAAAAAAGAGCAACAGAGAAGGAATAGCACATACATAATAATAAATGAAGCGATGACAAAAATAGGACAAAATAAACATGAGAGAGAACATTGAAGCCATGGTCTAGTCAAAGTTTTGGTAGAGTTGTAAAGAATGACAAAAATCATTTAGACTGCTAAATATATTATTAAATATAGATGAAAAATATATACTTAATGTCATAAAAAATGTGAAAATTCTAAAATTCGGTCAAAAATATTTAAAACTGTTGAAATACCTCTGAAAAGTGATGTTTTAAAATCTTTTTTTGTTCTAATTTGAACATTCACGCGTAACACATGTTACCATCATGTTTGATTTATTTGTATAACCACTGCAAGTATTTTAATCAACACAAACAAAGGAAATAACCTTAAAATCCGTTGACGTAAGTTAAGCGACTCGATGATGTGAAGTTAGCGCGAACGGAGAACATTCTTACATACTTAGAAGTGTTGCAGTATTATGTGACGACTTTGCTTGTCTCTTTCTCTCTCATGGTATACGACGTGAAAACCCAGGAAAAAGTGATTTATCGCAAATTTGTATAGGTTGGGTAAAAATATTTAGCTCTCTCTCCATATATATTCTTACTCCAAATGTGTCACTACGGACACTTTCAGGCGTTAGGCTTACGGACGTTTCACACTCTCAGGGTGGTAAAAATTGAAATGGTTGTAGTAATAATCAAAATAAGTTCTCATTATTGTAACTGATGATGCGGTGCTGATTTCTGATAGTATGGAAGATCTACAGTTTCTCATGTCTAGGATGAACTAAAAATGTATGCAGAATGAATAAATGAAAAAAAATCATGGTGTTTCAAAGAGAGAGTTCGAGAACAGCGTGTAATATAGTTGTGAATGATGAATGGAGGACTTTGTGTATTTAGGAAGACGGAAAGGCTAATAAGGATATTGAAAGAAGGGTGAATGCAGGAAACTCCATTAATGGAGGACTGAACGCTGTTACATAAAAAAATGTCCAAAGAAGCGAAGCTAGTAGTCCACAATGGAGTGCTTATATCAACCCTGATGAATGGCAGTGAGGCATGGAACTGGCAGAGAAAGGATGAAAGTAGACTTAACGCTGTAGAAATAAGATCCCTGAGGCGTCTGTGCAGTGAAATTATGACCGTGGTAAAAATGTGGATATCCGGAAAGAATGCAGTGCTAATTGTAAGCGTAATGAATAGGATTAAGAAAGGGATACTTAGAGGGTTTGGACATATATGAACAAAGAAAAAAGTGTAAAAAGAATATATGACGTGAAATTGAATGGAAGAAGAAGTCGGGGACATCTGAAGAAGACATGACACGATCAAGTGGATCAAATACTCGAGTTGGGCCATGTGAAGAGTCAGAATAACAGAAGAATATGTATGAGACGATGTATTAATGTGAACGATGTAAGGAGTGTGTTCCAAGACAGAGTTATATGACTGTCCGTCTTCTCTGCCTAACCCTACGGAGAAACGGCGTGATGGTTAGTTAGTTGGGTACATTAAAAACTGTTTATAATGTAATACATATAAGAAATAAGACATGATATTTGCAAATAATTACAAATTAAGGAATATAGACTTTCAAGAATTAAAATAATAACAAAAATTTAGGCGGTTGTGAGGACCTCGACAATGGGGAGAAAATCTATCAAGAATCATTAGGATTTCCCTTTTGTGTCCCTCCTCACTGACGTACAAAATGTCGATATCGGGAGATTCATTGATTGGGAGCAACTTAATAGAGGTTGTATCAAGATGATGACGGTTGTACCATATAGTCCATGGCTCTGTTCTCAGAGGTCGCGGGTTCGAAAATCGACGTGGTTTTATTCACATGAAATAAATAATCTCCATAACACGGGCATATTCTGGTGGTGGAAAAATAAAATATAATATAACCATCATGAAATTTGCATTATTTTCAGATTTCCCCTTTTTCGCTGCATATTTTAATCATCCTGTTGCATCCTCTCAAGTTAATAAATAAAGGATGGGACGCGATATTATTATTTTGGCTGGCCATTTCCCGCCAGCGATGTCTCAAATATGTCGGGAATAATTTGCCAAAATCTGGCAACATTCTCAAGAGTTACTGCGGCGTAAAAACGAGTCATTGGTCGAATTTGTGTCCATTTTTCTGCTAAGCAGAACGGTTTTTTTTTTAAATCGGTCCTTTGTAAAAATATTTACAAAGTTATTTATTTTATCTGCCAAAATTATACAAGTAATAGAAATGAACGAACTAACCATTGTTTCCTCTGCCTTGACACACAATCCTTAATTAATTAACATTCATACATACTCTGCAGTTATCTATTTATGGCCCGACTGTTGGCGTAATCGGACTCAAGAATCTAATTTACTTAATCGCGCCATGTCTACTTCGACTTCTTCAACCATTTTTTTTGTTTTATATGAATACCGCATAAGAGTCTCAACTGCTCCTGACTGTCTAGAGCCAGTGAGACTATGGCATCCCCAAATAGGGTATGTTGTGAGGCTGAAAGTAGTGACGAGGGGAATGAGATTGGGAAGAGGAAGGTTGGGAAGTACCTGGCTATTCAGATCTGGTCACCAAACACAGCTAAAGCCATTTCAAGCAACGTTTCGATTCTGAATGGTGGTCTTTCACCAGGGCGATACTTAGAGTATCTACCACTTTGGAACGTGAGGCAAATATACTTTTTATTAAATACTTTTTATTACTCTAAAGTTAGAAAACTTAAAAAAAGTTTATTACGCATTAGTCCACAATTTAATCCACTATGGAATTATCGGATGGGGTGGTGCATATGATAACATTGTTAATCCTGTAAAGGTGGTTCAAAGATTGATTATTAAAGTAATACTAAAAAAGCCATCTATATTCTCAACAGAAACACTTTTCAAAATATTTAAAGTTCCTAAAATAGAGGACATCTATAAGAAACAGTCAATACTACAAACTATCAAAGACAATCTTTCTCATAATCTAAAAGTAAATTCATCTTTAAGGTATAAATATAACATAAAAATTCCTTCTTTTGCCACTCAACAAATGCATAATAACTATCTTTTCAAGGGGATAAAGAATTTTAATAGCCTTCCCGACGAAATAATAAAAAATAAAAAAATTAAAAAAAACTAATTTTTTTTTTTTCTAACAATTTATTAAACTAGAAAGCAATAACTTGTTTCTATTGGAAACTAATTACCAAGTTGAATTATTAACAATGTAACCTCCAACGACTATTAGACACATTTTTCTAAAAATATCCTATTTTTTTTTTAAACTCCTACGCCAAGCTCAAGAGCTAGTTCTCTTCTTTGGCGTAGTAATACAAAAAAAAGAAGAAGTTATAAACATATCAAATGTACTATCAACCTTTATATCGCTAAATTACAATATGTATTATGTTCAATATATATATATATATATATGCTTTTATTATTTAATTGAATTACTTTTCTACAATATTATTTTTTTATATACTTAAGTAACTATCCATATTGTGTAACATTGATATAATTTCTATATATATGTAATTTTTTTTTTTCTTATTTTGTAAATAAATAAAAATTAAAAATTAAAAAATTATTTTTACATGAATCAAATGTGTTATGACACATATTAATTAAATAAAAGTTATTGGCGCACGCCGGGTTTGAACTCGCGACCTTTGGATTCGTAGTCGAGCATCTTACCACTCGATCATATATATAAATATAATAAAGACAAACATTCCTGGTTTACGAATAACCTGACAATATTTGAAAAACTTTTACATATATATATATAACCCAGATCTTGCGTTTGTGTTGCGTGATTGGACTAGGATTACTATTTTTGCTGTATGATTATTAAATTTGTAACTTTATTTATTCAATTATTTCACCGTGGTACTTATTTTTTTTTTTAATGACCCCCTGAATTGGGTCACAATACCTTCATTTTCAAGTTTATTTTAGTAGAACGCACTTGAGGTAAAATATCACAAAACTACGCTGTATAAATGCAAAGTTTTTATTATTAATAGATGCCTTAGCCCCACTGTCTGCGAATGATATTACTATCAACCGTGTGAGGTCTCGAATAAAAAATACTAGCACAATAAACATTCTAGCCATAAATCAGCATTCACACTATAGCTATAAGTAAGTATAGCTATAAGTAACACTTTACCCACATAATCAAAAAGATGTTTTGAAATGATTTTTAAATATTTCAACGCATAATATTTTTTTATGCACCATCTTTATCGATGCTCTTAGAAAGTTCACAACCCAAATGCATAATATTAAAATTCGCACTCAAACAAAATAAATCATAAATATTGATATTTGAATGGATCTAGTAAAATTTGTTGGATGTTTTGCAGGAAACAAAGAACTTTCTTCCGACCGTTTGCGAGGTTCTTGAGTGGGGAATATCATTATCATTTGTGTCTTCCGTTGAAAATACGAGGGTTTTTTCTCAAGCCACTTTATAAGTACCTATTTGGGAAAGTTTAAAAAGTTAACCGCTTAACTAGTAGATATTTTGTCACTTTATCGTTATTGCTTTGTAGTTTTTGCTATGGAGAATACTTAAATAAAAGGGTGCCAAATACCTTTTTATAAGATTACCCCTTTGTCAAAATTTAAAAATACTTTGTTGAAACATGTTTTTTTGTTTGAATGGCAATTTTTTTTCTCAACTAATGAAGTATTTTCTTAGGGAATGTTTTGAGAAACTTTTTTTTCTGTATGTATATATAACCGCACCCTTTGAATTTTTCATTTAGTTTAATTTTGTACCCTTGTGATGCTTAAGCTAAGCGAAACCAGTCGGTCATACACATTAAAATAAAATATGTGGTCTTATACAAAGCCATTATTTAATTTTCTTGAAAATATAGTTAATACCGCACAAGAGTCCCAACTGCTCCCAACCGTCTAGAGTCTCTACCAGTGAGACTATGGCATCCCCAATCGGGGCATGTTGTGAGGCTGAATGTAGTGAGGAGGGGTAGGATATGGGGAAGTACCTAGCAATTCAGATCTGGTCACTAAACATGGCGAATGCCATTTCAAGCAACGTTTCGATTCTAAATGGTGATCTTTCACCAGGGCGATACTGTAAGTATCTACCACTCTGGAACGTGCCGCAAATATATCATTTACTATTTTATATGAGTTTTTTTATGAGACATATTAATTAAACAAAATGTATTTGCGCACGCCGGTTTCGAGCCTCTTGATTCGCAGTCGAGCGTCTTACCACTCGACCGCGGAGGCCGTCAGATGTATTGCTGCTAAATACATTATCAATAAAGTCTGGTATACGAGTATGTACCTTTAACCTATGTATTTGAGTGAAATATTGCATAAAAGGTAACGAATAGCTTGTCGCATAGGTGTGATTTGTTGTTATTGCGACATGAAAATAATTACAGGTACCAAACAAAGGTGTAAGATAAACACAGCATAATTATATATCCTTTTACCTGCAGCTGTTCTATTGGACGGCCGACGCTGCTAGGAGGCGACCGGGTCCACCTCCTATTAATTGAACAGATCAATAATGATCCGAGGAGATAAAATCTCCTATTATATCTCACCGGCCCACGCAGGGGACAATGTTTTGCGCAATGATATTAATCGACGCATTTCGTGCATATTATTACCCGGATTAAACCCGCTGCGTGAGATAATCGCACATAGGATAGTCAATATACTTAATTGACTCACCTTCTCTGTTGCAACTTATCCCGTTCAACATTCCTTGCCGTAGACTCAGAAACAATGAATTGCTGTTCCTCAATCATCACAATACTAATTATGGGGATAATTCTCCAATAATAATAATAAAATTTTATTCCAGAAGGTATGCAATGCAATACCTTCCATAATTGCTGGTAATAAATAGTTACAAAAATATTAAAATACAGGTGGTGATACACACAATAATAATAATAAAAAATATTTAAATAATTTTTTTTAAAACATAAATTCGTAAGAAAAAATAAATAAAATAGTGAATATCGTTTTAATCGAGCGTGCTTCAGAGTGGTCTCCGAATGTCAAGACTTGTTAACACAAGCCATGGTCTTGAAATTTTTGGTAGCAGTCTAAATGATTTTTGTCATTCTTTACGACTCTACCAAAACTTTGACTAGACCATGGCTTGAATGTTGTTTCTTATGTTTATTTTGCCCTATTATTGTCAACGCTTTATTTATTTATTATATGCTATTCCTTCTCTGTTGCTCTTTTTTCCATTTCGTGTTTTATGTCTTTTTTGTAATTCGACTTTAGTCCGTTAATATACAAATAAATAAATAAATAATCAATGGGAAGGTAGGCGAAGCTAGATGGAAGTGCATATTTACCCGTGTATTCTTTTATGTGTTAATGTTATACTGTTTTCATCATCTGTAAGGAATTAAAAGTTGAAACACTTTTTTTGTTGTTGTGAATACCGTACAAGGTTCTCAACTGCTTAGAGCCAGTGGGAAACACGGCTAAAGCTATTTCAAGCAACTTTTCGATTCTGAATGGTGGTCTTTCACCAGGGCGATATTGAAAGTATCTACGACTCTGAAAGTTACGCAAATATACACTATATTAATTTACAGTAATAATAATAATAATAAAGTTTTATTCTGGAAGGTATGTAGGAGTAGTGCAATGCAATACCTTCCGTGATTGATATCAATATATGGTAATTATAATGTTAACAAATAAAAATAAACAGCAATTCATGAGAAATTTTTTTTTTTTTTAAATAATATAAGAAAAAAATGTTAATGGAGGATATTAGGCCTCATTTCTGCAAAAATTAAAAGTTTACCGGAAAGAATGCAAGGCTAAATGTAAGCATATTCAATAGTATCAAGAAAGGGACGCTTAGATGGTTTTGGGCGTGATGAGCGAATGGAAAGAAGAAAGGAGTCTGAAAAGAATATATCGTCGCCGGAAAGGTGAAGCGCCATTCTGGTAATTTTACACCAGAGCACTTCAAAGTTTTTATTTTTTATTTTAGAATAAAATTCATAAGTCTTCAGTACCTGGTTGGATTTTGAAAAAAAAGTTGACTCAAGTAACTCAATCCTCTTCCTGGGTTACCTGAAGCGATAAAAAGCTTTAAAAGTCCCAAACTTGTGTCGTTTGAGCCTTATTTCAAATGTTAATATATTTTGAAAAGCTGAAGAGCCACAAAAGCCTTCAGAATCAAACGAGTGTCAGAGCATTCCATGGAAAAAGATCATTCATAAAAAAACTGATCAAAACTGTAAGTGTAACTCATTTTTTTACCAAAGTATCGCTTCAGTCCTTTTGCCTTTCCAGCGACGATATGACACGAAAGCGAATGGAAGAAGAAGTCGGGGATGCCCGAGGAAAACATAGTACGACCAAGTGAATCAAATACTTGAGTCGGGCGATGTGAAGAGTCAGAATAATAGAAGAGTATGTATGAGACGATGTATGAATGTGAATGAAGCAAGGAGTGTGTGCCAAGACAGAGTTGTATAGCAGTCCGTCGTATCTGCCTACTCCTGCGGGAAAACGGCGTGATGATTAGAAAGTTAATTAAATTTATTTTAACACGCTGGAATTTAAGCCCGCGTCCCCCGGATTCTAGTCGAGGATCTTTACCACTCATCATTCTTCAATTTCCTACCGGTTCACAACTTTCCCTCACTTATATTTATTAAGACAATGGATGTCTCGGGGCAGTGAAATCCTGTTTGATGTACCATTTAAAAAATCTTTACTATCAGGGTTTTGTGGGGGTTCTTATGAAGATTATTTATAAAATCTTCATTGCATTTTGCCAACTGCAGGGAGAGAAATAAAAGATGAAGATGTTAAAAATCTCGTCGCTCCGTAATGGACCAGATACCTGCGTAGTTAAGCACATTATCAACTCGGCAACTAGTTAAACTACTTTCAATAACATCGTCGAGAAGTATTTCATCCCGAGGCACTTTCGGTATCGCCGCCTGATCAGATCAACTTGTAAAATGAATGTTTTTATTCCTTCCTAAGTATCTCCCAGTTCCGGTTACTCAATGATTCCGATCATTGAATCAATAATTAGTTCAGAAAATTATTATTGCCTGCGATGGCAGTGTGGTCTATTGGAAATATGCAGCAAATTTACATATTAACATTATGAAATTATACGCGTTTTTTTACATGAAATCCCAGTTACATTCATCTATTATAAATCCTCTTAAATCCCCTTACAAGTAGTAACTATCGTTTTTTTTAAATACCAGACAAGATCCTAACTGCCCTGAGCCAGTAGGATTATGACATTCTTAATTTGGGTATGTTGCGAGGCTGAAAGGAGTGGGAAGAAGAAGATTATGGAGAAGAGGAAGAGTGGCAAGTCTGGCTCTTCAGATCAGATCACTAAATACGAATAAAGCCATTTTTTTAAATGTTTTGACCCTCCAACTAGGAAGACATTCCCCGTTTAAGGACGGTTTTAAGTAACGTTTCCAATATAAATGGTTGTTTTTTTATTATTGCATTTTCCGAACCTTATGACAATACTTATAACTGCGCTCGATAGCAAAAACACTTGTATGGCAAAAATTGTTTATAGGTACTTACAAGTTCGCTAGAAAATTTAAAGTATTACCAGCTTTGTATAAATATCACTTACAGGTGTTCGCCTGGAGTTCAGAATACCTTTTCGACGGCAATCCAATAAGTTGTGAAAGTAAAAACTAGAAAAAAGGCCCTTAGATTGGTATATTCTACATGAGGGGCCGAAGATTTATACGATCTCCCAGCCACGAATAGGCTTATGAAGATGCAGCGTTCCAGATTTAGAAACTTGACTGTGTCACATATCACCTATCCCTCATAGGAAAAGAAGACTGAGTGTAAAATAAGTCCAGACTCTTTGGTGACATCGAAATGGTGCATTGAAATCAGATTTGGCGGTCGCTTAGTTTGATTGACGAATGCAGTCAAAATTAACGTTTAAATATTTTTTAAACAATGGATTATGCGAACTAAACAAGCATGTACGTGGTATTTTTGTTTAGGCACCTATTACATCGGCAATTATATTTATAAATGTGAGAAAATCTAATTAACAACCAGGAACTGCATAGGTTATGAGTCTATCAAATAACAATCATTAATCAATTAACAATTATATCTGGAGGCACTTAATTCTCAATTAATTGTTTATAAAATAACATGGTAAGTGATTTTATACCTGTTATTGCAAACTGTCATTTCTGACCTGTTTTCCCAGCCCGTGAGTTTAATTAAATAATGGGCTTTATGATACAAAAGAATTACATCGCTTAAAAATTAAATGAAAGGAGCATTGTTAAATAGATATTGGCTGCTGATTGTTTTAATATTTCTGCGTATTGATATTTCAGAGGCGGGTATTACCACCCAGTCGAGAGTAATTACTTTCTTATTGTTTCAACATGTAAAACTACCTTTGTATGTTTTATATCACGATATCCGAACTTACAGCGCCTTAACGAAAACTCCCTACAAAAGCCAAGTTTTAAAAACACAAAGAAAAGCATTAATTTCAGTAGAGCTTTCAAGTTACCACTCTATTATCGTGTGTTTGGGTTCATGCGATCCTTTCCAACCCTTCCACGAAGTCATTTTGTCAGTAAATCTAACCGTGAATGTAAGTTTTCTTTTGTGGGATATGATTGATCGGGCGGCCTAGTCGGAATCAAACGAATTATTATGCTTTATTTGGCTTTCAAACTTTATGTGTATTCAAAGAGTGTTTTTTTTTTCAAATAATTCTATGTTTGCCGCTAGTATATTTGGTTCTATTTGATTTGATTAAATGAAGGGTTCGTTTTTTTTTGCCTGCAGTTTTTTTTTTGCTTACTCGACAGCATAATATTATTTAACATTTACATTCACATTTTTTATTGTTTGTGACACGTTGTTTCTTAAATTGTAAAATTCTGTAATTATTTGCATTTAGAGTAGCCTCTGATACTTTTGTTGTCAGGTTGTAAAGTACCTACCAAAATATTAATTGCAGTGAATCCTTCAATGCCGTTTGGTTGTTGTATTCTAATTTTCTTCACCTGCCCTCTTACTCTATGCAATATATATCGACTATCGTTAATCTTCAATACTATAGATTTATTTTTGTATAACCTTATAGATACTACGTAAACACACAGGTGAGACACGTCACGTAGCGAATATTTTTGGTTCCTTAGAACAGCCAATCTGCCTAGCTAGAGCTAGGAGCTAATATCGACCGAACATAACATAGTAGCACTTATTATTATAATCAATGTATTTACCATTTTGTCATTTTCTTTAAATTTGTTTTATAACCATGTAATAAATAAATAAAACCTAACAGTTCATTATGATGTTAATTAACGACATTTTTTAAACAAAACAACCGTGGTACCTGTTTTTTTCTGTACTTTTTTTTCTATTTCATTGTGTGAATATTACTAATATTTTGTCGATAATCAAAGATTATGTGCAAGGTTGTTTGAATAAATTTATGTAGGTACTTAAAATTCCGTGATTTTGAGACTAAGGAGGTATGGAGTGTTTAAAATGAAATTAAAATTTTATAAAGTTTTGTATATTTGATTTAAGTATGAAATCCGATGTAGAGTTTTTCGAGACAAAAAAACACGGGTATTAATTATTTTTTTATAAAAGCTCTACTTCTAGGTCACAAATATAATCTGTAGAATGAAGTACGAATCACAGTTTATTTTTAGAATAGTCGTAGGCATTGGTAAAAAAACTCTCTGAATGGGAAAATTGTGGGCTACTTTTCTTGGTTAATAATATAATGTCTGTATTTAGTCAAATCCATGCGGGTCCTTTCATTGGTGATGGAAAAAGATTCATCAAAGTGATGAATTGAGAGTGATGATAGAGTTGGACCCTCCGTCCTTTAGTAGGAAGTCTGCAATTTCATCTCCCGAGATTTCGGCAGCCAGTATGTACAGGGATTCAAATTAATATTACGAATGTTCCGGATCTTTGATGGAAGGCCATGAAGATGTGCATTAATCAAATAAAGGGGTCACTGGGATCATCAAGAAAAGAGTCTAATGGGACTCTTTAGAAGGAATCTCAGAAAATCAGAGAGAGTGGGGAATGCTCGACAGTATTTTTTTATTTTATACTAGAGGGATCTATTTTTCAGAATACTCTTAGCTGAAAAAATTATAAATTTAATTTACTGAAATGTTGTTATGTTTGATTTTTATGTTGGTGTTTGCTGAATGTCAATTGAATTTTTATCTATTTTAACCTCTAGTGTGCCAGAGGTGCCAATAGTCACCGGGCGTTCGCCACTTTCTTTTCAGGATTTTTTATCCTTCAAAACCTGTTGTTTGCATATTTAAATAAATGATAATAAAGACAACAAACTTATCAATCCATGGACATATTTTGCATTATTTTAAGTCGAGTAATAAACACTTGAAGTTTACTTACGTCAGTGCGTGTGAAAAAAATCGATTTTAAAAGTGACTTTACTGTTTGTGATTACAGGAAAACCTCATGTGATTTTATTTTATTTATTATATAAGGAAATTTATTCAGCCACACGAAAATACAATGACAACAAAAATCTTCGCATTTTTTAATCAAACTTTTTTTAGTGACATGTGGAAGAAAAACACCAATTTTTCGAATATACGTAGCTATTCCATAAAAACCACTCATACTATTAACAAACTTTTTTTCAATACGTTAACACATCTGAGAAGATAGCATAATTGACAAAAACATAAGTTGTAAAATACAAGTGAGTTCTTAAGAAATTACAGTAAACACACAGTACGACGGAAATTGTACCCTGCAGGAATTTGACTTTCCAGAGGTTAATTCAATTGAGGCATCTCTAATTTTTAGAAAGTTGTGTATCTGAAGGAAGTGGAGATAGAAAGAAAATGGAAGAAGTCAAATTTGGGAAGTATCTAGTTATTTAAATCTGGGCACTTAGCATAGGTAGCTTAAGCTTTGTTTGTCCCTAGAGCTATGACATCTCATCGTATCTTCAGCTCTAAAATGAGATTCAAACATCATATTTTTAATGCATTTCAATTCTATTTGTAAATAAACCCATAAAAATACTAGTCAATTGAGATAGATTCATAACTATCAATAAATAATGGAGAATAGTTTGGCCATTGAAGTGTTATCACGGTGTTAAACATATTGTTGACATTTCAGTTTTTTTTATTTATTTTTAGGAGAGAAAAACACGAAGAAGTGAGAAAATTGAGACCATAATAGATTGATAACCGAATAACAAAAATAAATTAAAACATATATTTAGAGGTAAAATGCCCGGTAATACATAAACAGAAATTTCGAAAGAGTGATGAAAATATTCAACAATACATTTAGATATTAAAAAATATATATTTTAAATGCATGTAAATCAAAATAATAAGTAGTTTTTAAGTTAAAAAATATTATTAGTCAAAAAAGAAAATGAAATAATTAGATAGTTGTAAACTTAAATGTACAAAGAGTGATGACAATATAAAAATTAAAAAAAAAATAATAATAATAATAATACCGAAAAAATACCAATACAACTAACCTAAGCAAAAACTAAAATCTTCTGAATCTTCGTGTAAATTAATAAATTTTAACGATTCCTTTCAGTTGATAACAATTCCTGAAACTTTGATCATCGCCAATAATAATTGATCGAATAAAAACTCTCGCATAGATTTGCAAGGTGATTGTTTTTATTACTGATCTCGTCTGAGTGGATCTACTACTTTGCAACCGACGATCCTCTCAGGATCTGATAGTATTTGCTGAAAGGAAAGTTGTTAGAAAACTTTGCTCGTATTTTAGAGTGTTCGCTAATTACCTGTAATAAAAGCATATTTACTCACATATACGTTCACGCATACAAGTTTCTAGAAATAGATACACAATCGTGAAAATTGTTACTTTTATTCCTTCAAAAAAAACCAATCCGATAAATGTTCCGTGCTGGAGTTCAACAAAATTTATTAAAAAAATTAAATCGAGGGAACAAAAAAGATTTCAAATACGACACACCATATTATTTATTATTGCAAAAGAAAACTAAAGAAATACAAAATTGATTTCGTGTATGTACGAGTATGTTCCAAGTACCCCATACAGCCACTTTACCGTAGCATTCCGTTTAATTACGTGTAAATAACTTTTTTTTTTTTTTTACATGAATACCGCACAAGAGTCTCAACTGCTCCCAACCGTCTAGAGCCAGTGAGACTATGGCATCCCCAAATTGGGTATGTTGTGAGGCTGAAGGTAGTGGGGAGGGGAAGGAGATCGGGAAGAGGAAGGTTGGGAAGTACCTGGCTATTCAGATCTGGTCACCAAACACGGCTTAAGCCATTTAAAGCAACGTTTCGATTCTGAATGGTGGTCTTTCACCAGGGCGATACTTAGAGTATCTACCACTCTTCAACTTCAGTATTTAATCAAATTGCATTTAATAATTCCTACTTACACATATACTCGTACACACAATATCAATGAGAGTACTTATTGTACTCACCCAAAACATTCTTAAATTTCAGTAACAGATAGGACCAGATCTGAATAGCAAGGTACTTCCCCTTCCCTTCCCCTTCCCAGTTGGGACTCTTGTGAGATATTAACTTTAATTTATTTATTTTAAGTGATGAATTTTACCAACAGGATCAACGTTCCGGTTCGCTCGGATTGAATCATGTGTCCTGAAATCACTGTAAGTCCTCATTGCGAGATGTCAGTTTTCACGTTAATTCTGACACTTTCTTCTATTTTAGGTTGTCACTTCTTCCAACTTCTGATCTTAAAACTTCCCAACCATCATTGCCTTTGATATTTACAAACCGTCTAGGAATTTGTATGTACGTATTCGAGGGCGAGACTGTCTCCACATAATATACGAACAATTTACGTGTGGACGAAAGGGCTCATTCGGTTAGAAAAGTCCAATCATGCTAAGAAGAACAAATGCGTCGAAAACATCGGAAGCGACGTAGAAACTATGAAGGAAGTCAATAACCGGAGGAATAATCTTGAAGCAGTCGTCATGCAAATATACAACTTTTTCTCTTTTACCAAAAGTAATAAAATAGGATGTAATTTATTCCGCATACATTTTTACTCTTTTGTTCCGCTTAATAAGGAAAACCTAGACGTTTTCTTGCGGCTTGGATATATTTTTCTGTTTGTTCATTCGATGTCAATCGTTTAAGAAGCAATTCAATAAATTCATTATCATTTACTTCACTCTGTAATTCGTTCTACACGGTTCAATGAAACAATTTACAAATAATTAGAAAATTACAGTACGAATAGGCCATTCAATTATTTATTTTCTAAATACGTATTAGGTTTTAGAAGCAATCGATAATTTTGTACCAACATGTAATCACAACTTACGTTATAATAATAACATTTACGTTGTAAATATTTTGTACAAATAAAAAATATTTTTAAATCAAATAAAATAAACCTTTTTGTTTAAATTTTAATTTTGTGAAACATTTTTTATAAATATTTTATTTTTAAGTATTTATTATGTGAATTTAAAATACCTTTTTTTAATTTTGGATTATAAATAATTTTACACATGAGAGCTGTTTCGCCTTCCGAATGCATACCCGACAATTATTTTAGAAGGCATACCCGTTGAAAATAGTTATATTGCAGAATATTTGTCATATCGCACAAGAAGCGTGATAAAGGCTAGACGACAGATGGGAATGTTTTGTCTATTTTACTGGTATTTTAATGAAATCATAATTAGATACTGCAATAAATTTATCTCTTCGGAGCCGATGCATAATCGTACGAGTTCGAGTAACCTAACCTAAGCTTTGGGTGTACCTTCTTAAAACAAGGCCTACTACAAAACCCTGACTGCTCCTTCCCTCTTTAAAACCTTCTCGTTACGACCTTCCGTAAATATTTATGAAATGAACAATTAACAAACTCAAACCAAAAACATTTAACATTGTAACCATTCAATGTTCCCACTGAAGTAACTCATTGTATAAATAAAAATATATCATCAAATAGATTTAACTGTTTCAACCGTTTAATTGCTAGCACTAACAATCTCTTTGGACCAGTTTTGAAATATGGATGCGTCTCATTGTTGGATAAAAAAATATTTATCTTACTGACTCGAAGTTATTTCCGATTCAGTAATGCCATCACTATGTTGCATCCAGAACCACATAAATATAACGTTTGTCTTTGGGCGGCCAAAAGCTGCGGCGTGGGCGGCCGAATTATGATCGCCGCCCTGAGCAAAGACATCTTAATGCTTCAATCAGAATATTATTCAATTCAATGCCAGACCTACGTGCAATAACATAAATCTGAGTGTTTTGTCTGGGTCAGCATCGACTCTCGCATGAGTTCAGAAACTGATAGCGATTATTTAATAGTGTTCATGTTGAGCTTGGGAAACTCATAGCGGATATTTCTTTGATTTTATAGTTTACGATCGAATACCAACTGGTTACTTGTATTATTCTACCAATGTTTTATGCAAAATCAGGATAGCAAATTAATTATCCAATAATCAGAGACTAGTTCAGTCTTGACACACACGTCAAAAGGGATATAGTGAGTAAATCGTGAAGTAGCGTAGTCGGAATAAAATTTCAGACTTTTTTACTTATGAGCGAAAATTATCAGTATTATTTTTGCAGACATTAGCGCCCCACACGGCGATCCAGCAAATCGTGTACAGAAGACGGCTTAGCGTATTAATACTATCAGATGATTTCATAGGTAAATCCTCCAGATCAGTGTTACTCAAATGCTGGTCCGTGGACTTGCGCCAGTCCACTGGCTGGTGACAACCGTTTCGCGACCAATGAAGTACATATATATGTAATGAAAATGAAAAAACAGCTTTGTATAAGACCACAGATATTATTTTTATATTTTATGACCAACCGGTTGCGCTTAGTTTAAGCATCATCAGGGTATAAAATTAAACTGTTGATTTCGTACCCTTGATACCTGTCGGTCATAAAAAATAAAATAAATTCTGTGGTCTTTTACAAAGTTATTATTTCAATTTCATTAAATATTTCAAACCACAATGGGATTGCTTTCTACGAAAATATAAAACATATTGGTATTTGAACAAAAGAATTTAAGCAATATTCACACGATTTTACGAACATTTTTATTTAAAAAAGGATCTTTGATAATTTCTCGCTTTTTCCGTAGGTTTGTAGAAAAATGAAAGTTTTTATTTTAAAAATATTCCGTTAAATCTACGGATCAGCAGTACACGGCGGCACGTACGTACTCCGTGGCAGCAAATCATCAACTGACAGCTTTACAGTTTCCATGAACTCAACACACCTAGTATATTTGAATGAGTAACCTACCTGTGTTCGACTGTTAACGAGCTCGGTGGCAAAGCGGTAAGAGCTTTGTGTCTGGGCCCGGAGAACACTGGTGCAAATAAAATAAAATTTAACTTTAACTTTATTCCAATTTTATGGAACTTTATTCCGGCCATTTTTTTTACAGGTTGTTCTTATTCTATGGCTTATGTACTATTTTTGGGATGTCAGGGTAGTAAACTGCTTGTTCTAAATTATATTTATCAGTATTGCTAAAGATATACTATAAATATAATTAAAGGGTAATTAACATAATATAATACTTTATATTATACTTATAATATAAAGTAAAATCATGGTTTGCTAATTTGACATCCCAAAAATAGTAATCACATAGAATAAGAACAACATTATACCAGTCTTAAAATGGCCGTTAGACGGGAAACCGGTCCAGTCAAAAAAATTAAAAAGGTGGAATAAAAGTTATAAATTTATTTTATTAAATCATTAAAATGGAATTCCACCGTGAATTAACAGTTACAAAATTAGAAATAATAAAATTAATGTGTTTTCTGAAATACGCAATTAAAATGTAAGCTAAGAAATTGATCGTCGAAACGTTGCTTTAGCTGTGTTTAGTAACCTAATATAAATAGCTAGTCAGTTAATAGCAAGTCCAAAGTCATTGTGTTTGAAAGAGAGAGTAAGAGAACAGCGTGCAATATAGTTAAGACTTATGAGTGATGAATATTTGGAGCAAGTGGATGAGTTTGTGTATTTAGAAAGTATGTTTACGAGTGATGGAAAGGCCGATAAGGATATTGAAAGAAGGGTGAATGCAGGTAACTCCATTAGTGGAGGACTGAACGCTGTTGGCGCCAATAAGAAATCGTCCAAAGAAGCGAATCTAGCGTTCCACAATGGAGTGCTTATGCCAACCCTGATGTGTGGCAGAGAAGCATGGACCTGGCAGAGGAAGGATGAAAGTAGACTGAATGCTGTGAAAATGACATCCCCTGAGATGTATGTGCAGTAAAATCATGTATGATTGTGTTAAAATGTAGATATCCGGAAAGAATGCAAGGCTGATTTAAGCATAATGAATAGGATCAAGAAAAGAACGCTTAGATGTTTGGGGCATGTAGAGCGAATGAACGAAGAAAGGAGTGTAAAAAGAATATATATTATGCAAAAGTAAATGGAATAAGAAGTCGGGGACGTTCGAGGAAGACATGGGACGATCAAGTGAATCAAATACTTGAATCGGGCCACGTGAAGAGTCAGAATAACAGAAGTTAAGTAAGATGTATGAATGTGAACGATGCAAGAAGTGTGTGCCAAGACAGAGTTGTA
This sequence comes from Drusus annulatus, assembly GCA_022651775.1. Lineage (NCBI taxonomy): Eukaryota > Metazoa > Arthropoda > Insecta > Trichoptera > Limnephilidae > Drusus > Drusus annulatus. The sequence goes on from JAGWCC010000265.1 coordinate 1,520,087, forward strand.
AGGCAACGGCGAAACGGCGTGATGATAAATTAGTTAGTTCAGTTATTAATTACATGGGATGGTCCGATGCTCTATTGGGGAACCCGTTTGCAATAGCGTGGTGTAAACTGTGCGCCTAAATCTAAGTTTAGACTTACAGAATTCAATACTTCATTTGTGGAAAGCACTATGAAATAATGCATAGAGTTACAGTGACTCGGTCAGTAGGGGTCTTTAAAAAATTAAATTTTATTGAATTTTCCAAAAATTTATCTCCCCAAAAAAATTTTAAAAAAAACATTCCAAATCCCAAAAATTTTTCCTTTTTTTAAAAAATTCGTTAAAATTTGCCGCTCTATTTAAATAAAAAATTATCCTGTAAAAATGCGTTTAAACCAAAAAAAATTTTTTTGAAATAAAATTTGAAATAAAGGGTGTTCAAAGTTTCCAATTTTGAAGTTTTTTTTTGGGAAATTTTTTTTGGGTTTGGGACGGATTTTTTTAAAAAATTTTTGGGGAAAAAAAAAATAAAGCCAAAATCAAATTTAAAAATTTTTTAAAATGGGAAGGACAAAAAATTTAACCGCTCTAAAATTTGAACTTGGGGGGTTTAATTTTTTTGATTTCAAAAATTTAAAACCTTTTTTATCCAATTTAAAAAAACCCTCAAGTTTTTGGAAAAAAAAAATTTTTTTATTTGTTTGAAGATTTTTTTTAAAAAATATGGAAAAAGGCATTAAAATTTTTTTTTTGAAAATTTTTTTAAGATGAAAAAAGCAAATAATAAAGCGAAATTCCAACTTTGGGGTTGATTCCCAAATTTCAATTTTTTTAAATTTGGGGGCAAATTTTTTATTTTGAAAAATTTCTTTTTTACAAAAGAATCTTTTTTTTGATGGGCCCCGGGCCCCGGTTTTAAAATTTTTGGAAAAA